>CAJQUW010004185.1:0-328782 GCA_907163375.1 Prostheceraeus crozeri | reverse complement strand
CCCGGGATGTATCGGTACTGGATTTGCATTAGTGATAGCTTTTTGTGTAGGTTATGGGAGTCGTTCTTTTCGTCAATACTATGAACTTAAATTTCGTCGCAGCCGACATATTAACTGCAATAAGTAATAGAAATGACTGAAAGTGACAGAAAGCTACGCAAATATGCAAGACATAAAATGAAGTTTTCATTGTTAACCCTATCTGGCCTGGGGAGGGCCCTATTCGGCCCCGTCCTAGATACTTTTTTAATCCCACAGCTGAACGTCTTTGTGTGAGACGTCTACCTTCCGTGACTTTTCCTAACTTTTAATTGCGCATCTTTTGGGAGTAAAAGATTTAATTTTGGCCATATATTTTGGCCGTACGAGCTAAATGAAAACTAGTTACGACACCTAAAAATCGTTGGAAATTACCTTCTGCTCTCATTTCAAACTTTTTCTAGAATAAATTAATGTAGTGTTGCATAATAGACACAAATTAATGATTTTGATGACATCAATGCTTTTTATAATATGATATTGGGATAGTATTTGAATGCTTTTTAGTTTTATATCCTCCATATACTACTCGTGAATAAATAGTAGAATAATGAACATTTTCTCATTTTTTACACAAATAATGAAACTTTTGGAAAAACGCATCATTGTAATAATTGCGCATTTGTCTTCATTTAGGTTTCATTGTGATAATATATTCTAGCTAATGATAGATGGCCAATTTGGAATGAAATTCTCGCACATCAGTGGTTGCATAATGCCCTGATTTTGGTCAACGCGCTGACCACTAAGCCTAGCAGCTAATTCAGGAAATCTTAGCTTCCCTATTGATACGCCAATTAACTAATCAACCTCACAACAATAATTTGGATTGGGAGAATTTCTTTTGACACCTTTGACACCATGTCTGTGACATGCGTAATTGAATCCAGTAACACATAAATTTGAAAATTTAGACGTAATTCGAACAAATATTGCTTATACATGTACATGTATTTTAAAGCCTAAGTAGTAACAAGTGTGCATGGTGACTCAACCTCTACATGGATATTTATGCAGTATGTAGCCTACACAGGAGAGCATTCAGTCCATATGAATTATAAAATTTATGTCAATTTATCTGATGAAAAAAAGACCTTTTACTGTTTCAATGCTTGAAATTTGAAGTACTATTCATACAGCATTATTATACATGTATGAATAAAAGCAATAAATTAGCATTGATATAGCAAGAAACATGCGAGATAGAACACTTTCGCGTTATGTTTTAGTATTTTTAACATTCCGAAGCGATTGGTTTTGCAACATTAAGAAGTATCTAAAATTTGTAAAAAATGCGCTTTCAAATTTTGAATTGCTATTTATAGCATGGAGAAATCAAAGTTTTGAAAAACCGACTCCACCACTGAAAAGATCATGCCCGAAATATAGTATGCATGTAATTTCATTAAATTTGAACATTTAGTTTAGGTAATCTGAGGGGGGGCGAATCTGCCCCTCACAAGGTCAGCCCAGGTCAGATAGGGTTAAAGTTGCTATCCAGGGATTTTTTCGGTCAAAACTTAAGTTTGCGGAAAATGTTTTCCGATGATATGTTCTCCAATGATAGGAAATGTTTTTGTTTATTCATTATAGCAATTCTTCATTTGATAATCATCGACATCGGACAGTTTGACTAAATAGCTGATATAATGTAATTTAAGATGCAATGTTTTGAAGATATGTTGAAAATATGATCGATAAAAAATAGATGTTTTGCAATCCTAATTTGATTGTTGCGAGATTGATAAATTATCGATAGTTAAGTAGCCTGCTTTTGCTTTCAGAATGAAATGGATAAAACAATTCCAAATATTAAACACTTATCGATCATCAACAGGAATCTTTATGATGGAACACTTTATGAAACACTGCCTGACAGACTGAAGCTATCTCCCTATTTATTAATCGAAGAATTTGAAAGACTGTATCCTATGCACAAAGGAATTCTGAAGAGATCGCAAGATGGGATCAACCAAGTCAATATCTCACGGAAGGATGGTGCCTATATACTTCTGGAATTGCAAAAGAAACTATCCACAGCTCGGACATCAGAAAAGTTATTTGTGAGCGTAAAAGTAGGTCATGTTATTCTCTATTTAATTAATGTCATCAATTTTTTAGGAGAGAGAAGTTTAACCCTCATCGACCCACCTCTCCACATATGTAGTATCAGTAATTTCAAAGTGTTGTAAGTTTTATTCAAATGAACATTTTGCTCCGAAATTTGAGTTCCATTTAAGTTTTTGATCAATCATGACACCTGTAGAAGATAAAAATCAAAAGCTAACTATTTTATGTCAAACATGACAAATATTCTTATTCGGTTCACCTCTCTACATATGTAGTCACATACTCGTATATTTTTAATGTTAAAATGACATCGTAACTAATGCATTTTTATTATCTTCAAATGTTGTGACTCATCTCTCACTATCATACTTCTAACTGCTTCACGACAATGCAGGGCTGATAGACAGGCTCTGAATTATCACAGAGAAGGAGAGTTAGCCTATTACGTCATAGTCGAATATCACGTCATACATATAGGCGAGTAACTCGAAGATACCCTTTGTTACACTTCTTCGACATGATAGACGTCGCCCTTGTCAATTCTTTTCTTCTGATGGAATGCAACGGCCATACAAAATCCAGGTCAACGCTCATACCAACTCACAGAAGAGCAAATGCGTTCTCGATACAACAACGCAAAAATCTACATTCAAAGTTAGACAGCGTTTGATAGCATGGGATTTCCCGCAAATGTACTTACTGGCTCCGCAACCAGTTGCAACCCAAGAAAATGTCAATTGACAAGATGCAAGAAATCAACACGAAGATCCTGTACCACTTGCCTGCGATTTGTTTGTTCGGACCATCACATCCAAAAAACATTGTGTGTCATGATAGCATCTAAGTGTCGACTTTTGTAACTCCTCTGATATTTCTTTCCCTATGGATCTACGATACACGTAACTTTGTATGACTTACCAGCAATGCACAGTAAACAAGAAATTAACGTCAGGTTTTAATACATGTACTCAAAACAGTTGGCGCGTAGAAAACATACATACTTCATTCGTATATTCGTATTTAGTAATGTAATCAGTAGTACATTACTACCAGCTCAGCTCTAAAGCTTGCCAGATCTTTTGTATCAATTTTACAGTACTGAATTTGTTATAATATATCAAGTGATGTATTGTCATGCCTTTTTACAGTTACTTTGAGTAATTACTGGGCACTAGTGCGATTTGTCGTGAAAGAATGAATCATTTTGTTTTCAACTTAAAAATTTCCAAAAACTGAATTTTTTACAATTTTTGTGTGTTTGCTCTTTTTACAGTATATTATTGAAATTAGAAAGGCTGGAATGGATGCATTTATAAGATAATTTGATTGAAGTGATCATAAATGAGTAATAAAGCTTGTATTTCTTTTGATGGAAGTAAAAAATACCGCGAAACAAAATGTGACTACATATGTAGAGAGGTGGACAGAATATGATCCGATGAGGGTCAAAATGTAACAGGATTGCTAGTTCTACTCTTATATCAGAATTCCTTAAATTATAGATAAAAATAAAAAGTAATTTCGGAATCGTTTCTTCATACTTACAATCTCTAATTTCTCACTTAATCGTGTTTATTTTGTTGTCCACTTCTCATTTTCATTTATTGATAAGATCTGACTTAGATGATAGATCACGAATGATTGCATTAACGATTTGTCGATAGGTGAAGTTACCGAATGATGAGTAATTAACGACATTAAATCAACGTGAGGCCGATATAGCATTCCAGATGAACGTCAGGCAAAGCAACTGCTTCATCTTTAAATGTCGCATATTCAAGAAGGTTGCCAAAGCGCGTCATACAGCGTTACTACCATTTCTGGAGGCGACTATCATCCACATCACAAGACCCATGTTTAAGTTATATTAATATGTGTGTACAGAAACAAACAGTGATTACTCTCGCGCTACCTTGGTTCTGACCTTATATTTGACCTTGTATAGAAACGCTTTATATCTGTTAGATCTGCAAATACGACGTACCCCGCTTGACAAGAGTCGTCGAAAGGCCTCGCGGATTATGCTACATTTAAAGATGAAACGGTTGTTTTGTCTAACTCGAATGACATTAAATGACAGAAACACACAAATGCGTTAATGCAGACATAAATTAAGAATCATCACAAATGAACAAACCAGTTGCAAGATTAAGATTATTTCATATAAATGAAATATACTATCACGGCAAAAAAAACAAATGCTCCTCTTGTGTTTAAAGATCAAACATGCTACGCGTTATAGGCTGATGCTTTTCAAGCTGATAATAACATACTCGTATACCTAAATATAAAATTTTAAACATCAGAACGCTAATGCTTCGAAAGTGTAAATCCGTTTGAAAACTTTGAATCTTTAATGCAACAAAAAAGCGTCAGAAGTGCACATATTACTTACTACCACACGACCACGGGTTTTTCAATTTCATTTTGAACTCAGTTTGAGTTTAGTCTTCTTTCATTTAGTTCATTCACCCCTTTAATGTCCCGTATACTGTATATACTTATTCAAAACTTGTCTCTCGATTTCGTCATTTTCGTAGCAATAGTTAGTTCCCTTTCGATTTTTTCCGATCAATATTTACAATGTCTGTAACACGCTTAAACTGCATCAAAATAACGTATGCAGTTATATGATTTCTCCGGCTTTTGTCGGAATTCCGGCCGCACTCTTTTACCTACAGGTTTTAGAAAGATGCTCGTTCTGCGCAACAAAAATATGAATTATCATTGGAATTCGTCAAAATCTATCTTCATGTCTGTGCTCGGCGCCTCATTGTCGCTCATATCGCGGTACTAGGCGCCCTTTTTCTGTTTATATGGTGGTGCCCGGCGCCATGTCTGATAGGCGTCCTATTTTTTGCGGTAATTAAAACCCATTATATACGGTATAGTAAGACGGGGTAAACGCACAGACTAAAATCACATGCTGCATTGTATTCTAACTTCACAAGATTTTCATGTTTCTTTCTTAGAAAATATGTATCAACAGTTAAACCAATTCTCGGGTTCTGATAGTACCGTGCTAGATCTTCTTACACAGTCAAGCCTCGTTATCTCATGGTTTGTTCAGTGGAAATTATGATCGACAAAAGTTGTGTCATACAAGGTGTTTCAAAAGTAGGCTAACAGTTGATTTTGCCCTAGGAAATCTATGTTGACCGTTCTATTGGCGATTTACACCTGAATCAGTCGATGGATATCCATGATCAGTCCAACATGAGCCATAGACTTCGAAGTAATTGCTACTATCATTTAGAAGTCTATGCAGTAGCATTCCATTGGCAAAGGAATTTTGAAATCTATCATGGACAAGATATAGCACCAATCTGACATTACGTACATGGATATGTTCAATTAATTTGATTTGAATCAAACACTGTTAGTTTGACTTGAAGTGAATTAAACAAGCTTGAAGCTTTTTTGAATTTGCTGCTTCTGTCATGTCAGGTCATCTAAAAGATGATCAGAGAAAATGGATTTTGAAATCCTTTTGGAAAAACAAGAATGCTGAAAAGGTGCGAATGGAATGGAGAGATGCCTTTCACAGCAATCCTCCATCAAGATTTGCTATTTATCGCATTCGAGATAAATTTGAAAAGACCGGTTCGGTAGAGAATGCACCGAAGTCAGGACGCCCTCGATCAGTTTCAATAACATCAAACGAGGAGCTAGTGGCCCAAACATTTGTTCAAAGTCCGAAGAAGTCAACAAGAAGAGCCTCATTGGAGTTGGACATTTCTCTAAGCTCTACTTGGAGACTGATGAGGAAAGTTGAGTTGAAACCATACCGACCCAGACTGTTGCAGCACCTTCTACCGGATGATGCTGAACGACGCTTGCAGTTTGCTGTGCTCATGTTGTCGGAAATTCGGGAGAACCCAGATTTGCTTGACAAGATAGTTTGGTCTGACGAAGCCAGTTTCAAACTATCAGGTCACGTAAATAGACATAACTGTGTCTACTGGTTCCCTGAAAATCCGCACATGGTATCAACAAATGAGCTGAACCAGCCTGGCTTAACCGTCTGGGCCGGTATGTCAAGCAACGGTGTGATTGGGCCAGTATTTTTTGAAAGAACTGTGACGGCTGAGGTGTACCTTCAAATGCTCCAATCCTTTGCGATTCCTGAGATGCAGTCATTGAACAACTTCAATGAGCTGTACTTTCAGCAGGATGGTGCACCAGCGCATTTTGCAGTGAGTGTCAGAAGCTATCTGAATGACACTTTTCCAGGAAAGTGGATCGGGAGATGTGGTAGCATCCTTTGGCCTCCTCGCTCTCCCGATCTAACTCCGATGGACTTTTTCTTTTGGGGCGTTGTAAAGGAGAAAGTGTACGGACGAAAACCTCACACACTTTCTCAACTCCGCTCCTACATCACAGATGCCTGTCAAGAGATCAGTGATGACAGGAACTTATGCAGAACTGTGTGCCACAGTGTGGCCGAAAGACTACAAGAATGTGCCGATGTCCATGGTGGACATTTTGAGCATTTGCGTTCGTGAATTTTTGCAACTTTAAGTTGATTAATTTTTTGATATGTTGAATAGGCCTTGGTTATTCATTTGTTCATTTTTTTGTTAGGAAACCAAGCAAACAAAATGGTAGTTGTTTTAATGTTAATACCTTTATTAATTTCAGCCTCCTCTAGGCCATCGTCAGAAGCTTCTGACGATGGTCTAAGAGGAGGCTGGAATTAACAAAGGTGAAGGACATTTCGATGTCAGCTGTTCTTCCTTCTTCGCCTCCCTGTCTTGTGTTGACGACAGCGTCTTCGTGCACCAGGCTGAGGGGCGCGGAGGACATTCGAATGTCAGCTGTTCTTCCTTCTCCGCAGTAACACTGAAACAACTACTATCTTGTTTACATGGTTTCCTAATAATTTTTTTTTGATAGATGTTGGATAGTTATTCGACTTCTCATGATCGGTATAGATTCAAATTGGGTTGTAGTGAAATATGTAGGCATGAAAACACTGGAGATCATGAGATATTTTAATATGATTTACGCGATGTCAAAGAGTATTGAATTTTTGCCCCTTACGAATACAAGGCATATTAGCTATCTGTGGCATCGTGAAAAAGATTATTATGACATAGCTTATTAATCTATAGCATTAAGACATAGCTTTTCAAGGCCAATTTCTACTGTTAGCCTACTTTTGAAACACCTTGTATATATTGTAGATATCGGTCGGTGCTAATTACGGTACCATAGCAGAAAATCCATCTACATCAGAATTTTGCGAGAGCTGAGATTACGAGGTTTGACTAGCCGATAGATCTCTTTTTATAATGAACAGTGTAGAACATTATAGGAAGACATAAAAGCAATGTGAATCAAGGGTTCGACATTACAGTATATACAAAAGTCAACGCAATGCAGTATACTGTAATAATCTAATGCAATATGACTGACATACTGAACATGTGTTACTTTTCATGTACCTTCATGTAATACGACATTTTTCAGTTATTATCATTCAAGTAATGCGACTTACATGTCCTCGTATAAGTTTTTTTTGTCATTCAGCTCTCATTTACGTCCCTATGCACATTTTATTCCCACAGTTTTGAATTCGCAATTTTAATCAATTTGAAGATTTTCTTTGCAGGATGATCGTATCATGGAGGAAAGTAGTATGACATCTAAATATGGTCCCCAGGTAGTGGTTTCGGAGAAAATATTCACAATTAGATCAAGAACTGGTATTGTTATGTGCCCACACGGATATGATGACGTTTCTGTCATTGCTGGATCAATTCTAGCGGTATATCGTATCCTCGATCTGGCATACCCTGCTTCATACGTGTGAACAGTCGCTGGGTGTTCTTCAAGAGCTTGTTTTGAAGGAAAATTTTCCATTCGAAACAAGTTCATCGAAGCGTTTCTTAGATAAATTTTGTTAATTTTCTGTAATTTTGTTAATCTTGTCTAATTAGGCCTTGTATCATAATGAAACTGTATAATAAGAACTGTGTGATGAAAAAAGTGCTTTTATTTCAATGTGAATCTAACGCGTAACTAACGTGAAGTCTTCCGTTATCTATATAAGCAGTAACTAACGGTAAGCTAACGCCTAAGTTGCACCAATCCAACGGGTAACATAAGGAACGGGTAACTAACGCCTCATTATTCGTTAGATTAGTGCAACTTACGCGTTAGATACCAACGCCTCAAATTTTGTAGTGTGTAGACGTTTATCCTCACTGCACTGCCAACCAAAAGTTTCTTTCGTTATATCAAAAACTTCAATCATATTTCTGTCGTTTCACACAGTCGTTATGTTTTCAATAATTTATCAAGTTTTGCTTCCACAGTTTGAGTACACTGTAAATCGCTGGATACGAAAATTACATACAAACATATACCAAAATTACATACAATTTGAAACTAACATATGATACGAGATTCTCGTATGTTTACAAAGATCTGGTATGCTTTTCATACGAAATCACACTTACTTTCGTATGTGATTGGTATGTAGCGATACGAACTATTCTATCTGTGATTGGCTGTTTTACAATGAAATAAGAGTTGTTGGTATGTTTTATATACGAGACCTGATCCAAATTGGTCCTCATTCGTACGTGTTTCGTATGAATAGCTTTAAGTCAAATGGCAGAAAATAAGTTATATTGTATGCTACTAACAAATAACTTTTTTCCAGTAAAGGCCGTCGTGAATATTTCTTTGTGAATGCGTGGAATTTAACTAGATTACATTTATTGTGAAATTAAAGCCGTCTCATCTTTGCTACTTGTCTTATGGCATTCACAAGTCTCATATTTAGCTCATTTCCTGGAACTAAGTTGATGAACATCACTACAATAAACGATTACTTTCGAGCTACCGTGTTCACCTACCCGGGACGAGCAAACCGAATAATTTTGTTAGAAACTTGCTAGCTGTTTGCTAATTTTGTGAAAAATAGAAATTTTGATGAATTCATACTATGTTTGCTAACTTTGTTAGAGGCCTACCAGTTTCCAAGCAAAATAATAAAATTATAAAAAACTTTATAATTTTGTTAAATATTTATGAAATATTAGTCAAATTATCCTAGATGTCAGAACAAAACATTAATTAAATACATGATTTCAGATAAGATCTGATATGCCATCCAAAAAAAAACCATCCAAAGCAGTGTGTTGTCAGGAGCATTAAACTTTCGATTGACAAGAATCGATGAGAAATTGTCACAAAAGGCATTGATTCACTAATATCTCTCATTGAAGACCTGTGATTCGATGCTTGGTCAAATGAGCTTGAAAATAAGTTTCAGCACGAATGTAGCAATCAGATCTTCTGTTCGAAATTGTATGTCTTACTTCCATATTGCTTGTATGAATGAATCTTGTGTATTATCTTTGTGAAACGATACTCGATACGTCATGATATGAGCCTTAAATCGAAAAAACAGTTTAAGTCGTGTGAAATTTCATCGACTCTGAGATGCTATCGAACTGTAGTAATCGCTTCGAACTTGCTCTAATCGTTCTTAGGAAACGATAGGAATTCCCGTGACGAGAATCCTATATTAGGTGCTATATTTAGAAGTCTGTATAAGGCGCTCAGAGAGTTGCTATAATTTCCCGATGTTTCACGAGTGTGTCACGAGCATGTTGCACGAGTAATCAGTTTTCATGATTTTTTCTAAAGCATGACTTTGCATCCCAACCTCTGCAATTATCCAATTTATGTTTCTGACCTATTCTGAGAAGGGATTATCATGTCTCCCGACTTCGAACATTGCAAAGCATTTCTTCGCCGCGCTCTACGTCTATCAGTCAGTTCACGGATTCCTCATGTAGGTTGTGGGTGTGATTCCGCGCGTTGAAGTGAAGACTGACGGCGCAGTTTTCTCTATTCATTGAAGATAATATGCATGTTGACATCCTTTGTTTAAGATCATTAGCGTTGATATGAGTGTCCAGATGGAGTGTATATGGTGCGTCACTATTATTCAGACATGTGAGTAGCAAATAAATAGTATTTGTAAATCAGGTGTAAAAATAGATGACTTGAAAAAACATTCTAAGCCAACCATTCAAATTATAATGTCCTTCAATTACCAAATAAAACGTACATTCAGTTAAAGAATTAAAGGTGTGATTCATCATGATAGGAGATGGAGACTTCGATCCTTGATGATGAGGCATATTTCCCAAAAATAGGGGTAGTAAATAAACATTAATTTCCTCCATTTAAAAAAAATTGCAAGCGTTCTCCGGATTCTCGAATAGAATCCACAGCGTATGCGGTTGCCTTCCGGTGGGTGTTTCATTCGGGAGCTGGTCGGTACGATGATGATAGTGTGGTCCCTCATCAAATCGTATCAAATCATAGGAAAATTAACTTCCTCTGAAATTCATCAGCATCGAGTATAGAGAGAGAATCCATATTCTATGGACAATCCTCATCATGACAGCGCACATCGCTTAGCAATGTGCACAGCAGTCGTCCCATGCGTCATTGAATCTACTGCAAATCTATTCTTGAGAGAGAAAGGGATACTAAAAAGTAGTCCACCAATATGGCATTGAAACTGTCCAAGATACATGACTGAAGTGAAGTGGTCGTGCTAAACATCAGGATCACATGTCTTCTTTGGGACCACACTATTATCACAGTACCAGCTGGTCGTATGGAAAAAGATTGAATCTTCTTTTAATTCGCTGATTGATACTATCGATAATGTAGCTTGCGTGCACATCTAAACCGTCGTTTGTCAGGCCTACATGCGGGGTTGGCATATTTTTTTAAATACAAATTTTTTAATTTTTAATTTTAATTTTTTTAATAGAAATTAAATAGGTCAAATGCTTCACTGTATAATTTGGATTTGTGCAAGACATTTGAGGCAGGGTTTTTTTAAGGTTTCGTTTACCCGCCCACTCCCAAATTCTACCCGCCAATCTAAAACAAAGTAAAACAAGGCTTGTAGATCTTTCTTTCAATTTCCTTTCCAGCTGTAAAAAGAAAGCGGAAACAAAGTTGCATCTTTTGAATATTCAGCAAATTAGAGGTGGTGGTACAATATATGCCTACATGACGTACATGCACTAAAATGTGCACAGCAACAATTGCTGGATAAGAAGAAGAGGAACAGTGGAAAATTGTCTCTTGAACTTGCAGTAAAAACATATATGATAAATGCATAATACACTACATGATTTCACAGTGAATATGGCAAACTGCAATTTATATAAAGACAAATTGCGTTCCGCAACGTCATTCCTCATCGACAAGAACCTATTGATGATCAACGAAGCAGTGCCGCATATCAATGAGAAGTTAGGTTAAAGAATGTAAATAACCGTTGATAAGCGATGAATGTGTTATTTGCACTGCAAAAGTCTGCAAATTGCTTAGTTAAGTCATGGATGATGAAAAGTTGTGTTACAATTATTACTTAAAAATTGAATATGCCTAGTTTCTCTTTAACGATCGAAATTTATTGTCAACTACGTATAGGGGGCATACATACATGTACTGTACAGTTGTACACCTCCATAACTTTCAGTGATGCAAATTCTATAAATGAAGTAAGCTATGTGAGACAAGAAAGCACCACTGAGAATGTATTTCTTCATTCGCAACCAGTAAAACTCATTTTGGCATGGTCCACTACATGACTACATAGTATTTCCGTTTTGATGACTTCCTACTTTTAAATGCGTGTGCGTGAAGGAAAGCTTTTGTACTTGTTAACTTGACGATGGTTGCGAATCGCCTAATCGAACATAAATAGGTTTCGTATAGATTATCCACACCTGAAATAGGGTTGGGTTTCGCCTCATGTGAAAAACAACAGTGACTGACATGGACAGTGGTCCGAGTTGACATCCGAAATTTACCCGCCCATTTGAAATTTTTACCCGCCCAAATCGGGCGCGTATATCGCCTTAAAAAACCCTGTTTGAGGGTACCTTATTGTTACTGATTTCAGTTAATGGGGAAATTATTTGACATCAAATATCAAATCGGATTTTCTGCTTAACCGGCATATGTTGTCCACCGTGGGAAAATGTGTTATGGATTCATTCGTGATGTTGTAAATTATTGGGATGATAAAAGATACTAAGATAGTTAGAAATATCACCTGATTGATTCTTATAATAGAAGCTCGATCAAAACCTGTGTCATCTTACTATTTTTCAATTATGTTATATTCTGTATGGCCTATTCCTTCTCTTTCTTATGTGCGTCAAACACATTCAATACTTTTTGCATCAAAAACTCTATTGTGCATTTCAGACCGCAATATCATTGTCTATCAAGGAGATATCATAAATGGGAACTGATTGAAACTGACCAAACCAGCACTATTGATGGTAGAGGAACAATTACGACAGTTCTGTAGGCTGACATCTGCTGATGAGGTGAGTCTTTAAATTATGTGATTCTTTGCCATTGCCTCCGAATGTTTTGGTTTTAGCAGCAGTGAGTTTTTCTGCTGTTAATCCTTGGAGCATTCCGTAGCAGGATGACTTCGATCAACAGTTCTAATGTACAAATATGTAGGGCTATTCTTGTCACTGCCTCCGAATGTTTTGGCTTTAGCAGCATTGAGTTTTTCTGCTGTTAATCCTTGGAGCATTTCGCAGCAGGATGACTTCGATCAACAATATATTCAATTAATATCAACGGTAAATTTCATCAATGTTTTGCTACGGCGTAGGTTAACTCTAATTTTATCAATAGAATGTGAGCGGTCTGCGAACCCACTTTATGCGTCAAGATCAAAACCCACAAGTTTTATGATGTGTAAATTATAATGCAATATATTTACACATCGTTAAACTTATTTTCATCTTGACTCATTAGGTGGATTCGCAGGATGCTCACATTTTATTGATAAAACTACAGTTCATCTACGATATATGTTGTGGCAAAATATTGGGGCAATGTCTAGAAAACATTCTAAAAATGTTTTAAGATAACATTTTCATAATATTCTCATGTATTGTCACTTGAACATACACGTATAACATTTTTTGGAATGTTTTTAAAGCAAATTCACGACATTTTCTGAACAGTTTTAGAATGTTTTTTGTTGGGAATTCACGTAACAGTTGTGTAAGATAATATCAGAGAGAAATTTGAGACATTTTATTAGAATTTTACCAAATAATTTGCTATTTGCTAAAAATTGGCAAATCATCAGCTTTGTTAGATAAATATTTGATAAAATTTTACTAGAAGTTTAGTAAAGTGTTGTCAAGTATTTGCCAAATATTTAACAAAAGCATCTGGTGTGTTCGTCCCGGGATCTCAAACAACAATTTTTGCGTTCATGAATTATAATGTGTTTTTATTTCGTATTGATAATATGCTTAATTCCAAAATTACATAATGCATAACTGTTGATGGTCAAATACTTATTGATTATTCATGAAATGCCTACATGTATTAAAATCGAATTCAGTATTGTGAGTTTGACTATTTAATGTCATTATCTTGCTACTTACAAAACAGTAGTAACATTAGAGTGATCTTTATTGACAAAAGGCCTTAAATCAACATATACTAGAAATCATTGATGCTTTCCTTTAACGTTGTGCTGGTATGTTTTTAGTATGTAAAGCATACCACATTTGAAATAATATACGAAAAGCATACAAATATATACCAAGAGAACACAGAAATATACCAAAAGAATATTTTGGTATGTATCCTTCGTATGTGATTGGTATTGAGCGATTTACAGTGTAGATAAAACAGGAAAATTCTGTTTCTATTCCCATAAATACAAGATCTCTTTTCTAATGTCACGTGTATTCGTTCTATTCTTCCTTAATTGATAAATTTAGCAAAGGAACAGATAACGACCAAAAATTTGGAATTTTAGCGGTATTCGGTTGTTGTCCTGTAGAGATTGTTCTTGTGGATTGTAGCAAAGTTTGTGACAAGCTCCTATCTATATGTAAATGTCAAGCGAAGACAGGTCAAACCGATATCTGTCTCTAGTTAGTGATTCTTTTAATGACCACTATTTTCACACAGTAGAAAGTGAGTTTAGTAATTCAAATTATCGTATGGCTGCCAAATCTCACAGTTTGTGATGCTCTCCAGAATCGGACACAGTATTCAGGACTGATCAATTTATGGCGCTTCAAAATTCATCTTTAAAGAATAGTTTTTTACTTGTTGAATCAGTTCGCTTTCTTTCATTTTCTTGGAATATTGATTCATACATAATTTAGTAACTGTTTTCTTCTTCCTTTCCACATAATATTGACTTTATTACGACGTACACTGGTTCTCCGCTGTCTGCTTTTCTGTCATTCTGTGTATGTATATTATCTGTAATTTGCAGTAAATTACAATTCAAGTGAAACACTGTGCAAAATCTGCAACTATCTGTACACTGACTTCCATCATTATTAATCTGCTCACCGCCTCTCTGATCTGCCATCGGCAAAGGCTTGAAGTATGACTGTTTGTCAATTTGATGTGTGGCCTATAGCAGGACAAAGCAGGAGCAGTCATCATGCGATCTGCTGCGGTGACATATGCTGTTTCTGTCATTGAATTAAGAGTGAAAAATGTAGATTTCTATGGTGGAAACTGTTTTGATGTTGCTTAGTGCAAAGACATCTATGATTAATATAAGATGTCCCTGCCTATTGTAAGAAGTAAAGAAGAAAGATGAATTTCAAAAATTTTGCTCTTATTCTATGCGCATAGAAGTAGATCATAGAAAGTTTATAAGTATGTCATTTTCATGACATAGCGCAGAGTCATCATCTAGCGTTGCCTGGTTATCGACAATTATTTCAATCACCTCCGTGTGCAGTCATCAAATAGCAAGGCTTGCAAGTGTTTGAAGCGTACTGTCAAATGGCGTACTCGATTGGATAGCAGGTTTACATTTGCATTTTTGTCGATATGGTAATGAGCAAGCGATCATGAATGAATTAGCGTCATTTATTTTTATCGTAGCGATTGTTGGTCAAATACATGTGTATGACGCTGAACAAAAAACTGCAATTCCAAAGTTTGCAGAACTTTCGAGAGGTCCGCTTACATCGATAGTATCAAACAAAAGAGATGTCATCAAAAATGGTTCAATTTTTGGGGTTAGATTTGATGGACGACCCCATTATTTGGATTGTGTTACATTATTTTCGCCGGTAGCAAAGATAAGTTGGGAAATAAAATTCTTCTCACGGGAAGGTCGTCTACCCCGCTATAAGGGTTGGACGGCGCTTAAATATGTCGAATTAGTGAATGATCACACATTGCGACGCCGTATCCTCAGCACGTCTGGCTATTATCGTTGTTTTGCGGAAAATGATTATGGCAAGGATTCTACGATAATTAGTGTGGTCCTAGAAGAGGAAAGATATACACCTTTTGTTTATGAAAGTGGGATCAAAAATTCCAGTTTGGGAGCATTCGAAGGAGAAAACATCACTTATGTCTGCTCCGCCTACCACGCCAAAACTTATAAGATTGCAAGAGGTTTAACATTTGAATGGGAAACAAAGGTGCCATATTCGGATATAGCTGATAGCTACTCAATTAACAAAAACTCCATCACCTTCTTCGGCTTGAAGAGAAGACAGAGAGGCAGTACGCTTACATGCACAGTTCGTGATGGTGATTATGATGCTTTCACAGATGTCTTCTTAAGAAAACCAACGCGATACAATTTCCCGGCCAAAATGCGTCTAAGGAACTTATTGACTGGTTATGAAACGGAAATGGACGATAAGTCAATGAAGATTGAGCTTGAATTCAGAAATCGCATTTCTCTTGTATATATCTTGTGTGAAGCGGATGGCTATCCAAAACCCAAGATTGAATGGAAGCGATGCTATGATAATGATTGTGTTATACCGCTCGATACTAAAGGTAACGCATTACTGCTCCATGAAATAACAGAAGATGATGAACATTTTCGATGCGTTGCTCAGAATAAGCTGTACGGAAAAGAAATAATCAAAGTTCACAAAGACGTATATCTTCATATCATCAATACCTTCAAACCTGCCAAATTTATTACAACTACAGTTGTTGGGGCGAAGAGGATTCGAAGAAACGTGTATCAGGTTGATAACGAGAACCCTTTCGTTATTGCTTGTGACATAGTGGGCTATCCGAAACCGAAATTTAATTGGACACTTAATGGTGGACCTATCCCTGAGGTTGCAAGCACCTACCCGATTGATGACGACGGTGAAGCGATGAAGATAAATGCAGGGTCCTTTAGATCATCAATGAATGGATATTATCGAGTTGAAATCAGCAATACTGAAGGGAAAGAATTTCAAACATTCAATGTAAGCTTGCTTCCAAATGCGCCGGAAACCGCCGTGGCATAGAGAAAATGAGGAGATGGAATAGATATCTTACAGGGAGACGAGACTAGTGAAAACGAAACAATTTTTATTTTGAAAACTAAAAATTGCAAAGGATTTATGTTTCAACGTATTCTACTGCGAGTAAGTAAAACCTACGCATTGGTGAAATTTCTTTTTAACATCGCTGTGTGCTTCGAATCTTATATAATTTTTTCGCTAAAGTGATTGCTTCACAGGAGATGCGATGTGACGGTAGCATACGTGTAGAGATTTCAAAAAACACATTGTATGGAGTGAAATGGTGGATAGAAGTCCAAAAACTTCATTCAAAGAATTCTTAAAGCATAGAAGCCAATTTTCTTTGAAATTTTATTTGCGGCTTTTATCTGGATGAAATAGTTTGCTTTCCGAAAAACCTGCTCCTAAGTGAAATGGGTATATTGGCAAAGTTGTTATAATAATAATATGTTGTGTAATAATTGTCACATTAATAAATTTATTTGATCAAACTATTAATTTTGTCACTCTGGGTTCACCAGAATATCTTGTTGGTGATTCGACGGGCAGACTTTGGAATGCTATATCAAGTCTCACACCAGGGTTGGAACCGGCCGCCGGCCCGGCCCCGGCCGCAAATTTGGAAAACCGGCCGCCGGCAGGCCGGTTTTGGCAATACCTTTTTTTTCAACTGCCGACATCACCAGCTGCATCACTGCTACAGCATTGTAGGAGGCTGCAAATATATGAAATAATGTCTGATGCATATCTACCCATATATACACATGTATATATAGACCTGTACTTGAATGTGTTGCCATTACCTACTAACTGAACATTTGAAAGTGGATTGTTGATTGAAGCTTTGATTACTCGTAAATCTATGACCCAAAACTAGTGAAGTGTACTACACATTCTATTTGTCGATAATCTCCGTATCAAGCATTTACACAGAAACGACAATTATAGGCCTATTTTTGGAAAGTTAGGGACAGGCCCACATTGTAGAATTCATCGTGACACCTCAATTCACATTTGATGATTGCCCCTCGCTTGCCAATCCTTCCTTCGTTGCTGCTGAGGCTGTATGCAGACGCCCCGCGTCCTCATGTTGCCCAATATCGTAGCAACAAATGTCGGTCGCCTCGGAGCTAGAGTTTGTGACCAAGTAAACAACAAGAAATGGCATCCTCTAAACTTTCCTGAGAGTGAATAATTGCGAGCAGGGTCAACATGACACAAGACAATTAAATCCTTGATGCTTTTAAGTCCTGTGATAGCCTAAATTATAATGCTAGTCCTTTATCAAGTCTCACATATCGGAATTACATTCATCTCATCAAAAATGTCATGCGGTTACTTTGGAACGTACACGTAGAAATACTCATCTACACGCTCATGATCTTCAATGACCATGAAAGCATCAGAATTTTAAATAGGCCGGCCTCCGACCAGCCAGTTTTAGATACGCCGGCCTTGGACCGGCCGGTTTTGAATGCACCGGCCGGCCGGTTCCAACCCTGTCTCACACCCACCGCCGAGAGTACTATATAAATATGGAATGAGATGATAATGCAGCCTATCCGTTATGCTATACCTATTTTAAGTGTTTATAGTTATCCTACATATTATGAATTATGATTTCTATCAATAGTCATCGACTTGAATTAGCACCTGTCATGCTATGTCCCTATTTTACTGAGGTAGACTTCAATTTGTTTTAGGCGAGTTAGTAAAAATATGAACACCCTGTGTATGTAGAAACATGTTGCAGATTTTAATGGAAAAAATCATGTGTGTTTGCTAGTTCATGTTCAACTCATACACGATGGTGGTTAGATATCTATGTTTGAAATATTGGCGAGAATCGCTTTTGAGAGTTAGTCTTATATAGGACGTTCGCCTCTCTCGTGCGAAATGCAGCTTGGGTTGAAAATTATCAAAATTAAGCTATGCAGAGATTTCTATGTTTTTGAATGTTCCAATCACGAAATCACGGCATATGAGAGACCCATTGGAGAACTTCTGTGATTATTATAATAATGAATTTCTAGAAAACATTTGCTTTCAATCAGATTTGTATTCAAGACAAGTGGATCCGAACAGCAGATTCTGTCTCAATGTCGAAAACTTGGAAACATTTATGGGCAAATTGCTTTTGTGTTCATTTGTGCATCACAAAACAGAGAAGTTTTAAAGCTTTTCATGATGCCTTGTGAATGCATGCAAATGATACTGATCGCAAATTGCACTTAATAGTAATGAAATCATTAATTTTTTGATTGACTGATGATTGTTCAGTCCAACAGAGTAAATCTTTCCGTTGCCGATCAGCGGTGCAATTGCGTGTTGGAACTGCGTCATCATTTCATAGATCTCCGATCTTCTGAACGTTGATATCACTGCTCTGTTGTTAGTGGCCTGGCTGTTTGGTATAACTGTCTGACTCGACTGTACAAGGTCCTCGGTTCGATTCCCTACTTCATATTTTTGTTAACTTCCTTTCTCTATAAGCCACTATGTCCCACAATGAATTATGGAAAGTTTATGAGTCGATAATCGAGAGTTTGCTGCTTTACTGTGCCCCGCTTTTCGGCAAGTTAAACTCTAGATGCTCTAACATCGCCGACAGAATTTTTAAAGAGCAAGACGCATCATTTGCTCTAAAGCATGCAATTGCCGTTATCGTCAATTAAATCACTTCTTCTTCAAATGTAATTCCTCTATCAAAAAGCTTCTTACATCAGCGAATCCACCAGACCACCCTTTCCAAATACAAGGTTATTCTTCTTCTTCTTATTTGTTAATTATTTGGGTGAAGTACAGTGTATTATTGCCGCCGAGTTTGTCATCCATCTCCAAACGAATCACTCTATCGAGAATATGATATTGACAACCAACAAATTGCGGTATCTCTGGTTGATTTATACCAAATGACTTGCAAAATAATCACAATTACATCTAACTTCCAGTATTGACATTAGTTGTGACAGTAACAATGATATTCAAGATATGCCGCGTTCATAAGCATTAAAGCAGCTAAATGACTCTAGTTCGTAACTGCCTTGTAGCTGACAGACAGACAATATTATCAATACAGAATTCAAAACTTGGGAGGGACAAGTATTGTAGTAAGATGTCAATATATTATCATGAATTTTTTGCAATGTCATCATCCATTTAAATGCAAATCTTAAAGATACTAGCCACATAACATCGATTTAGAGTAGATAACCTACTAATCAGCTGAGACATTTATCTTCAAACATTACAAGCACTTAAACAAACACGATTGTTTCATGAACAAACTCTAGGCTATATCAATGTGTTCAATGTTGATTTATGTTCCCCAGAAATATTTGCAATTTTGAAGGACGTCATTAATCAGTATATCTATTTGTCATTTATTGAATATTCATTTTGTGCATGTATGGTTTATTCAAAACTATTCTTTCCCACAATATTTTCTGAAGTCATGATTTAGACATAGTGTTTCGACTCAATTCCGAATCAACTTCGAAGTCATATACCTTTGAATCGCAGATCATTCATCATATACTGCACTGTAAATCGCTCAATACCAATCACATACGAAGGATGCATACCAAAATATTTTTTGGTATATTTCTGTATTCTCTTGGTATGTATTTGTATGCTTTTCGTATGTTATTTCAAATGTGGTGTGCTCTACATACTAAAGCCATACCAGCACAATGTTAAAGGAAAGCATCAATGATTTCTAGCATATGTTGATTTAAGGCCTTTTGTTAATAAAGATCACACTAATGTTACTACTGTTTTGTAAGTGGTAAGATAATGACATTTAATAGTCAAACTCAATAGGTATTTGACCATCAACAATTATGCATTATGTAATTTTGGAACAAGGCATATTATCAATCCGAAATAAAAGCACATTATAATTCATGAACGCAAAAATAGTTATGTTTGAGATATATAAGTCAACATGGCTGCTCGAAAGTCATCGTTTTATTGAAATGATGTTTATCAACTGAGTTCATAGAAATGAGCTAATTATGAGTCTTGTGAATGCCATAAGACAAGTAGCAAAGATGACATGCGGCTTTAATTTCACAATAAATCTAATCTAGTTAAATACCACACTTTCACAAAGAAATATTCAAGACTGGTATTACTGGAAAAAAGTTATTTGTCCATTTTTTATTAAAGGAAAAAAGTCGCCTTGAATGTTCGATTCAATATTCAGTTGTTTCAAGTCCCTTACATTCTCTACCTAGAACGATGAGTGATCTATCAAAACCTCTGCATGCTCAATCACCACAGTCAAATGCACAATCAAGATCTCTTTATGCTCAATCAACACCACCGAGTGCTCCGTCTACACCACTGTATGTGCCGTCATCACCTCCGTATGCTCAGTCAACACCACCAAATGCTCCGTCGACACCATTGTATGTGCCGTCAACACCTCCGTATGCTCTGTCAACACCACCGAATGCTCTGTCGACACCGCTGGGTGTGCTGTCAACACCATCGAATGCTCCGTCGACACCAAGGAAACAGATGATACTCTATAATTGCTCATGTTGCAACTTCTCTACAACAGGCTTTGCCACCATTAAATATTACATGAGCTTACATGGAAACGCGGCCTCTACATTTGTTCACAATGTTTCTCTCGCTTTAGAAGCATTTATGGATTTAAGAAACATTCTATTAATTGTAAGATTCCAACATCTGAGGAAGTGCAATTGAGTGAAGAATTTGTTCCAATTCAACAGGAAGATATTCTGGACATTGATTATTTTCCCAGTCTCGCGGTTCAACTCCAGGGTAAATATGGATGCTCTGAGGTAGTCATGAATACCATCTTTTCAAATATTTTCAATTTACTCTCACAACCAGATATTAGTATTGAAAGGCTCAGATCAAGCTGTGGTAACTTGACAACACAACATAAGCGTCAGAAAGCATACAAGGAAATTTTCAGAATTCCTAAGGTTCATTCATTCAAATCGAAATTCAAAGCCTCAGTTGTTGATTTTATTGATCTGATTGAATTCATTTTTCAATCGCCAGAGGTATAATAAGTTACTTCAACTGGTAGTAGTAGACCCAGTCATTATCTAGACATTGCCATATATTGTAATGATTTGGGAATTTGTAATCCTATTGGGAAGAGTAGGTCTAAACACAAAATCATGGTTATCTATGTTCAGCTGTTGAATATTCCTGAAATGTATCGCGGAAAGATTTCGTCAATTTTCCCGTTGGCCATTACTTATAGTAAGGCGGCTAAAGATAAATGTTACATGCATTCAATCCTTCAAAATTTCATTAGTACGATGAAAAGAATGAACGACGGTATAACGTTAGGAAAGGTTGGGAGGTAAAAGTCAGTTACTGCTACCCTTACCTACTTTGTTGGAGATTCTTTAGCGGCGAATGGAATCGGTGGCTTTAAGGAAGGCTTTAGTCGAAAAACCATTAGGAGTTGCAGAATGTGCAACAGCACATGGAATGATATGAAGAGTTTTTCATCACATGAGCAGTGCTTACTTAGAAATTTAGTAGGAAATGATACCAGAGTAAACGAGTTGAATTGTGGTTTGCCAAAAAGTTGTCGGATTTATTGTTCAAAAATTTATGGAATTACTGACAGAAGCATTTTGTCTTATCTGCCAGATTTCGATTCACAAAGCAGATCATATTTGATCTTATGCATGACATTCTTGAAGGTGTCCTTCCTCATCAGTTTGAGCTGTTTCTTATTAAGAAACATAACTCAGATAACATCTCAGTATCTTCCCTCAATAATTGGTTGCAGTCTCAATCCTACCATAAGTCTATGGAAAAACCCGGTAATATTTCGTCTGATTTGAAGATTAAAGGGCGCCATGGAAGTGGACAAATTTTGACGCTTTCCCGTGTTCTGCCTTTCTATTTAAAATTACATTTCGATAATAGTGATGCAGATTTTCGTTGCCTTTTGATGCTCATTAAAATTCTTCATCTTTGTATGTCTCCTGTTGTTACTGAAACTTAGATTTAAATGATTTTAATACCGTTTAGATTTAAATGATTTAACCCATATTAACCCAAAATTGATTTTTTTATTTTCTTTCTGAAAATTGCATTTTTCTACTTTGATTAATCACCAATTCGACATTATTTATGAAAATAATCAAGGTTATAAGTAATTATATACGATTTAGTAAACGTCCCTTTATAGGGACACCGGGTACGAATGGGTACTGGTATTCCGCATAAGACACATATAACATATGATTTTTTCTTTTCGTTTTTATTAAATTTACACTTCTTCATCAAGTCAAGGATTGATGCAGTGATCGATTGTTCACTTTTATAACATTTAAATCAAAAGTCATTGATGGAAGGTTTGCAAACATTCAAGGTGGAGAGGCACTTGGCACTTCATGCAACGTCTGTAAGTTTTCTTCCCACAATAGGCGCATCATCTTTGTGTACTTTCTGAGATGATGAAATGCCCTTTTCCATCACGTCTAATCTCACCTGGGACTTTATTATCCAGGCGTGCATTCTTTCGTGCTACTGGTGAATTTTCATTTGAAGCCGAATACCATCGCAAGTAGACATCAACAATCTCTCGTCTGAAAGACAGTTGATCCAATTTTTCTGAACTATTTTTTCTATGTAATAGCCAGGCATTTTGCAATGCCATATCTAAGCAATGCGCAAAGAAAGGCCACCACCATTTCTTTGTCCTGATGTTTATTCGATAGCAAGAGACATTTTGATCCATACGATCGACCCCTCCCATAGCATTGTTATACGCTTGTGCGATGCGTGGTTGCTCAATCTGCATGAATTTCTTTTCTTTCATTTACCACCTTTTGGCGCTATTCAAAGGGAAGACACCGTGTATGTTGGATACCAGTGTAACAACGCTGTTATCATTCCAACTTACAGTTATGATTTCATTTTGTCGATCGTAGCGGTAATCAAATGCTCCTCTCGGTTGTTTACTTAATTTTTTGGAAGAGGAAATCGAACATTTTTGAAGCCGATTACCTCTGATTGTCCCTGTTGCTCCGAATCCTTCTTCGGCTAAATCAGAAACAAGACGTAATGACGTAAAAAAAATTGTCGAATGTCACACAAAAGGGGAGGTGGCTTGGAAGCGAATCAAGAAGATTGGTGACCACGCTATAACCTAATCCAAGATTTTTGTCATACGTTGATTTACTGCCTTGATACGGATCGAATTGTATTACATAGCCTCCACTGGTAGCCAACACCCATGTTTTGAAACCAAATCGAATGGGCTTATTCCTTATACATTGTTTGGTGCCATGACGTCCAAAATATGGAGTCATCGACTCGTCAATTGATAATTCTTGTTCATTTGGCTGGAATTTCAAGCATCTCTCATTCATTTTGTCACGTAGAGGACGAACTTTCGAAAACCGGTCGTCCGAAGATAAATGGTCATTGTCTGCCAAATGTAGATATCGAATGATTTCATCAAAACGATTTCTGGACATTGCCTTTGATACAGCTTCGTTGTGAACATCAGACTTTAACTCCCAATACATTTTCCTTCTAGGAAGAGGAACGTATCCAGAAATGATAAGAATTGCCAAAACTAAGCGTATCTCATTTGATGCCACTTGAAAATTATGTTTTCCATTACTAACAGCATACCTTGTAGTTTCTTCCATTATCATAGAAATAACATCGTCATCAAAAAATTTTTCAAATATCGTGCTAGGGGAATCGGATTCATTAATCAGTGATGGCATATCGTTTGTCCAACTTCTTTGAGTAGATAAATTCGTCGGAATATCTTCCTTTCTCCATCGAGATGATATAATTCTGCTGCACTCTCGATTTCGGTATTTGGCAAATCGTGATTTTGGTTGATTTGAGGCATCCGCAATTGATAACTCATCTTCCTGAAATGTAAAATAAATTATATTAAAATTCTGGAGATTAAACACACTGAATAAAGAAAATAAAATGTAGAAAATAACCGTTTACGCTTTTGCTATGTACCTAAGAATAATTATGATATTACATTGAAAATTGAATACCGGGTTCTATTTTTAGGCGTTAAAAAATAAAAGGATTTTATGCCGGTATAAATGACACAGGAGAAGAGGTGCTAGAAAGGTGCCTGTATATGCTACTAATATATCCGATTTGCAAACTCACATGTATATCAACTAAATCTTCACCAGTTTTGTTGGATTCAGTTAACTCAATAATTTTACCATTGTTCATAAAGATTGACGATTCCACTTCCTGCAGCAATTGTGATCCAGGTAAATTATTTAGATTACAATAATCTTCATCTCCACTATCACCGTCAGATACATTACCATCGTCAGGTGGTTGTATATAGATGTTAGCTTTTGAAACATTGTCATCATTCTCAATTATCGTTACAACATCGTCCAGGGTATATCTGAAAGGAAAAGTACATTTTTATCCGGATGTTAAATTCATGCTCTGCGTTTCTCTGTAGTGAAATTATGAATCAACCCTCCTACCAAGTAATGTACCAAGTAATGTCTTATTGAAAGGTAAAAGATACAATAGTTTAAGACATCAGCTCCTCAGCATAAGCCAACGTGGTCGAGTGCGCAACCGGTCGCGATACCTGCTCGATGGAGTCGACGGTAGAGGGTTGAATTCATTTTCGAAAATTATCAACATCACGAGGTGAAGATCCTTGTCATCATTTTGCATTCGATTGACGTTTTACTTACAGAAACTAAGATAATTCCATATCTAATGAAAAGATTGATTATGATTATAGTAACATATCATTAAAGCGCTAGTGTAGACTAATAAGCTTCAAACTAATGATTCGATACAGAAATTAACAGTAGCCTACTTTGGAAAGTAAATTGATTAAACCAGATGTAAACTGTCCAACTATCAAGCCTACAGCCTATTTTGATAATGGATAGCTATTCATTCAATCGTCGGTTAACCGCCATTGAGATATTACTGATATGTAGCCAATATGTTTATATACAACATCTATAGGCCTACCCCTACCTATAGGTAAAATATTAATCTTGCTATTGACTGGCAAATTTAATGTAGATACTAACCTTCTACTACATACAGATCATTGCGATTATCATAGCATACCCTGAGAACAATTATTTAGATGAAATTAAAACTTACCGTTTTCGACTTTTGGTTCTTGTCTTTTTGGACGCCATTTCTTGATTTCGCATAGATTAGACTGCATGAATTCAAATTCCATGAGATTTAAACAAAAACTAACTGAAATAATGTTACAAAACATAACTAAATTTAGAAAACATGAAAGGAACATGTGCACCACAACACATAAAATGAGTCAGAAGTTTATTCAAATGACGTTCTGAATGTTTTCATTTTTCAATGTCACGGGGGTCATTCGTACCCAACGTCCCTAAATCGGGACGGTTACATAATCGATTATTTCTCCAAACAGATAAATTATTTTGCAATCATATTTTGACTGCATCACAACAATGCATCAACCAACTAAGGATTATCACATTTCTAGAAGTTAAGTATAATGGGTCATGTAAATGAGTATTGGAAAATATTTTTTTATTTTTTTACTAATAAATCTTAAAAATACAGAACTCTATCATCTGAGTAGTAGTACAGATAATATTCAAGACAAATCCATGTACATAATTAATATATTTGGTAAATAGCTTCCCGTTAATCTCTAAGTTTGTTCATTAATGTTATATTTTGACGTTGACAGTCAAAAGATTAAGCGTCCCTTTTTAGGGACAGTGGTATAATATGGGTTAATTCATAGTCACCACCAGCTCTTCATGAATTTATATCCAGACAATTTTATACCGAAGCTACTCTTTCTAAAGCACTACACTTATCAGGCTGCTCGATTTGGCCCACTGCGTTATCATAACTGCCGAGCTTTCGAGCGTAAGCATCAAATTGTAAAAAACGTGAGAAATTTCAACTTCAAGGACATAACTTCATCTGCTTGTAAGCAACTGTTGATAAACTTGGTGGCCACATATTTCAATGCGTCAGGAAATGTAAAGTCTGACATACATTGTGAGTTGGACGAAGTATCCATGAGGAATAAGGAAATTATCGCCTTGAAAGTGAATGGTGTCATCTACAAACCAAACGGCCATTCTCATGAGCCTGTTTTAGACAGAAATTAGATACTGAATGAACTCCAAGTAAGTCACTCGAAGAATCGTTCTCTTATTATTATTGTATATGGAGATGTGAATCGAGGTTTTCAGGGTATTGTTATAATATATTTCTAATTCCATAGCAACTACTAAATAATATAAGCCTGCTCAACCCACATCATATTGGTGGATACGATTCACGGATAGAATCATGTCATCTGAAAGAGATTAAGTTATTTCTTTATTCAGTTGATTAAATTTCTTTGAGAGTCAGCTATAGCCGTTGGCTCATGAGATTTAAAACATACAATTTCAAAAACCATAGGTTGCGGACAACAAACGTTACATGAATTCTTTCATTATTTATTTTAGATTTATCTGGCTTTGCCGTTGAACAACAGATGATAAAGAATAACTTTCTCGTGAGTTCAATGATATGATGACAGCTATGTTTTGAGGGCGTCAATGGCAAATTAGAGGGCCGCGTTAGCGGCCCGACAATTTGCCATTGACAGCCCGAAAAATGTAGATGTCATAATCATTGTATGCCATGTTGCGAAATATTTCTATGGTTTCATTTCCAGGCCATGAATTTTCCGGGCCGTTAATGAATTTCTGGACATTATCAAAGATATCAGTCTTATATACATGGTATACAATGTGTAATATCATTTTCGATGTAGTGGTTTTCTAGTACAGCTGATTGTATATCTGCTTCTTTGCTTTTGTCGTATGAATGCTTGCTCGTGCTCGTATACATGTATCGGTACTGGATTTGCATTGGTGATAGCTTTTTGTGTAGGTTATGGGAGTCGTTCTTTTCGTCAATACTATGAACTTAAATTTCGTCGACAGCCGACATATTAACAGCAATAAGTAATAGAAATGACTGAAAGTGACAGAAAGCTACGCAAATATGCAAGACATAAAATGAAGTTTTCATTGTTAACCCAATCTGGCCTGGGGAGGGGCCGATTCGGCCCCGTCCTAGATACTTTTTAATCCCACAGCTGAACGTCTTTGTGTGAGACGTCTACCTTCCGTGACTTTTCCTAACTTTTAATTGTGCATCTTTTGGGAGTAAAAGATTTAATTTTGGCCATATATTTTGGCCGTACGAGCTAAATGAAAACTAGTTACGACACCTAAAAATCGTTGGAAATTACCTTCTGCTCTCATTTCAAACTTTTTCTCGAATAAATTAATGTAGTGTTGCATAATAGACACAAATTAAAGATTTTGATGACATCAATGCTTTTTATAATATGATCTTGGGATAGTATTTGAATGCTTTTTAGTTTTATATCCTCCATATACTACTCGTGAATAAATAGTAGAATAATAAACATTTTCTCATTTTTTACACGAATAATGAAACCTTTGGAAAAACGCATCATTGTAATAATTGCGCATTTGTCTTCATTAAGTTTCTTTGTGATAACATATTCTAGCTAATGATAGATAGCCAATTTGAAATGAAATTCTCGCACATGAGTGGTTGCATAATGCCCTGATTTTGGTCAACGCGCTGACCACTAAGCCTAGCAGCTAATTCAGGAAATCTTAGCTTCCCTATTGATACGCCAATTAACTAATCAACCTCACAACAATAATTTGGATTGGGAGAATTTCTTTTGACACCTTTGACACCATGTCTGTGACATGCGTAATTGAATCCAGTAACACATAAATTTGAAAATTTAGACGTAATTCAAACAAATATTACTTATACATGTACATGTATTTTAAAGCCTAAGTAGTAACAAGTGTGCATGGTGACTCAACCTCTATATGGATATTTATGCAGTATGTAGCCTACACAGGAGAGCATTCAGTCAATATGAATTATAAAATTTATGTCAATTTATCTGATGAAAAAAAGACCCTTTACTGTTTCAATGCTTGAAATTTGAAGTACTATTCATACAGCATTATTATACATGTATGAATAAAAGCAATAAATTAGCATTGATATAGCAAGAAACATGCCAGATAGAACACTTTCGCGTTATGTTTTAGTATTTTTAACATTCCGAAGCGATTGGTTTTGCAACATTAAGATGTATCTAAAATTTATAAAAAATGTGTTTTCAAATTTTGAATTGCTATTTATAGCATGGAGAAATTAAAGTTTTGAAAAACCGACTCCACCACTGAAAAGATCATGCCCGAAATATGGTATGCATGTAATTTCATTAAATTTGAGTATTCAGTTTAGGTAATCTGAAGGGGTGGCGAATCGGCCCTTCCCCAGGTCAGCCCAGGTCAGATAGGGTTAAAGTTGCTATCCAGGGATCTTTTCGGCCAAAAGTTAAGTTTGCGGAAAATGTTTTCAGTATATTATGTTCTCCAATGATAGGAAATGCTTTTGTTTATTCATTACAGCAATTCTTCATTTGATAATCATCGACATTTGACAGTTCGACTAAATAGCTGATATAATGGAATTTAAGATGCAATGTTTTGAAGATATGTTGAAAATATGATCGATAAAAAATAGATATTTTGCAATCCTAATTTGATTGTTGCGAGATTGATAAATTATCGATAGTTAAGTAGCCTGCTTTTGCTTTCAGAATGAAATGGATAAAACAATTCTAAATATTAAACACTTATCGATCATCAACAGGAATCTTTATGATGGAACACTTTATGAAACACTGCCTGACAGACTGAAGTTATCTCCCTATTTATTAATCGAAGAATTTGAAAGACTGTATCCTATGCACAAAGGAATTCTGAAGAAATCGCAAGATGGGATCAACCAAGTCAATATCTCACGGAAGGATGGTGCCTATATACTTCTGGAATTGCAAAAGAAACTATCCACAGCTCGGACATCAGAAAAGTTATTTGTGAGCGTAAAAGTAGGTCATGTTATTCTCTATTTAATTTATGTCATCAATTTTTTAGGAGAGAGAAGTTTAACCCTCATCGACCCACCTCTCCACATATGTAGTATCGGTAATTTCAAAATGTTGTAACTTTTATTCAAATGAACATTTTGCTCTGAAATTTGAGTTCCATGTAAGTTTTTGATCAATCATGACACCTGTAGAAGATAAAAATCAAAAGCTAACTATTTTATGTCAAACATGACAAATATTCTTATTCGGTTCACCTCTCTACATATGTAGTCACATATATTTTTGATGTTAAAATGGCATCGTAACTAATGCAAGAAATCAACACGAAGATCCTGTAACACTTGCCTGCGATTTGTTTGTTCGGACCATCACATCCAAAAAACATTGTGTGTCATGATAGCATCTAAGTGTCGACTTTTGTAACTCCTCTGATATTTCTTTCCCTATGGATCTACGATACACGTAACTTTGTATGATTTACCAGCAATGCACAGTAAACAAGAAATTAACGTCAGGTTTTAATACATGTACTCAAAAGAGTTGGCGCGTAGAAAACATACATACTTCATTCGTATATTCGTATTTAGTAATGTAATCAGTAGTACATTACTACCAGCTCAGCTCTAAAGCTTGCCAGATCTTTTGTATCAATTTTACAGTACTGAATTTGTTATAATATATCAAGTGATGTATTGTCATGCCTTTTTACAGTTACTTTGAGTAATTACTGGGCACTAGTGCGATTTGTCGTGAAAGAATGAATCATTTTGTTTTCAACTTAAAATTTTCCAAAAACTGAATTTTTACAATTTTTGTGTGTTTGCTCTTTTTACAGTATATTTTTGAAATTAGAAAGGCTCACTGCAAGGATAAAAGTGCTATTAATGTAACTAAATTAATTGCTTGCAACAGTAGACCGGCCAAGTTTTATTGTAATATTAAAGATCATAAGGATAAAATTGATAACAAATTCCCTTTGAGACCTATTGCATCTTCTATAGGCACTCCAACTGAAAGAATTGATTGGCTTCTAAGCCATCTTTTAGGCAAACTCGTGGCTTTTGTCCCATCTAACATAAAAAACACTGTTGAATTATTAGATAGTTTAAATACACTCACGTACTCTCGTAGTGAGAGTATAACCTTTGCTTCTCTTGATGTGCGTAATCTCTATAATAATATTCCCTTGGTAGATGGTATTCAAATCGTCTTAGATTTTGCTAAAACCCACTGGCATCAAAGACTGTGTAATCCACTGTCTTTGACTTGCATAAAGTGAATAATTATGGTTTCAATACTGACGATCTTTCAGTATTCCTGAATTTTGTCTGTTTTAATTACGAAGTGACATACAACAATAAGATCTACTTACAAACCCAAGGTTGCCCGTTTTCATGGGTGCACATTTTGCCTCTCCTTTCGCTATTATTTTTATGCATCACATAGAAACATTAGCTTTGCAACGCCTGCGCGATAATCACTACATATGTCCTCCTGTATACTATCGGTATATTGATGACATAATTTTCGGGCCTTTTTCTATCGATAGTCCTAATTTCTCAATAGTTTTGGATACTTTTAATTCTGAGAATGAACAAATAAAATTCACTTTAGAAGTTTCTAATAACAAGATTTTAAATTTCCTGGACGTCAGCATTTCGGTTACTGACACTGTCCATTATTCTTGGTATTCTAAGGACTGTCATTCAGGAATCACCTTAAAAGCTGATAGCTGTGTACCTTCCGTAGTAAAAACTAACTTTATTCATAATAGTATTAAGCAGATGAAAATTCGTTCCTCCAACTCTCAAAATTTTGATAAATCTCTAAATATTTTACATAACAGATTTCTAAATAACGGTTTTAAAACTAATGTCAAACAAGTCAATGTTCTAAATGTTAAGAAGAATGAACATAATAACTCCGTTGCCTATCTCAAAATGGATTTTATAAGTGATAGTTGTTCTCGTAAATTAAATAGACTAACTAAAAAGTACGATTTACCAGTCAATGTTGTTAACAAACCTGGTAACTGTTTAAGTTCTTGTTTTTCTCCCGAGTTTGTTAAGGATACTTGCTCTTGTAAAATTTGTGGGAAATTACCTAAATACCAGTCTTGTAATATGCGCTATATTGTCTACTGTTTTAGGTGTAATTTATGCCAAAAGGCTTATATTGGTTCTACCAACCGCCCTTTTTCTTTTCGTTTTCATGAGCATCGCAGAAGTATCGTTAATCTTGATAACAAAAGTGCGCTGTCGGACCACATCATGAATGATCATCCTAACTGTCTGTTAAGTATAGCTGACTTTGATATTGAATTTCTAGAATTGAATTGCTCTTTTTACAGTATATTTTTGAAATTAGAAAGGCTCGAATGGATGCATTTATAAGATAATTTGATTAAAGTGATCATAAATGAGTAATAAAGCTTGTATTTCCTTTGATGGAAGTAAAAAATACAGCGAAACAAAATGTGACTACATATGTAGAGAGGTGGACAGAATATGATCCGATGAGGGTTAAGATGTAACAGGATTGCTAGTTCTACTCTTATATCAGAATTCCTTAAATTATAGATAAAAATAAAAAGTAACTTCGGAATCGTTTCTTCATACTTACAGTCTCTAATTTCTCACTGTGTTTATTTTGTTGTCCACTTCTCATTTTCATTTATTGATAAGATCCGACTTAGATGATAGATCACGAATGATTGCATTAACGATTTGTCGATAGGTGAAGTTACCGAATGATGAGAAATTAACGACATTAAATCAACGTGAGGCCGATATAGCATTCAAGATGAAGGTCAGACAAATCAACTGTTTCATCTTTAAATGTCACATAATCAAGAAGGTTGCCAAAGCCTGTCATGCAGCGTTACTACCATTTCTGGAGGCGACTATCATCCACATCACAAGACCCATGTTTAAATCATATTAATATGTGTGTACAGAAACAAACAGTGATTACTCTCGCGCTACCTTGGTTCTGACCTTATATTTGACCTTGTATAGAAACGCTTTATATCTGTTAGATCTGCAAATACGACGTACCCCGCTTGACAAGAGTCGTCGAAAGGCCTCGCGGATTATGCTACATTTAAAGATGAAACGGTTGTTTTGTCTAACTCGAATGACATTAAATGACAGAAACACACAAATGCGTTAATGCGGAAATAAATTAAGAATCATCACAAGTGAACAAACCAGTTGCAAGATTAAGATTATTTCATATAAATGAAATATACTATCACGGCAACAAAAGCAAATGCTCCTTTTGTGTTTAAAGATCAGACATGCTAAGCGTTATAGGTTGATGCTCTTCAAGCTGATAATAACATACTCGTATACCTAAATGTCAATTTTAAACATCAGAACGTTAATGGTTCGAAAGTGTAAATCCGTTTGAAAACTTTGAATCTTTAATGCAACTAAAAAGCGTCAGAAGTGCACATATTACTACCACACGACTACGGTTTTTTCAATTTCATTTTGAACTCAGTTTGAGTTTAGTCTTCTTTCATTTAGTTCATTCACCCCTTTAATGTCCCGTATATATACTTATTCAAAACTTGTCTCTCGATTTTGTCATTTTCGTAGCAATAGTTCCCTTTCGATTTTTTCCGATCAATATTTACGAGTACAATGTCTGTAACATCACTAAAAATCAAGAGTTAAAACAAATTATATAACTATTTACACAACTTGCGATTAAACTGCATCAAAATAACGTATACAGTTATATGATTTCTCTCGCTTTTGTCGGAATTCCGGCCGCACTCTTTTACCTACAAGTTTTAGAAAAATGCTCGTTCTGCGCAACAAAAATATGAATTATCATTGAAATTCGTCAAAATCTATCTTCATGTCTGTGCTCGGCGCTTCATTGTCGCTCATATCGCGGTACTAGGCGCCCTTTTTCTGTTTATATGGTGGTGCCCGGCGCCATGTCTGATAGGCGTCCTATTTTTTGCGGTAATTAAAACCCATTATATACGGTATAGTAAGACGGGGTAAACGCAGACTAAAATCACATGCTGCATTGTATTCTAACTTCATAAGATTTTCATGTTTCTTTCTTAGAAAATATGTATAAACAGTTAAACCAATTCGCGGGTTCTGATACTGTGTACCGTGCTAGATCTTCTTACACAGTCAAGCCTCGTTATCTCATGGTTTGTTCAGTGGAAATTGTGATCGAGAAAAGTTGTGTCATATATATTGTAGATATCGGTCGGTGCTAATTAAGGTACCATAGCAGAAAATCCTCTACATCAGAATTTTGCGAGAGCTGAGATTATGAGGTTTGACTAGCCGATATACTGTAGATCTCTTTTTATAATGAACAGTGTAGAACATTATAGGAAGACGGGAAAAGCAATGTGAATCAAGGGTTCGACATTACAGTATATACAAAAGTCAATTCAATGCAGTATACTGTAATAATTTAATGCAATATGACTGACTACTGAACATGTGTTATTTTTCATGTACCTTCATATAATACGACATATTTCAGTTATTATTATTCAAGTAATACGACTCACATGTGCTCATATAAGTTTTTTTGTCATTCAGCTCTCATTTACGTCCCTATGCACATTTCATTCCCACAGTTATTGAATTCGCAATTTTAATCAATTTGAAGAATTTTTTCTTACCTTCGCAGGATGATCGTATCATGGAGGAAAGTAGTATGACATCTAAATATGGTCCCCAGGTAGTGGTTTCGGAGAAAACATTCACAATTAGATCAATAACTGGTAATGTTATGTGCCCACACCGATATGATGACGTTTCTCTCATTGTTGGATCAATCCTAGCGGTATATTGTATCCTCGATCTGGCATACCCTGCTTCATATCGACAGTTGCTGGGTGTCCTTCAAGAGCTTGTTTTGAAAGAAAATTTTCCATTCGAAGCAAGTTCATCGAAGCGTTTCTTAGATAAATTTTGTTAATTTTGTGTAATTTTGTTAATCTTGTCTAATTAGGCCTTGTATCATAATGAAACTGTATAATAAGAATTGTGTGATGAAAAAAGTGCTTTTATTTCAATGTGAATCTAACGCGTAACTAACGTGAAATCTTCCGTTATCTATATAAGCAGTAACTAACGGTAAGCTAACGCCTGAGTTGCACCAATCCAACGGGTAACATAAGGAACGGGTAACTAACGCCTCATTATTCGTTAGATTAGTGCAACTTACGCGTTAGATACCAACGCCTCAAATTTTGTAGTGTGTAGACGTATATCCTCACTTCACTGCCAACCAACATTTTCTTTCGTTATATCAAAAACTACAATCATATGTCTGTCGTTTCACGCAGTCGTTGTGTTTTCAATAATTTATCAAGTTTTGCTTCCACAGTTTGAGTACACTGTAAATCGCTGGATACGAAAAAAACATACAATTTGAAACTAACATATGATACGAGATTCTCGTATGTTTACAAAGATCTGGTATGCTTTTCATACGAAATCTCACTTACTTTCGTATGTGATTGGTATGTAGCGATACGAACTATTCTATCTGTGATTGGCTGTTTTACAATGAAATACGAGAGTTGTTGGTATGTTTTATATACGAGACCTGATCCAAATTGGTCCTCATTCGTATGTGTTTCGTATGAATAGCTTTAAGTCACATGGCAGAAAATAAGTTATATTGTATGCTACTAACAAATAACTTTTTTCCAGTAAAGCCTTTCGTGAATATTTCTTTGTAAATGTGTGGAATTTAACTAGATTACATTTATTGTGAAATTAAAGCCGTCTCATCTTTGCTACTTGTCTTATGGCATTCACAAGTCTCATATTTATCTAATTTCCTGGAACTAAGTTGATAAACATCATTACAATAAACGATGACTTTCGAGCTACCATGTTCACTTATATATCTCAAACATAACTATTTTTGCGTTCATGAATTATTATGTGTTTTTATTTCGGATTGATAATATGCTTAATTCCAAAATTACATAATGCATAACTGTTGATGGTCAAATACTTATTCATGAAATGCCTACATGTATTAAAATCGAATTCAGTATTGTGAGTTTGACTATTAAATGTCATTATCTTGCTACTTACAAAACAGTAGTAACATTAGAGTGATCTTTATTGACAAAAGGCCTTAAATCAACATATACTAGAAATCATTGATGCTCTCCTTTAACGTTGTGCTGGTATGTCTTTAGTATGTAAAGCATACCACATTTGAAATAACATACCAAGAGAACACAGAAATATACCAAAAGAATATTTTGGTATGTATCCTTCGTATGTGATTGGTATTGAGCGATTTACAGTGTAGATAAAACAGGAAAATTCTGTTTCTATTCCCATAAATACAAGATCTCTTTTCTAATGTCACGTGTATTCGTTCTTTTCTTCCTTAATTGATAAAAATTAGCAAGGAACAGATAACGACCAAAAATTTGGAATTTTAGCGGTATTCCGTTGTTGTTCTGTAGAGATTGTTCTTGTGGATTGTAGCAAAGTTTGTGACAAGCTCCCTTCTATATGTAAATGTCAAGCGAAGACAGGTCAAAGCGATATCTGTCTCTAGTTAGTGATTCTTTTAATGACCACTATTTTCACACAGTAGAAAGTGAGTTTAGTAATTCAAATTATCGTATGGCTGCCAAATCTCACAGTTTGTGATGCTCTCCAGAATCGGACACAGTATTCAGGACTGATCAATTTATGGCGCTTCAAAATTCATCTTTAAAGAATAGTTTTTTACTTGTTGAATCAGTTCGCTTTCTTTCATTTTCTTGGAATATTGATTCATTCATAATTTAGTAACTGTTTTCTTCTTCCTTTCCACATAATATTGACTTTTTTACGACGTACACTGGTTCTCCGCTGTCTGCTTTTCTGTCATTCTGTGTATGTATATTATCTGTAGTTTGCAGTAAACTGCAATTCAAGTGAAACACTGTGCAAAATCTGCAACTATCTGTACACTGACTTCCATCATTCCTAATCTGCTCACCGGCTCTCTGATCTGCCATCGGCCAAGGCTTGAAGTATGACTGTTTATCAATTTGACGGGTGGCCTATAGCAGGACAAAGCAGGAGCAGTCATCATGCGATCTGCTGCGGTGCCATATGCTGTTTCTGTCATTGAATTAAGAGTGAAAAATGTAGATTTCTATGGTGGAAACTGTTTTGATGTTCCTTAGTGCAAAGACATCTATGATTAATGTAAGATGTCCCTGCCTGGTGTGAGAAGTAAAGAAGAAAGATGAATTTGAAAATTTTGCTTTTATTCTATGCGCATAGAAGTAGATCATAGAAAGTTTATAAGTATGTCATTTTCATGACATAGCGCAGAGTCATCATCTAGCGTTGCCTGGTTATCGACAATTATTTCAATCACCTCCGTGTGCAGTCATCAAATAGCAAGGCTTGCAAGTGTTTGAAGCGCACTGTCAAATGGCGTACTCGATTGGATAGCAGGTTTACATTTGCATTTTTGTCGATATGGTAATGAGCAAGCGATCATGAATGAATTAGCGTCATTTATTTTTATCGTAGCGATTGCTGGTCAAATTCATGTGTATGACGCTGAACAAAAAACTGCAATTCCAAAGTTTGCAGAACTTTCGAGAGGTCCGAAGGTGATAAAAATCAGTTTGAATATAAAAGTGGAGGTTCTGAATTCCAGAAATGATTCTGAAACCCTACTATTTGACGGTAGAAAGAGGTTGGAGGCGCATCAAGAAATCAGGCTCACTAAAGCTCAAGCAACTCCAACTGTCCATGAGCTAGACCAGGGTTTCAAAACGCTGGACGTTGGGTTTTATCTCACTAGTCAAATTTCCATTTTCACACCGAAAATCGCGAGCATTAGAAAGTCTGTAAACGTACCTCTTAGTATTGGCAAACACCGTCCTATTACATCGATAGTATCAAACAAAGGAGAGGTCATCAAAAATGGTTCAATTTTTGGGGTAAGATTTGATGGACGACCCCATTATTTGGATTGTGTTACATTATCTTCGCCGGTAGCAAAGATAAGTTGGGAAATAAAATTCTTCTCACGGGAAGGTGATCTACCCCGCTATAACGGTTGGTCAGCGCTTAAATATGTCGAATTACTGAATGATCACACATTGCGACGCCTTAGCCTCAGCATGTTTGGCTATTATCGTTGTTTAGCGGAAAATGATTATGGCAAGGATTCTACGATAATTAGTGTGGTCCTAGAAGAGGAAAGATATAGACCTTTTATTTATGTACGTGAGATCAAAAATTCCAGTTTGGGAGCATTCGAAGGAGAAAACATCACTTATGTCTGCTCCGCCTACCACGCCAAAACTGATAAGATTGCAAAAGGTTTAACATTTGAATGGGAAACAAAGGTGCCATATTCGGATATAGCTGATAGCTACTCGATTAACAAAAACTCCATCACCTTCTTCGGCTTGAAGAGAAGACAGAGAGGCAGTACGCTTACATGCACAGTTCGTGATGGTGATTATGACGCTTTCACAGATGTCTTCTTAAGAATACCAACGCGATACAATTTCCCGGCCAAAATGCGTCTAAAGAACTTATTGACTCGTTATGAAACGGAAATGGACGATCAGTCAATGAAGATTGAGCTTGAATTCAGAAATCGCAGTTCTCTTGTACATATCTTATGTGAAGCGGATGGCTATCCAAAACCCAAGATTGAATGGAAGCGTTGCTATGATAATGATTGTGTTCTACCGCTCGATACTAAAGGTAGCGCATTACTGCTCCATGAAATAACAGAAGATGATGAACATTTTCGATGCGTTGCTCAGAATAAGCTGTACGGAAAAGAAATAATCAAAGTTCACAAAGACGTATACCTTCATATCCTCGAACCTGCTCAATTTATCAAAATTATAATTGTTGGGGCGAAGAAGATTCAAGGAAACGTGTATCAGGTTGATAACGAGAACCCTTTCATTATTGTTTGTGACATAATGGGCTATCCGAAACCGAAATTTAATTGGACACTTAATGGTGGACCTATCCCTGAGGTTGCAAGCACCTACCCGATTTATGACGGTGAAGCGATGAAGATAAATGCAGGGTCCTTTAGATCATCAATGAATGGATATTATCGAGTTGAAATCAGCAATACTGAAGGGAAGGAATTTAAAACATTCAATGTAAGCTTGCTTCCAAATGCGCCAGGAACCCGCGATGGCATAGAGCAAATGAGGAGATGGAATGAATATATCGCAAGGAGACAAGGCTAGTGAAAACGAAAAAAACTTTTACTTTGAAAACTAAAAAATTGCAAAGGATTTTTGTTTCAACGTATTCTACTGCGAGTAAGTAAAACCTACGCATTGGTGAAATTTCTTTTTGACATCGCTGTGTGCTTCGAATCTTATATAATTTTTTCGCTAAAAAGTGATTGCTTCACAGGAGATGCGATGCGACGGTAGCATACGTGTAGAGATTTCAAAAAACACATTGTATGGAGTGAAATTGTGGATAGAAGTCCAAAAACTTTATTCAAAGAATTCTTAAAGCATAGAAGCCAATTTTTTTTGAAATTTTATTTGTGGCTTTTATCTGGATGAAATAGTTTGCTTCCGAAAGATCTGCTCCTAAGTAAAATAGGTATATTGGCAAAGTTGTTATAGTAATAATGTATTATGTAATAATTGCTGCATTAATAAATTTGTTTGATCAAACTACTAATTTTGTCACTCTAGGTTCACCATAGAATCTTGTTGGTGATTCGACAGGTAGACTTTGGAATGCTATATCAAGTCTCACACTCACCGCCGAGAGTACTATATATATATATATATATTGAAATAACTGAAGTGAAAACACGTGGACTGCACAAGCTATTTCTTTATTCTTCAGGTGATATATATATATAATATCTATAGGGACCCTCACGCATATACGTATATATATATATATATATAAATACGAAATGTGCTCTCCTGCCCCACCGAGAATTGTACTCTCCTGCCCCACTTGTACATGAAGGGACCAGGGCCTACAACAATCGTCGGACCAGGCATTTGGAGGTGCTCTGACTGTCATATATCTTCATTCATATCAGTACATATCACAGCACAATCATATTCCGCAAAAGCTAACTCTAAATATGAAAATTGAGGGCCTACAGCAATCGATCGTCGGACCAGGCATTTGGAGGTTCTCTGACAGCCATAGCACTTCTTTCACATCAGTACATATCAATGCACAATCATATTCCGCAAAAGCTAACTCTAAATACGAAAATTGAGGGCCTACAGCAATGGACGGACCATGCATTTGGAGGTGCTCTGACTGTCATATATCTTCATTCATATCAGTACATATCACAGCACGATCATATTCCGCAAAAGATAACTCTAAATACGAAAATTGAAGGGACCAGGGCCTACAGCAATCGTCGGACCAGGCATTTGGAGGCGCTGACAGCCATAGAACTTTTTTCACAACAGTACATATCAATGCACAATCATATTCCGCAAAAGCTCATACGTGGGGCAGGAGAGTCAGTGGGGCAGGAGTGCACATGGGGGCAGGAGCGTACAGTTGTGGGGCAGGGGCGTACATTTCATATTCGTCCGTGGGGCAGGAGAGTACAAGTGGGGCAGGAGCGCATATTTCTTATATATATATATATATATATATATTACAGCAAAGTGTACCCAGTTTCTTCATTGATCTATGAAAGATAAAAAACACTGGTTCCGGACTAGTTTCGATTCATCTATTGAATCATCCTCAGCGGTCACAAAGTTATAAAATTGCATAAAATTCACATTATACAGTATACAAATTTACATCTGTTCACGAGTCAAGGTCATCAAGCATGGTTCCACTCTACGTCATCGATAATGATGTTACAAGTTCAGAAAAGAACATGTGATCCATTCCGTTCATTTGATAATAGATTATTGTTTTCCTTTATCATTATGGATTCAAGAATTAGTGGCTGTCTGAAACGACCAACAATAGTGAAATTCTCAGCCCTAGGGCTATGATCGTGCATAGATATCTCTGTAGCGGTGGGATATCCACGCAAATGCTCACTGATACGAGTATTGAAATGTCTCTTTTAAAAATGTCTCATTTTAAAGTGTGTTGATGACAGTCAAAGCCTCATCATAAAGTCGATCATTGAGCATAAGGTTGCTAAAACTAGAAAATTCTGTCTAATGTTCACTCTAAAAAGATTCGCAATCTTGAAGCCACTCAGGCTCCCGTCATTCCTCATAAAGGAAAAGTTGAGTCTTCTCCGATATTGAACATATCTTCGGTTTCTCTTTCTGAAGCTGAAAAAGAAATTCTCTCGTTAGGGTTCTCTATGTGTTTTCCACATGCAAACCTGCGCACAAATGAAGAAAAAGCTGAAGCTGAGTTGTTGATGGGTAAAATCAAGCAACTTGATGAGCCAAATTTTGATGAGAATTTTCTTTCTCAATTTCGCAATTCTTTTAAGGCTTATTATAACAAACATAGAGTCAGCAAAACTTGGCGGTCCAAAATAAAAGTGATCAAAAATATTTTTATCTCCAAATTTGATAAAGGGAATGTATCCTTATTGATGACAGAGACTCGTATAATCAGAAATTAACAGAAATCTTAAATGACAATGACCCCTTTAAAGAATACAAAGTCGATAAACGCTCGAAGAAGGAGCCATTCATACTTGAATAAGATAGATTTAATCGGAAACTTCAAAACTTAAAATCAAAGAAGCTGATAAATGATTCGCTTTTTAAGTTGATGAAAGCTTGTGGTTCTCAACCAGCACGGCTCTGTGGACTCCCTAAAGTCCATAAAAGTGAGACGAGTCCGCCCTACCGCCCAATTCTTAGTATGCACAACACATACACTGCTAATTTAGCCAATTGGCTTGATAGCCATTTGAAAAAATACATTCCTACCCAATACAGTCTGAAAGACACTTTTCAGTTTGTCGAGTCTCTCAAAATTTATCTTTCCGCAAGGTGATTTGAAAATGTATAGCTTTGACGTGAAGAACTTATCTACTAACATTCCCGTGAGAAAGACAATCGACCATATTTCCTCATTGATCGACTTTTCCAAATTTCCAGTAAATGAAGCAGCCTTCAAGTCTCTTACGGAGCTTGCATGCACGAATATTCTTTTTAGCTTTAATAATGATTTGCACTATCAATTTGAAGGGATGGCCATGGGGTCTTCTTTGGGGCCCACAATGGCTGCTTTTGCCCTCGATATAATTGAGAGCAATTTTCGTAAGTACGACGGCAAGTTGCCAATCTACTATCGTCGCTATGTCGATGATTGCTTCTTGATCTTTCATAGTGACGAAGAGGCTAAAGGTTTTTTGAATTTTCTAAATGAATTGGATCAAAACATTCAGTTCACTTGCGAAGAAAGTGTCGAAAAATCTCTTACTTTAATGATACTAAACTCACTCTCAAGAACAGCAAATTTGAAATTGACTATCATTTAAAAGACACTAACACGGGAGTCTATACTCCTTCTGTTGCATATGCACCAATCAGTTATAAAACCGCAGCCATTCGCTCTTTGTTTTATAGAGTCTTAAGAATTTGCTCAGATAGCCATTTGTATGAAAAGGCTGCTTCTCGTATTCGTAGCATCTTCAAATTGAATGGTTTTACGGACGATCTGATTGATCGCATCAAGAAGAAAGTTGAACAGGGTGTTCGAAATGCATGCGAATCTGAAAAAGAAGATAAAACTTAAGTCTATTGGTCCATTCCGTTCATTCAAGAAGGCTCAAAAGAGCTGCAGCCTAAAATTGAGAAATTGAACCGTTCTCTTCAAAATTCTGAAATAAAAGTTGCACATAAAACTTCTAAATTAAAGGATTTCTTTCATAACAAAGATCCTGTCCCTTGTGGCGTTAAATCGAATATTACTTATCAATACAGTTGTGACCGCTGTTCCATGCGGTACGTCGGTGCCACTAAGAGACATTTCAATACTCGTATCAGTGAGCATTTGCGTGGATATCCCACCGCTACAGAGATATCTATGCACGATCATAGCCCTAAGGCTGAGAATTTCACTATTGTTGGTCGTTTCAGACAGCCACTAATTCTTGAATCCATAATGATAAAGGAAAACAATAATCTATTATCAAATGAACGGAATGGATCACATGTTCTTCTTCTGAACTTGTAACCTCATTATCGATGACGTAGAGTGGAACCATGCTTGATGACCTTGACTCGTGAACAGATGTAAATTTGTATACTGTATAATGTGAATTTTATGCAAATTTATAACTTTGTGACCACTGAGGATGATTTAATAGATGAATCGAAACTAGTCCGGAACCAGTGTTTTTTATCTTTCACACACACACACACACACACACAACACACACACACACACATATATATATATATATAAAATAGTGAAATCAAAAAATGGAAATTAATACGACAAATAGTAACCCACGCAGAAGGCAAAAATAAAAAGCACACTTTTGTAGCCCAAACCGGTTTCACCTGTGTTCCAGGCTTCTCACGGGCAACTGAATTATATTACAAAAATTCGAACTGAAGCATGCAAATGATCAACATAACATAATAGATATATGACACTAATCATATGTACTGAAATGGAAAAGGAAATCGTAGATTTTTCGGGATGAGCACAGTGAGATTCTATGGTACTGGTGCATATTACTCACTTAATGATTTACATTTAATTTTGGTTTTAAGATATTTATACACATTTTTTCTTTTAGTTCTCTCATGCCTCTGTCACTTCCATTCGGTAATTTAAATATTGGCATAATCCAGAATGGGGGATCTTCATTTTTTGCACATGCAGATATGTGTTTGCTGGCGTGTCTTATTTATTGGCCTTGTCTTTCTTTTCATTTATATATATATATATATATATATATATATATACCAAATTTGATGGAGAAAACTACTTCAGTTTTGGTACTCCGGGTTTCATGTACAGTATATCTCGATACAATCGTCAGCCAACTGTCACAGAACATAGCATCTAGTCCTTCTTGAACTACGCAATGAATAAATATATATCATTCACGCAAAGAAAGCGACATCAGTCAAGCGCATCACGCTCTGAATAATAAGAATTTGTTCCGATGCCTGCACTTTGACACTAGCTCACTACGCATGTTCAGCAGATTGTCTCTTTTGTAGTTCAAAATGAAATATTTTTCACTGATGCAAACGTCGCATCTCTTGCTAGTAGGGTTGAATGGTTTGCAGAATCTTTTAATATTCCACCATTTTCTTTTATTCTCCAATATTCCTTTGACAATTTTGTTTCGCTCTTATACTTGATGTGACTAAATGACTTTTTGTGTAGAATAAAATTTCGTTCACACATTTTACGTTCATAAACATTGGCAAAGTTTCGTTGTAAAATTTCAATTTGCACATCGTCCCTAGTTGGCTTTAATCTATGTTTCATTTGAAAATGTTGGGAAACAAGGCTGTCTTTCTTATTTACATGTTCAAATATACGCCTTCTAATAGTGCATTGTGTTTCACCGATGTAAGTCTGGTTGCACTTTTTACAAATAATTTTGTACACATGGTTTGAAGACAGACAAGAACGACAGTGGATAACGCTCACCATAAAGCAGAATTATAAAAAGCTGCGCTTAATACAAAAAGGAACATGCTATCCTTTAAGCTTTGATGATTTTCAAATTTCAAAAAGCCGAAAAATGTTTACTTTATAGTTAGAGTAGAAAATTGAAATCCTTTACTTCTGATAGTGAATCTTTATCGACAAATCAAAATGGTAATCTTCATTCCAATACCATCGACCAACTTCCAGAGGATTTTTTACATTGTGAGGAGAATGCAATTGTGAATTAGGGTGGCCCAAAATACAAAATTTCCGAAATCGCTTTCACTCCCATAACGCCCTTGTTCCAAATGCTAAATACAGTCTGTGATTGAATTTTGAGGACTATTGCATCAAATTAAGAGGTCGCGCTCAAGTAATAGATATGATTACTATAATAGTTTACACAGTGATTTTTTTCTGATTTTCTAATTCACACTTTTAAAATTGAACATCATACTAATAGCCTATAAGCTAACAAATCTGATATGTATTTATTTAGCTTTTGCTTGATTATGTAAAAGACAGAAAACAAATTTATTTGAATTACGAAAAATGAGTATATTCCAGAAATATTCAAACTATGCTGTCGATACTACTTTAATATCTAAGAGCATAGTACACACACAACTGTAATTCTTACCAAGTAGGCTACATAAACAAGTTACCTTACTAAGCGTCCCATCACTTCTTCACAAAAGCAGATTTTTTGAATTCAGAAAACTGCTTTCGATGATCACACAGTGGAGAAATAACAAACAGCAACACAATGATATGATGACAGCTATGTTTTGAGGGCGTCAATGGCAAATTAGAGGGCCGCGTTAGCGGCCCGACAATTTGCCATTGACAGCCCGAAAAATGTAGATGTCATAATCATTGTATGCCATGTTGCGAAATATTTCTATGGTTTCATTTCCATGATTTCCGGGCCGTTAATGAATTTCTGGGCATTATCAAAGATATCAGTCTTATATACATGGTATACAATGGATAATGGAAATAGGTCTACTTAATGCTGTGGCTACGCAAATGTCTGCAAATAACACTGACTTTGAATCAAGACCAAGAAAAGGACTTAGAAAAAAATTTTGAAGTAGCACCAGTTAAGTAAACATCGACGACAACAAATAAAATAAATACAAGAAATACAAAATTAAATAATTTCCGGTATGCGACTATAAATAAGTAGAATTGAAACAAAGTTGTAATGCAAAGCTATAAAGGAGCATTATGGATAGTACCAAGGTAGACCCAAGTCAATTACAAATTCCTTTTGAACACATAAATCAGGGATAAATCTTTTTATAGACAGGGACTCAAGAATGTGTAAAGTATGAAGCCACTGGGAAGTAAATAAAACTTTGAAACGAGCACAAGCATCCCTATACGAACAGTCACAAACTTGTAAATGGTGCATGATCGCACTATTTGGGACTCTAGGTGATCTGGGAGGGTAGCGCACTTCATTTGATATCCACTTTGGCATATCCTCACTTTTACGATCACCAACACGCCTTTCAGTTCGGCCCACAGACCTGCAACCACAAGCACACTTGAATTGATAGATCACGCTGTGTTTGGCCTTCAGTGTAAGTTTGTCTTTTGGAGATGACACTGGGAATTTCGAAGTACAAAATGCCAACACAGGTTTGGTAGCGTCAAAAGCCGAAACGACTGGCGAACTGAACGTTTAGAAAAGGAAGCCTCATCTCCGATAAATGACACACGAAAAAAATCGGCTTCGTCTCAGGGCCAAAAAAATGGAGATAAGAAAAACAAACAGTCATTCTCCATCAAATTTTTGCGTCAGACTGACAGTTCATTGTTTAGACTTTCTTCTAAAAAAATACCATGAGCTCGAGTAGTATATTGAATAGAGCGCGGGACAAGGCTAAAAAAATAGTATAAAGACCGGTCCATGTGGTTTTATGAAACACCAACGTACGAATTGGTCCATTATTGTGCCAAGCGAGTTATTACTCTCAGTCTCCATAGTAAACTTAATGGAGGGTTGCATGCTATTGAATAAAGAAAGCGGATCAGCTATATTGAAATCATGGTCATATATGGTCATCTTCAGGCAACTGACTGTCACTGCGTAACAGATTAATTAAAAATCACAAGCAGGTTGACAAGCAAGAATACTGTAGCACAATGAACAAATGAATTCAATGATAGTGGCATAGACATAAGATCAAGTTCCTGGACAAATTATTCAAAAACGAAATATTCTTGCTTGTCAACCAGCTTGTGATTTTTAATCAATCTGTTACCGCATCAAAATATAGCCACATTTTTCTATTTCATTTTTTACGCTGACGATATATCAACCACTCAAGCCCATACAAAATCATCATTTCTGACAGTGAATCTGCATGTGTTATTTCATTTCAATTGAATCAGTAGAAGCATGCCAGATAGGCCAAGAGGGTCCACTGGAAATTCCATCACAAAATTTTTGTAATTTGATGAAAAATGATTTCGAACATGTCCACGATGGTGTATAAAGAGTGAAAGTCATTTATAGAGAGTAAAATTGAAAGTCATTTATTCATTGTTTGCATCATGCTCGTAGATGTGCAATGTGTTGGAAGATCGCAAAATGTGAATATTTTGCTTTCGCACATGATCTCGCGTGACTGGTTGGCCTATATGAACAACTCGACATTAATTCAGTGTCCGAAATGAAAGCTATCATTATATTCATAGTTGAGCACCAAAAACTGATTGATGACAAACTTTTCACAGCAGTAATGATAAGTTTGAGAGCTCCACAGCTGTTTTTGGTTCTAGAAGTACAGCAATTTTGATTCATTTTAGGTCTATTTCTGATAGCTTTGGATAAATTTGAAGGAATGTACAAATGGAAAGGATTAGCTGCATGAATTAAATCAATTTCATCAAAATCAACTATCTGAGGCTTTATGGTGACACAAAATATCGTAAAGCCGCCTCCTAGTACAAATGATGCTGTACTAAATGTGGTTGACTTACAAAAACACCATATTTTCGCACGTGTTTACTGAGAAGGCTGAACGTCACTGAAGGGATTCGTTGTACCGACCTGCTACACGCAAACATCATTGTTTTGCTTAAAATCAACTTTCCTAATGTTTTGATATCGATTTAAGGAGGTAAACTAAGAATATGTTAAAGGGGTCCACTGGACCCCCCTCAGGTCTCAGAGGGTGTGAAAAAGCTCAGGTCTCTGAGAGTTAAAAGAGAGCTTAGAAAATGCTCGATCTCCACGTGCCTGATTGATTATCATACTCACATGCTTTCTTATTGAAAAATTGTGATTTGCGAAATCAGTGATTTTCATATTTTGAGCACTGGTCACCAAACACAAGAGGGGATACAAGTCTATCAAGTCTCATTTTAAAGCTGAGAATGCAAGTTCTCGAATGATGTATGGCACGTTGATGTGCGAGACGATTGGAAGGCATGAGAATCGATTGAACTTCATCGGAGTATAAGTGGTGTTGTTGATCAGCCCTTCTGTAATGTTCAGCTCTCTCCTTAACAATGCAACTCGCCTATGGCACTCGCACAGTGCAGAGCAAGTGGTGTATTACCTCCTTGACTGCTGCTCACTGTGCACACAATATGACTGAGCGTTGCTTTTCATCGATTTCCTTATAGAACTATTCACTGACAACTTTATTCCGACCTGAGTGATCATTTTTACAGAATATTCCTCAGAAACGAATGATAGGATATCAGAAATGCTGTCAGGAAAGCTTGTCTATAAAATGGAATGAAAAATGTCTCCACAAACGCCGATAAATTCACCGATGGCGAAGGGTGTACATTGGAAAAAAGAAAGCAAAAGAAAAACTCGCATGTTGTTCTTTGTTTCAGTTTGAAGGACTTTTTATTTTCATGCCTTGATCATATTGTGGTTTAATGTTCATTTATAAGAATCAGCTCTCGAGATGCCTCGAATGGTAGTTTGAGAAATATTCTCATGCGCGTTTCTGTTTAACCCTCATCAGCCCGGCAAATCTATCTACACGTACCTATTCCGCTCACCAGACTACATGTGCAGTTTTTGCATATTTTCGTTGGTTCTTAATTGATTAAAGGTTTTAATGCACTCATATTGACTTAGATTCTTTTCATATATGTTCACTTGGACATTGTGAAGTGTCGCTACCTAGCTTTGTAACGTAGGCCCACTGGTATTATGCGAACTTTACCAGAAATTGAAAAATCAAATGTAGGCTTGGATTGAATTGTTTGAATGAAACAATGTACCACAATCTGAGATACTATGAGTTAAAACAAAGTTTACTTGAAAATGAAGTGTGCTTAATTTACTAAATCAATTTGATTAACATTGGGCCCGGCCCATATGCATCATTCGTACAATTAAAGACAACAAATGGTTAACAAATGAGAAGCGGAATTGTACCTAGCAATGTTTCAACTGGGATATATAGAGTTTTGCGCATGCACACATCCACTTTGTAATGGTAGCTACATCCGCGTCTCAATGTTTTGCACCTAGAAGATGATGCATGGTATTTTCGAATTCCACTTGATTTAGGCCAATTCAAGTCTTTTTGAAACAACTTATTTCAGACGGCATTGGTGAACAGCTACTTTAGATTGCGCATGCACTGTAAATCGCTCAATATCAATCACATACGAAGGATGCATACCAAAATATTTTTTGGTATATTTCTGTATTCTCTTGGTATATATTTGTATGCTTTTCGTATGTTATTTCAAATCTTGATTTCAGGACTTTTGTCAATAAATATCACACTAATGTTACTACTGTTCTGTAAGTAGTGAGATAATGACATTCAAGAGTCATTCTTTCAATACTGAATTCGATTTTTATACACGTAAGTCTAGGGCATTTCATGAATAATCAATAAGTATTCAACCATCAACAATTATGCATTATGTAATTTTGAAATAAAGCATATTATCAATCCTAAATAAAAACACATTATAATTCATGAATGCAAAAATAGCTATGTTTGAGATATATAAGTCAACATGATTGCACGAAACATATCGTTTGAATGAACTGATGTTTATTACCTTGACTCATAAAGTAGAGTTAAATAAACGTTCTGTTATTGTTAATGTTGCCAGACAAGTAGCATCGCCCACATATTCGTGGAGCATAAAATTCACAATAAATCTAATGTACTCAAATATCACTCTATCAAACAAAAAATATTCACGACTTGTATTACCGAAAAAAGTTATTTGACAGTAGCATGTAATACATATATTTTTTTGCTATGTGACTTAAAGCTGCACATACCAAATAGACACCAGAGTCATACGAATAAGGATGAATTTGTATCGGGTCTCGTATAAAAAAACATACCAACAATTCGTATTTCAGTGTAAAACAGCCAATCACAGATAGAATAGTTCGTATCGCTACATGCCAATCACATACTAAAGTAAGTAAGATGTGGTATGAAAAACATACCAGATCTCTGTGGACATACCAGAATCTCGTATCAGATGTTAGTTTCAAATTGTATGTAATTTTGGTATATGTTTGTATGTAATTTTCGTATCCAGCGATTTACAGTGTGCATTTAATTAGTATTTTTGTAGACAACGTCAAACGACAGTTGCATTGATGGAACAATCTCATTTCCATTATCAGAGTGAGTAGACTAGAATGAAAGCATCACAAAGCAGTTTTATAGGACTGCATCGAATATTGCGCACACAACTGAAATCTTAATTCCTTTTTTTGCTGTTCATTAGATCTGTCAGTCCTTCGTATGTGTCATGATCAAGGATTATAACTGATCTGATCGAAATGGTATTTTACGATTTTGCTGAGATGAGAAGACACTGTAATGAAGTGTTAATTCACTTCGGGACGCATGATATCATTGGCCTATGTATCTTTAGTGTTACTTAATTCTCGCTATTGAATGATCTAAAATTCGTGCGACACATCTTTTTGCTAGCTGGAAGAGTTCCTTTTGCTATTGGACATCAGTGCAGATATGGATTGATGGACAGAGAGTGACAATTGAAATATCTATCCATTCACTCGTAGATTTATAAGTTTCAATTGGATCCGCGATAACTGATCAGGGGTGATCAACTAAAGAATAATTTCAGCGTCTAAGGTAGCAAAGCAAATCGATGTACGATATCCCTGCAACTAATGAAATGTAGAAGCCTTGGCAACCGGTCAACCGGGAAAATTCAACAAGTTGAATGCGGCGATTCACTGGAAGCGTAACACAATAATTCCATTCAATATTATTCAGAAACATAGAAGTTGATACATGAAGGTGTAAAAACTTATGTCATACTCGTGTAATGATGGTTGATATTGATGTTATTGCTCAAATTATGTTACAATGCCAATTTTCTCCTTAATGGATAACACTTCATGTGATGAACTACATTGTCTGGTGGGCGGAATCATGTGCACTTGCATTCACATTCGTTTAAATTAACAAAATCAGTTGAAAGTACTCATGGCAAATGCTAGCAACACAGAATTTAACAGATCTACTATTCTTCTGTTTGACTAGAAGGGAAGCACTGGAACATGTAACGCTATTGAAATGTCACAATTTGCTGACATAATACCATAGCAATCGAACAATGAGCAGCCAGTTCAACATTAAACACGCCAAATTGTGCAAAGTTTCAGCGACTGTTATCGACCGGATCACACAGCAAAGAGACACAGTAGATGTCAAGTTCTACAGAGAAGTTTGTGAACATTTTTTCGTGTGCCTGGTAACATTTTTAATAATGATCGGAGGGCCAACATTATCGAGAAAACGTTTGCGCAATGATCTGAATTCATCGAATCTGAAGGAGTCGTGGCAATCAGAGCATTTTGAAGCAATTCGCAGCAATCCGCAAGCGACGCATGACTATTTTTCCTATCTCTGCAAGGTATTGAAAATTTCTTTTTGCCCACTTAGTAAATTCCTGCATGCGCAATTGTTTGAATCAGTTTGCACTTCTACCAAAGTGATGCGCTTAAACAATCTAATTCTGTGGCTAGCAACGTGAGTCAATTGGACATGAAATTTTATTGAAATTTGAGTTGAACTTCCGCATCTAAATTGAAATGAAAATCACAAAACTGCACATGCAGTCTGGTAGGCTAATGAGTGTTAAAGAGTACGAATAAATCCTATCTACATTCGTGAACCATCAACACAATAAACATCACGAGAATTCTGCAGTTTTGGGACTTCAGATGATGCGATTTCATTATCTGCTGGCAATGAAGAGCTTCTGGAGACAGAAAATCTGTCGATTTACCTCTACAGTTCTTATTCCAAGCGGTTGATTGTATTATATGCACAAAAGAGAAAGTTTGGCTGCTCAAATTTTGGAGAAAATGTGAGACATTCGAAAACCTTCATGAGGAACAGGGATTTTTTAGTGATAATCCAATTTCAAATTGAATTCCAGCGTTTCTGCGACCGATAGATGTGCGTCGAATTCTCTCTGTTTTGAAATGCACGTAGATCATAATAAGAATTATTCTCAAATAAGTAAATATCTCAACTCACACATCTCTTGCTGTGAAGCTTTATGTCTAAGGTTTGAAACACAATAATTCGACACTGTAATGACAAATACAATTATATACGCGGCCGAGCGCCGAGCTGTGCAGAGGACTTAATGCACCGGAAGCGGTTGGCAGCACTTGGAAGGTTTCAAACAGTCATCTCTTCAGAGAACCTGTCCGACGAACTGCGAGCAAGACTTTTCAGTGCAACCATGGAGACTGTCTTACTGTACAACGCCATCACTTGGAAAAAACTCGCACACTCGAGACAGAATTAGATGGTGTACACCAGGGATGCGGAGTCGGAGTCCCGAAGTCCTATCATTTTTGCTTGAGTCGGAGTCCTATCAAATGATAGGACTCCGGCCTATAACTAGACCCGAAATAGTATAATACAAACAAATTCTTTATTCTCGTGCATATAGCTGTCACTGTCTTGATGTCAAGTTTCGACTTCGTCAAACAAAAGTACAGAGACAGCAGTGCATGCAAAGCTTGTAATAGTTGAGGGAATGAACCGTGATAGTGAAAAAGGATTGTCTTTTCAATCGGTGATTCAGTAGAGAAGACAAGCCTTCCTAGTCTCGATCACACCTGCGCGCCAAAGGTCACATCGGAGACAAAAATGAAATACGAGTTTGTTTGAGAACATTAACTCTTACCCTCACGTTAATCGTGTGTGATGGCTCCTCTAAAGTGCATATTAAAATCGAAAGCGTTCTCATATTTTTGAAGAAGGATGGGGGATTTTCCTGCCTGGTAGAGATTGGAGAAAAGCCGTGTGAAGCACACATCAACAAGATGGGAGGAGCCGAGTCGCACGCATCCAACTCAAAGCGACATTGAATAAGCTTTCATCGAAAATGATTGATAATTGATGCAACAATGATCACTAAAAATAGTTTCAGGCTAGCCTATGATGATCTATGATGTAGGTTGCCAGTTTATTGACAAAAAACTAGGCTTTATATACTTGTCACCAGGAGTCGGAGTCGGAGTCCTATCAAAATGTTAGGACTCCATATCACTGGTGCACACTCACATCTACATGTACTGAGTGCTCAACGAGTGTCAAGCGCAGACTTATACCGACGAGCTAGATTGCTACCACCGAGTGAGAGGCTGCTCAAGGAGTGCCTAGCACTCGCTGGAAATCTCGCTGGACGTTTCATTTGACTAATACAAATTTAGACTCTATCAGCTTGTATTGGATTTTTTGCATTATCTTTTTCACAGCTCACTTAGAATATATTAGCGAACTCGATATGCACTCGAGTCCTTATCAGCGCGCACTCGTTAATAGCATCATCTCACTATGTGGAGGTAGCGTATATAAATAGCCATCTATCAAAGCCAATTTTGTCTTGTGTCAATCTTATCTTGTGCATCTAATGTGCACTTCATCGCTTATTGGACGAATCAAAGCCTCATTAAGTGTAGACAACAGCTTAGAGGTGAAAGGGAAGTCAGGAAGAGGATTACATATATCTTGTGATCTAAGATCCTATCTTGGAAAATTAATCGTGTTGCAAAACAAATAATTCAGCAGTCATTCGGTGCTTCCGTCTCAAATATTCAATGAAGGTCTTCAACTCAGTGCTTTTTTCTAAAGCTATTTTAGACTATTTTGTCTTCAGCTGTTTTTTCAACTTTTTTGTTTCGCAAATTTGTATTATTTGCATTCGATGCAATGCCAATTCACATTTTTAAGATGAATGGTAATCTGATGATGGATCTGTCAACATAGTATCGATTATTTCATGTATAGAGGGCATTGGAGCTCGTTAATCGATTTCTTTCAACAGTCGAAGTGGCATTTAAGACAGATTTCAGGTTCAAAGGTGAATGGTTGGTGAAGTGTTTATTCAGAATAATTGAGAATCATAATATTCATTCATGACGTACAACATCAACGTGAAAAACAATCATAGAGTATCACATTCGTACACTAAGAAATAAAGTTATCAAAGTCATTATCAATCAAACATGAATAAGGAACGAAGGAGTGCATGCGTCTGCAAGTCGTACAATGCGGAAGACAAAAAATTTTGCTTCTTGGCAAGCCCTCAGGAATGAAATAGTGTAGAACATGGTTCACATTAGTCTCACATTTGTATAAAAGATTTAGGAACCGAGATTTACGTAAGGAAGACAAGTCAGGTAAAAGGGAGCAATTACATTCTCGAACACAAATAATCCTGTGTGCACGATTTTGAAAGGAATCGATCCGTGTTCTTTTTTCAAAGGCAAGTGACACAGTAAAGGAGATGCATACAAAATCAAAGGTGCTGTTGATGTGTAGTAAACATTTATGAGTTCAGTACGTGGAAGGATAGACTTCAAAATTCGAATTACGTAAAACCGTCTAGATGCACATTTGAGTACGGTATGTTATCAAAATGATAGTCCCACTTCAAATTCTCGGAGCAATCAACACCAAGTATCTTCAAATGAGAAACAGTCTGTATCTTTGGATATGATGGGTCAAATTGCAGGGATACAGCACGAGGAATTATCATTTGCCTGGACTTAGAAACATTCAAAGTTAATTTGTTTGATCATATCCAATCCAAGACAACTGACACATTGTCAATGCTGAGAGAAGCAGGCAAAGGTTCAAGCAAAGTCATATCGTCGGCATACCTGACAATATTACCTGGAGGCCGTACATTCAGGGAACCCATGCAACTTGCAAAAAGATATGGTCCCAAACTTGACCCTTGAGGTACCCCTGAAGGTACTTAAAAAGCAGGGCCATACGAATTATAGACTTTCACTCTTTGAGATCTGAAAGACAGGTAGTTTTTCAGCCACAGAATAAAACCTTTCTCAATGTTCCTTGAAGTCAGAAGATCAATGAGAATTACATGGTGCACTTTTTCAAATGCCTCAGACAGATCTAGGCAAGTCATATGAACTGCCTTAACGTCAGAAGTCTCAAGATAAGATGTAATTGAGTCATGTACTACCGAGGGAGTGTCGGTGGAACCATTAGTACGGTAGGCGTGCTGATTTGGTCCAAATGAGGAAATACGCTCGTAAGTTGCGATTGAACAGATTGTAAAACAAAGCGTTCCAGAATTTTTGCGCGTGTTGATAAAAGAGAGATGGGACGAAACTCTCTGATTGAGGGATTCATTTCTTTTGGAATAGGGGCCACATCTGCAACTTTCCATCGTTTCGGAAAAGTCCTTGTTATTATGGAGGAACAGAAAATATCATGTAACGGATAACAAATTAATTCAGCACTAATTTTCAGCAAAAAGTTTGGAATGCGATCTCCACCCGAAGATTTACCACATTTTATCTTGGATAATTGACAGAGAACATCTTGAACGGAAAATTCGGGCCGCCATTTATTGTCATCAATTACATCAAATCTGTTCTAAGAAATATCCGTGTTGTAGTTGTTGCGAAATTCCCCATGAAGTGAAGAGATGAAAGCTTGAACATTTCCAAAATTACGGATAATTGATACAAAATCGTTGCGATTTGACTTCCCACTTAATTCATTGACAACCTTCCATATATTCTTATTAGAATCAATTTGTCAATTTGACCACAGACGTTTTGCCTTTGATACCTCTGTCTTTACCTTGGCTTTCAGGTGCATGAATAGGGTCCAGTCTTTATTCCGGAAAGCTGACCATCTTTGATTTATAAGTTCTTTCAACAGAGGCGTGACCCAGGGCTTGTCGACATGATGACATATTTGGATGGAATAACAAATTTCGCAGTATTGAAACAGTGATAAAAGTAATCATATTTGTCATCCACAGATGAAAGGGTCGACAAGAAATCGAAATTCTGAGCTGCTAATGCAACTAGAAAATTGTCACTACTTGATTTTCGAAAGCCCCATAATTTGACCATACGGGTAGGAGTAGCGTCACGTGATTTGCCAAAATAAGATGATAGTGCTATGATCAGATGTGGCGATAGGCGGTCTGATGAAAGCATCAGAGGGGTAATAACTGCACAATTCAGAAGTTATCCATATTTAATCTTAAATTGAGCCAATGTCTTACTCATGATTTTCATTGCTATTGAAATATAGACATTTCTCTAAAAGATGCGCAAAGAATGGAAATGATTTGGAACATACGGCACACAATAATAAATGAATGTAATGAGCCATTACCATAAAGATAGATTCATTTGCACTTAGATGCATGCAATGGTAGGAAGCGATGGAGATTGACATAGATATTCGTTTCTTCATAACTTGTATGATTGTCCAAGCACGCGCAATGCAGAAGCAGCTAGTATTAGCGAACCCACGAACCTCAACCGTCAGATTGCAGGCATGACTGTGAAGTGAAAATACCACAGAATTAGATTGTTTAATCGTGTCACTTTGCTAGAAGTGCAAACTGATTCAAACAGATGGCACATGCAGGAACTTAATAAGTGGGCAAAAAAAAAATTTTTAATACCTTAAAGAGATAGGAAAAATAGTCGTGCGTCGCTTGCGGATTGCTCTGAATTCCTTCAAAATGCTTCGATCACCACGATTCCTTCAGATTCGAAGAATTCAGACCATTGCGCAAAAGCTTTCTCGATAATGTTGGGTCCTCCGATCATTATTAAAAAAGTTACCAGGCACACGAAAAACTGTTCACAAACTTCTCTGTAGAACTTGACATCTACTGTGTCTCTTTGCTGTGTGATCCGGTCGATAACAGTCGCTGAAACTTCGAACAATTTGGCATGTTTAGTGTTGAACTGGCTGCTCATTGTTCAATTGCTATGGTATTTAGTCAGGAGATTGCGCCATTTCATTTACGCTACATGTTCCAATGCTTCCCTTCTAGTCAAACAGAAGAAGAGACGACTTGTCTAATTCTGTGGAAAATACTTATCTTTGACTCAATGTTTCTTTGTGAAAAATACGTCAAATGGAAATATTGTGCGCACCTTTCGACTCTTCACGATCTAAATTTACTGACTGTGTTATGTGGTGTCGTTATTCTGGTTCGTCGGAATTCAGGCTTAAATTTGCATTTGGTTCAATAGAAAATTCATCTTCTTCCGCTTTGAGACTTGTTCTGACCGTGAATATCAGTGCTGTTTGCTTTCATCTCCAAACCAAAGCCCGCAGACAAGAATAATTCATCTCTTTGCCCATCAACACATGAATTTTCAATGCTCAATTCGATGTCTATGATGTTGATATGCTGATTTCATGTTGAAAAATCAAAACGTTTCGCTTAAAGTTAATGCACAAAATGCTTGCCAAATGATGCAAAATTCAGACCTTCAAAAGAAACATTTTCAAAATTAGCCCCAAATTTGATCTTCCAGTGGACAGAATCCAACAATTTTTGTAAATTGTTTGAAGATATTTATTTAGTACTTATTTATACGAACAATTCTACTTTATGTAACAGGGGACTGAACCGTATCCCTCTCGGCATGGAAAGTCAAATGGAGGTTTTCTATTTCGAAGATGGCCAGACAACGGACTTCGATAGGTTTCGATAGCACCAGCATTCTAGCACCAGCAGCCAAAATATGAAAACTCTGCCGTTGATATAGCAAAAGGATGTTTGCAGCTGACTGCTTAATTTGCTACCTTTACTGATATCCTGAAGTCTTATAAAACTGCATCTACATGTATTATATATAATTAATATTATATTAATTGTAATAAGATGAAAGTTTTAAATGTTTACACAACCGCTCAGTCAATTCCAAAAGTACCAGTCCTTGAAAATGTCAGCCATTTGAAAATTCTGGGTCTTGTTTTTAATGACAGATTAACGTGGTCAAGTCATTTTGATTTTTTGATTGGTAGGCTGTCAAAACGCTTATATGTATCACGAATTTTAAAAGGCCTGTTATCACACGATGAATTAGTTGAAGTGTATAACGCAATTATTCGATCTTGCATTGATTATGCTTCTCAAGTTTTTGCAAAACCAGGTATTGGTTTAAATAAACGTTTGACTCGATTTTGTAAAAGAGCTTTTAAAATTATTCACGGTTCCGAAACATATGGCTGTACCATTTGTTCTATGTTGAATTTACAGGAAAGACGCGAAACACTTGCGCTGCGCTTGTACTGCAAAATTTTAAGCAATCCTAATCATGTGTTGTTTGATTTGTTGCCGGAAGTTTCCGCTAGAAGCGGCCGTATAATTTTGCCACTTGTAAATTCCGCACGTGCTACCAATGGTTTCATATTTTGTTGTTCTAAACTTTTTAATGATACAATTTGATGGTGTATTATCTTTGTAGTCAGTTTATCCTCCGCGCTCCTCATTTGGAGGATGTTGCATCTTGTTTCTTGAATAAACGCATATTATTATTTTTTTGTCACGACTTCACACAATGATGGTCGGTGTATACATCTCAGGATCTCGGAGTCCTACGAGGACTCAGGGAGATCAAGAGTGCGCCTAAGAATGTAGACACTGCCAAGTAGAGCAGCCTTCAAGTAGGTACCCGGTGTCGACCGGGGATTTCTTTCAGGTATGTGTCTAACTTGTCTGTGTGGGCTCCTAAGGCTCCAACAACTACTGGCACCACTTTGACATGAATCTTCCACAGTTTTTGTAGTTCAATTTTCAAGTCTTGATACTTAGTGATCTTCTATTGTTCTTTGCTCCGTATGTTCCTGTCCTCTGGTACCGCTATGTCAGTTATGAATCCCATCTTTTTCTCCTTATTGACAACTACGACATCTGGTCTCCTTGCTGTGATTCTCTTGTCTGTTCTTATTTCGAAGTCCCATAATATCTTCACTGAATCCGTTTCAATAACTGGTTGTGGGACGTGTTTCCATGGTTCTGTCGGTACGTTGATGTTATACTGTAGGCAGATATTCCTATGAATTTGTTTGGCAACCTCATTGTGACGGTTCAGATATTCGCTTGGTGCCAACTTAGAGCATCCTGTAAGTATGTGAGATACTGTCTCATCTGCTAACATGCACATTCTGCATCTAGCATCATTGCTTATTTTTAGTATGTAAGTGGAATGTGCTTTCGTCTTTATCGCTTGGTCCTGTGCTGCTGTTAGTAACGCCTCAGTTGTCATCTTCAGATTGACAGATTTCAGCCAATCGTAGCAAGCTTTCCTTGACGTTACTTCTTCCATTTGTCTTGCGTATTGACCATGCATTACTTTATCCTTCCATCTTTGGTACCGATCTTCTATCACCTTCCTCTTCCATTCTTCGGAGGTTTCTTGCCGTTGCCCGTACAGATCGCCTGATTTAGCCACCGCCAGCAGTGGGTCGTCTTCTTTATCATTGATGTATTCTGCTAGGCTCCGTTCTTCTTGTTCTATAACCTCCCTTAGGTCTTTCAGTCCCCTACCTCCCCGATCCTGCGGTAGGTAGAGGCGGTCAATGTCAGCCTTTGGATGTAATCCTTTATACATTGTTAGTATTTTCCGGGTCTTTCGGTTTAATTCATTGAGCTCTTGCACTGTCCATTTCAGAACACCACCAGTGTACCTAATCACAGGGACAGCATATACATTTATGGCCTCAATTATATTCTTCGCATACAATTTTGATTTCAGTATTTTCTTCAATCTCTTCTTGTACTCCTTGACTGCCCTTGTCTTTGTTACTTTATCAAGGTTCGTATGATGTTGAAGGATTCCGAGATATTCATATCCTTCTTCGGTAACATCCTTTATATGAACTTCTTCGGCTTGATATCCTTCTGTTTGTATGACTTCTCCTCGATGGATGATTAGTCGCACACATTTTTCGATTCCGAATCTCATATTGATGTCCTCGCTGATTGTTTTCACGGTGTTGATTAGGCAGTTAATGTCGCTTTCTGTTTTCCCGTACAGTTTCAAATCGTCCATATATAGTAGATGGTTGATCTTTTGTCCCTTTGCTAGCTTATATGATCTATCTATGTCGTGCAGGACCTCACTGAGAGGGTTCATTGCAAGGCAGAACATGCGTGGTCACAGCGAGTCCCCTTGGAAGATCCCTCTTTTGATCTTTATGTGTCCAATATCTTCATTTCCATGTGTCAAATTTGTCTCCCACTTTTTCATTGATGCTGTAATTACTTTTTGTATGACTTTGTTAACTTTGTACATGTCAAGGCATTTGATAATCCAAGAATGCGGAATAGAATCGAAAGCCTTGCGATAATCGATCCATGCCATTGACAAATTCTTCTTTCGCTTTCTGCTTTCACTGGTGATCGTTCTGTCTATGGCAAGTTGTTCTTTAGTACCTCTACATCTTGGAAGGCACCCTTTTTGTTCCTTATGCATTATTTTCTTTGATTTGACGTGTTCATTGATCTTGTTTGCAATTATTCCGGTGAGTAGCTTCCACAGTGTCGGGAGACATGTTATGGGCCTGAAGTTGTTCGGAGTCGGCGGCTTGTTTTCGGATTTTCTTATTAGTACCGTCCTGCCATTGACCAGCCATTTCGGTATCATATCTGGATTTCTAAGAAGCTCATCGTAGTACTTCGCAAGCCTATCATGTAATTTGCTCATCTTTTTTATCCAGAAAGCTTGTACTTTATCAGGGCCTGCTGCTTTCCAATTTGCTATGCTAGCTAGTTTGTATTTTGTGTCTTCCTCAGATATTGTGACGTTATCTTGATAAGTTAGTCTTTCGCAATTTCTCTCAATTTTCGGTAGCCATTCTATATATATATATATATATATATATATATATATATATATATATATATATATATATATATATATATATATATATATATATATGTATGTATGTATATCTACATGTATTAATATTATGGAACAATGGTAAAATTGTAAAAGCAATTTGCAAGCTAATGAAAATGTATCACGAACGTGGTGCGAGCTCATAAAACATAAATCATCTCAAAGGTTATCTGTCTGATTAAATGGTGACAAAATTTTGCATATTGCATCGCTTTATTACCATCACATCGCAAGGCAACCATTTCATTCCATTCTATCACTAACTTAGACTACGATACCAATTTTTTTGAGATCTGTTTGAAAAATAGTCTGCCGCCTAAAGTGACAATATGTATATTAAAGATCGCATTCAACAAGATAAAGACTGTATCCATCTGTATCCCTCTGTAGCTATGGCTTGACTAGTGAAGCAACGATTAGCATCAGATCAGTCAACTACTGATTTTCCTTTCATTGTAAAGATTCGAATATAAGTATTTGTGCCACAATTAGTCAACGGATCAATGATTAACACTGAGATTCACTTGCTGTTTCTGAATGGGATTTAATTGCTTGTCATTGCCGGCTCTCTCAAATCAAATCTCTCATCAAATCAAAAAATAAGTGAATAAATTGAAATCTTCTACTTGAGAGGCATTGAAAGACGTAGAGTGTTGGCATCTTATAATGCTCTTCTCTGTGAGATCAGAATGATGTGAATAGCACAATCATCAAAGCATGCTTCACGACTTCGGAAGATAATGACATTAGGTGTCAACAGTTTCAGGAAATCTCTTGTTTCCTGATTGAAATATTCGCAATATGAGTGAAGTGAGAAAAATGTGATTCAGTTGTCTTACTTTCCTACCACACGTTTATATTTGAAAAGCACATAACTGCGTGTTAATTAGCAAAATGCAACACGTTTGGTGTGCAACTGCCACGGTTTTTTCAGATCACGGTGGTTGCACTATCGGCAACCCGTGAGTGTGCAGCGTTACCCACGGTAATCAGATCAGACATACAGGGCGCGACAAAATAATGCACTCTTCATATATTTTTACATATTAATGAGCAACAAGCTTCATGGTAGGTTTGTATGACAATGTTCAAAAAAGCTCAAGGATTAAGGCTAGATAGGACGCAGACCGGTCCTCTTGAGAGGTAGATTAAATTTCATGAATGGTTAGTCACCAATTGGTCCATTTATAACAAGTCTAGTACCGTACCTACTTTCATTTTCTTCACGGAGCAGTTCCAGGTGAGACGTTGTAGGTCGATTCTAGCAAGTTCAGTACCCATACTGTGGTTTCATATGTATTTTATTTTCATTTTCTGTTCTTCAAAGTTCATTACAAATTTACTCATTACAGTTATATTTTGTGCAGTAGGCTTAATCTTAGTTTATTTTATGTAGTTGTAACTGAGATTCCTAGAGGATGATGATTTTCATTTAAATCAGTATTACTTCAGGATCATCAAATAGTTATTTACACAACAAGTGCAAAGTATCCAGTTTTATTGCATTTTTTGAGATCAACATGTCTATGCACGAGCCCGAAGGGCGAGGCCATAGTTTGTTGATCGAGAAAAATGCAATTAAGCTGGATATCTTTGCACGAGTTCTGTAAGTAACTTTATATTTCACAGAACTACCAGAATCTATGATCATGATCCTTAACATGATTTGAAAATCAAACCAAAGCAATTTTGATATCAGATAGCCTGCTTCTCTGTCCATTGTACATGCATTTCTATGCAAATTCTATTCATGATTTTCGTTGTAGAGGATGAAAAACTTTCTATGTGCTAATGTATTTCAATGAAGGAGTGCAATAAAGACTGTTTATTGCACTTTTTGAAATTTATGCACACTTTGGAAAGCATAAACTATATTATGGAAGCAATAATCATAGAGATTATAGCACTGTGAAATATATAATCATTTATAACTGTCAATATTCAGTTTGACTACCAATTTGATTTACAACCTTTTCAACACGCCTAGGCATGGAAGGAATCAATTTCTGGCATATTTAAGCAAGTTCGTCATCGCTAGTCCAAGCTTTAAAAAACTTTGAATCAGTTATTGTTTTGATGAACATGTCTGAATTCTCAGACGTTGTTTACTATGGCCCATAGGTTTCTGTAGGGTTTCCTGTCCTATGTCAGAGAAAGACTCTTTGAGGCAAAGAAATTTTCTCTCTAATAAATATTTATCTCTGTCGCGAACGTTACCATATTAAATGATCTCTGCACACAAATGTAGATGTCGTATTACATCAAAGTGTATCTTCAGAATATTCAAAAAGAATATCGCATCGTAGAGAATGTTGGTTTTCGAATGTTGGGCAGCACCCTGGACACATATTTCTGTAGTTGGAGTAGGTGTTATCGCATCAATATACTATTTTCTAACTCAAATTGGAAATTATGCTAATCAAATGGCCATCATGGTAGAAGCAAAGTAAGTATATAAGGGAAGTATGGAATCAATGGTTGATTTGTGGCGACAGCTATGATATTACTTTTTCGCCAGCTCTTATAAGCAGTTTTATTTGATATCGCAATTGAAAACAGAATAGTATTGAAATATTGAATGGAAGGGACTAAATAGCTATGTCAAAACTATGAAGTAGTGAAAAATTACATAATTATCCGAAGACATCTGGAAGACAAAAACATGAGATGCAGATCCATTTCTATGGTTAAAATGCTAGATTCGATTTGGCATAGAAATTAATTGATTATTAAGGTACTTAATGAACAACTACAATCCACTCTATACGATTTAAGAGGGGGACTTACACTTATCCCAAAAATGTGTGTTATCTTTTTATATAACCAAAGATGGCGAAAAAAGATGGCGGATTTGTCGCCACTAAATATACATTAGAGTAATGGGGAGTTTCCACACTTGATATATTTAAATACTTTGGGTAGAAGTGGGTGCAATGAATCAAAAAGCGATCTTGCAGCGCAAATGCTAATCTGTGACATTTTGTCAATTTCCACGTATTGAATCCAAGACATCAATTTGGATGAAACATACATCGAACTAACTCTATTCCGCCGGCATATACACGCGCATGATCTTTTCTCTTCAATGATGATGATGTAGTCAAATCAACCGATTTGCACATTCTCCACGTGGACATGTTATGACTACCTTCGGCATGTGAATTGTCATTTTTGTAATCCTGAACAGTTTGCAAAAAATATCAATGACATGACACATGATCTTCTAAGTTAGATGCTTTAATTTCACTTTTGATGGTATCAGCACTTGATGACGTCATCTGACTATTACGTAGTATAAAAACTATCTATGATCTATTACGTAGTATAGAAACCCTTGTATGAAGTCTACATAGGCCTATTTCTTCTTCCCATACATGTTAGCCTTGACAACAAAAGTCTGTCGCAGTACATTGAATATCTGAAGAGAATGACAACTATTAAGCTGTCAAGCTGTCGATCTCACTTGGAGATGACTTCTGCCTTCACTCGCATTCCTTTTGAACCGTCAGCGTGGACTAGTTAAGAAGGTGCGAGCTCGTCTCTGCCGGGGACTTCGGTTCGATTCCTGGGTCAGGCGAGTGCGGTCGGGGAAGCAGGGGTGCTGGTGTCTTGTATTGACTAATTAGTTGTCATTCTCTTTAGATATGCTATTAGTCATTTTCTGCAAGATGAATTTGGGTTTAATTGCCACAGTAGTTCTTGTAGATGGATGTACATGTACATGTATATGAAATACTGCGCGTTATATATGCCAATTCATTAAATGAGTACAAAATGAGTGCGAATTAAGTAGCCTACTGTGCTTTCGAACACAGAGAGCTCTAAATTGAGCACTGATGTTTTACACTCAAAGAATACCAGATTCTGGGATTCATTTCTTAGTGCTTGGGTTCAACACTTCTTTTAGTGCTCATTTGGGACTCCATGAATAACAGTGTAAATGTAAAATCAGACTTAGCTTACTGTATCTCCTAATGCTGATTTTGTCTATCTGCTGCTTGGGTAGTGAAGAATATGACATTCACGCACATATTCATGTTAATCATGTTCCACAGTCGAAACTGTGTACACTGCAAATGGCTCAATACCAATAACATACGAAGGATGCATACCAAAATATATTTTTAGTATCTTTCTGTATATATTTGTATGCTTTATATACCAGCACAATGTTAAAGGAAAGGATCAATGATGTCTAAAGTACATTGATATATGTAAGGCCTTTTGTCAATAAAGTTCACACTAATGCTACTACTGTTTTGTAAGTAGTGAGATAATGACATTCAAGAGTCAAACTTACAATACTGAATTCGATTTCAATACATGTAATAAGTCTAAGGCATCTCATAAAGAACCCATGACCATGAAGAGCCCAGGACCGGACGGAATTCTATTCTTCGTCTTTCGCGATAATGCTTTCCTCCTTTCTCCAGTCATTACGGACTTATTTAATAGAAGTCTCACTACGGAAAAGTCCCATCTTGCTTCAATCTAGCCTTCACTTTCGTCCCATCTCCCTTCTTCCAATTCTCTCAATATGTCTTGAGAAGATTATCGCGAAGAAATGGATCCTCCCATGTATTCAAAGCAAGATTGGTGAGATGCAGCACGCCTATAATCCATGTAGAGGCACAGCTGTAGCCCTGACTCTTATGTACAATCGCATTTTGCAGTTTTTAGACAGTAAATCAGGTGCAGTTCGCGTGCTAGCAATTGATTTTGCCAAAGCATTCGATAAATTGCCACATGATACTGTTATGAATGCATGCACAAAATTTGAACTTTCGACTCCTGTTGTGAGTTGGATACGCGACTTTCTCACTAATCGTTGTCAATCTGTGTGCATCAACTCCAGTGTCTCACGCAATTTTCCCGTTCCATCGGGTGTCCCTCAGGGCAGTATTATCGGGCCAATTGTATTCTGTATGGCCGTTGAAAGTTTTTCTGTCCTACACTCCAATTCATCTGTGATGATGTATGCAGATGACTTAACCCTTTACATTTTGTTCGATCGACTGAAGAGGACACTCTATAATCAGAATTTGATAATGTACTATCTTGGTCCAGAAATGTTGGTTTGTCAATAAATGACTCTAAATGTAAGTTAATGAACATCGTCACAAAGAAAGATTTGCCTCTAACTCCAGTGACACTAGAGGATGGCTCTGCTTTAGAGACTGTTTCGTTTCTGAAAGCTTTAGGCCTTCATTTGTCCAATGACATGAAGTGGAACATTCATATCAACAAGATCGTCTCGAATGCTTCCCGCCGCATGTACATACTCTTGAATTTGAAAAAATCAGGTTGTGACGTGAACACTTTACGCAATGCTTATTTCGCTTTTGTCAGAACCTCGCTTCTTTACTGTTGTCCTGTTTTTGTGAATCTGCCTTATTATCTGATGAGAAAGTTTGTTAGAATCGAGAACAGATCATGTACTCGTAGAATCATAGGAGCGAAAATTGAGCCCTGTATTGAGAGTGCAGTTGAAAATGTCTGTCGGTCCCTGTTTGAAAAGATTGTAAAAAATGAGAACCACCCCCTTCGTGAATTTTTTAGCGCTCAAGACAGAACTTCGCGCAGTGCATGCCCTCTACGCCCTCCTCGCACGAAGACCGATCGCTTCAAATCTTCATTCATTCACCTTTGTAAATAATGTTTCTCCATATTTGTTCTTTTCAGCTGTAACACTGTGCTGCCAACTGCAATACCTGTGACGTCTACTGAATTGTATTGTGGACTGCAATAACGATCATTATCATAAAAATCCATAATTATTCAACCATCAACAATTATGCATTATGTAATTTTGAAATTAAGCATATTATCAATTCGATTTAAAAACACATTACAATTCATGAACGCAAGAATAGCTATGTTTGAGATATATAAGTCAACTTGATTGCACGAAAAATATCGTTTGAATGAATTGATGTTAACCAACTTGGTTCATAGGATAGAGCTAACTAAGCATCTTGTTAATGTTGCTAGACAAGTAGCAACGACGACATACTCGTGGAGCATATAATTCACAATAAATCTAATCTAGTTAAATATCACACTATCAAAAAGAAATATTCACGACTGAGAAATATTACTGGAAAAAGTGATTTGAAAAAATTATGTAATACATATTTATTTTTTGCTGAGGGACGTACGCATGAGGATGAATTTGCATGGGGCCTCGTATATAAAACATACCAACAACTCGTATTTCATTGTCAAACATCCAATCACAAATAGAATAGCTCGTATCGCTAAATGCCAATCACATACGAAAGTAAGTGAGATTTCTTATGAAAAACATACCATATCTCTGTAAGCATACGAGAATCTCGTATCAGATTTTAGTTTGAAATTGTATGTGAATTTGGTATATGATTGTATGTAATTTTCGCATCCAGCGATTTACAGTGTAGAAAGAACAACACAGGCATTTTCTCATCCTCTTGGTGTCAGCCCTCCAACTTTACATTACAGTATTCGGTTTCTCGATAAGCAAATATCAGTTGAGTCATATATTGGGTCTAGTATTCTAATTGTTCCTATAATTCAGTCGATTACATCTGCCTAACGAAAGTCGGCAAAATGTTTTTAAAAACTTAAATCAAAATGTTCCTGCTTCAGCACAAATTAGTTGCTAATTTTTTCCGTGATAACAATTGAGCAAACATGATCGCAAACTAATTGCTACAATGTCAGAAATGAAGACTACTATACCTGAATTGAGTTAAGTTCAACTTCCTCAACTTCTCAACTAAATAGGAGAAAGGAAGAAAGATATACATCTAGCTTCATTCGAATGATTAATCACTCTGTCCTGTTGACAAGTTGTCAAGTTGAGCTAAAAATTATATATAATACGACGATTGTTTCGCCGTCTAAAATGGTATTAAACGAGCTTCATCCTGCTCCATTAATTACTTCAAACGGACTTCCTCCTTCGACGGTTTTGATTTCGTCTAACCCAATTAAGTAATTAAGAGATAATCTGATTCCGCTAATGGTTTCTAGTTTTTGAGATACAAAGTGTATGAAACGGATTGGTGAGATGGCAAAGTTGGACATTAATAACTGAGATAAAATGATAATTTCAATCAAATAATTGTTTCGAAAAGAATTGGAATATCATCACTTTCTCGGAAACTTTACATGTGTGCTTTATCGAACTGGTAAGACATACAAGTAAACTTTTAGCAATGTTGAGTTTTGATGAAATTTATTAAAAGGCATTAGCAGATATTTTTATCAAATATATATATTCACTGATAGTCACCGTAAATCATAATGTGACGGATATGTGACGGAAAAAGTGACATATTCCATCGTTTCACATGTATGTCACTTGTCGTACAAACATTTGCAGCTTCTTTGCAAGGTGTCGGATTACATCTGTTGTAGAATCTATGGTAATGCTTTGACTATTGATGCGACGCTGCAGTCGAAATGTGATTCTCGTTGAATACTGTCACGCAGGTTGCTCGATTGAGGTTTTGAATGTCTGTGATAAAACGACATGTTGAATTATATTTAAGCTTGAGATGAAGCACGCTGGCTGGTTTTACTAACACTTCCTCGTGACGTCTGCGCGCGAGTTGTTATTCACAAATAACACGCATGACTCACGACTGTGAATCGCACAAATAGAGCAGGCGTTTTCTCCTCTGCTCTGTTGGAGCCGCCAGTGAATCGGATTTCGCGGTATAACTTCGCATCATCTCTCATCATTCAGTTAACTCAGCACCTTTACATTTTCCTCAGTATTTCTTCTTTTGAGAATCATATAAGTCAACAGATCAAAAATCTCAAACGTCCTAATCAAAATCGTCAGAAGTTACATGTACTGATGTCGACGATTTTCCAAAATTTATCAAAATTATGTTCCTCTGCTCCTCCGGAGCGACGATGTATCTGATCTCACGTCCTTTACAATTCATCTCGACACGGAAAACTTAACTGGTGTTTTGCAATTAGCAAGTTAGTGAAATTGCAAATTTCAAATTAACCCGGGCATAGCTGCAGCTTTAACCCTCAGAGACCTGAGCTTTTTCACACCCTCTGAGACCTGAGGGGGTCCAGTGGACCCCTTTAACATATTCTTAGTTTACCTGCTTAAATCGATATCAAAACATTAGGAAAGTTGATTTTAAGTAAAACAATGATGTTTGCGTGTAGCAGATCGGTATAACGAATCCCTTGAGTGACTCTCAGCCTTCTCAGTAAACACGTGCGAAAATATGGTGTTTTTGTAAGTCAACCACATTTAGTACAGTATCATTTGTACTAGGAGGCGGCTTTGCGATATTTTGTGTCACAATAAAGCCTCAGATAGTTATCAGAAATAGACCTAAAATGAGTCAAAATTGCTGTGCTCCTAGAACCAAAAACAGCTGTGGAGATCTCAAACTTATCATTACTGCTGTGAAAAGTTTGTCATCAATCAGTTTTTGGTGCTCAACTATGAATATAATGATATCTTTCATTTTGGACATCGATTTATGTCGAGTTGATGATATAGGCATATAGTCACGCAAGATCATGTGCGAAAGCAAAATATTCACATTTTGCGATCTTCCAACACATTGCACATCTACGAGCATAATGCAAACAATGAATCAATGACTTTCATTCTTCATACACCATCGTGGACATGTTCGAAATCATTTTTCATCTAATTACAAACATCTTGTGATGGAATTTCTACACCCTCTGAGACCTGAGCCCTTGGCCTATCTGGCATACTTCCGCTGATTCAATTGAAATGAAATAACGCATGCAGATTCACTGTCAGAAATGATGATTTTGTATGGGCTTGAGTGGTTGATATATCATCAGCGTAAAAAATGAAATAGAAAAATGTGGCTCCGGGGTCCACTGGACCCCCCTCAGGTCTCAGAGGGTAGGGAGTTGTGTCGATGTCAAGAGGTGTAGACCTGCTGATGATTCCTGATATTGGATGAAATGGCAGCTATTCAGGTCTGTTTCCAATTTTTTTTAGCTGAGTATGCAACTCAATATTTAATTATTCAATTTACATTAACTGATGTTCTCTGGATGGTATTGCTTATTCAACTTCGTTTCTGCAGCAACCGGTCCATTTCAATGGTGAACTGGACAAATGCTATTTACAGACACTACAAGGGTATATTGGAAACGCTTCATGTTGTCACTACCCTTTAATGTTTCTGTTCTGATCAGTGGCGTCTTCTCCTTACCTGCGAGTCCTTCGGCGCATTCTCAAAAATTATTACCAACATTTATAAAAATGAAAAGTGTCACCATTCATTTAAATTCGATAGCATCTCGTGATATCTGTGCACAGCTTTACGTCTCAAAGTGAGACGCTCAATCTCATTGAACAGTTTTGCAGCACGTGCTTGAATCACAGCTGTTTTCTTCGAACAATTAGACACACAAGCTAGTCGTGTGTTCAGACGGAGCACTGATGCTTAGACAGCGAAAAGGAGTTGTGTGCGTGTGAGGCAGTAAGCGCACGCGCCCTCACCAATATTGGCTTTCCCGATAGACATAATGCTTTGCCTTCTCCAATTTTTGCAATGAAATTCTACGCAATTCTTGATCGAGGCGCAGTAGCTAAATATAAAAAGGGAAGCGCAACCCAATTGTTCCTGGATTCGCTTTCTGGATTCGCTTTATGTGAGAGAGGACAGTACGTCAACAAACAATGGCAGATGGATGACGTTCAGACAAGACTGCGGTCAGATGATGACCGTTCTCCAATGAATGCAGAGTAATGCATCTGACTCGAACACCCAGATTCGGTAGAATTCCATAATTTGTTTTTACGTGATTGATGTGACGCTATGTTTAGTACTGCAGATACTGTTGGAGTAGTCAGGTGACAGAAATCGACAATTCAAGCACTTACTTCTTCATTTGAAATTCTCCAATTTCTTTCACTATCTCCTCAAGAAACCTGGAATTCTAAAGTCAACTTCAAAGGAAACCAATGCTTCCTATGTTTCTAGGATGATCTTTCTAGGTTTACTATCAGGTCTTCCCCAAACTTAATAGGAAACTTAAATTGATCCTCCTCAGAAATGGGTAATTCTACTCTTTCCCCAACCACACATTTTCCAATGTTTCCAAATTCATCGAATTTCGTCAATCTTGATTAAATTGGATAGACTTGATATGTCACTGAATGATAGTACAACACGACGGGAAGTCTTACTTTACCCTTGGGATGAGGGATTGGTCCCTTTGATACTCAGTTAGAATACAGGATACAGTGAACGGCAAAGCAATTGCTAGTAATGTTCTACAAACCAGAGGAGTTTTACACCCTCAACGCTTAGTAAGACTGCATTTAGGAGCAAGAGAAGATCTGTAACGATGCAACACTCACGGGTGTCAGCAACAAAAATGCGGGGGAGGATATGGGGGAATGTGTCTCGTTTCAGTAAAATAATAAATGAAATGTTTTATCTGTCACATATTGGTCAGGTATTTCACATATAGTGGACTCTCGATATAAGAATCACATCGGGAAATTATGTTTTGATTCTTGTAACGAGATTATTCTTATAACGAGTTTTTTTTATGAGCACTCATGCTATTTATTTGTAGAAATGATGATATACATCCTTATTAGTAATCAGTATAGATAAATGCTTACGTAACTATTAAATAGGATGTTTCTTTGTGGTTCCTAATACCCTAATTACACTTACATAGTTAAAGAAAACAAGAAGGCAAAAAACTTTCTTTTTCAGTTCAGCTTCAACTTCGTCTAAAAAAATCTGATATCTTGCTTGGGTGAAGGCTCTCATTGATTAGTTTTAGGATTTCTTCTTCCATCTTCCCAAGGGCCGGGATGGGATACAGTCATCTCCATCTCGTGTCATGAGTTCTGATGACGCGCATTGTCAATTCTAATCGAAGGGTATAGTAAAATAACGCAATTGGTGAGGATTTCAGTGGATTTTATCTTCTCAAGGTTAATCGCGATATCATGACGCTTTTATCTGACGTCCCTTCGCAAATATAATCAATAAAATGTAGGATAACGCCATTGGTGAGTATTTCGAACAATGACAGTTTAAGTGTCATTCACTGATTCTTATAGCGAAAGTGTGTCCTTATTTATTTTTTATAACGAGTGCAAAATACATAGTATTTCATGCTAAATTGTTGAATGACTATTTATACATTGATTCTTATAACGAAAGTGACATGATAATAATTCCTATAACGAGCGGAAAACTCATAACGCTGTATAGAAATGTTTCGGGAAAATGGATTTGATTCTAATAACGAGTTTATTCTTATAACGAGAGTTCACTGTATACGGTATTTTGTGTATTCTCATCAATTTTAACCGCATGCCGATAATCGACCAATAGATTTATGTACTTGATCAACTGAGACATTTGGTTCAGGAAACATTGTGATGTGGCTTGCCTAATTAAATGAAATATTTAATGATTGTCTGCCTTGTTACTCTAACGGTGTTATTTCAGATATCAATATCATCTTATCCAACGCGTCATTCATTGTCTTTGTCATCATTGATGAGCTGCTCTAGTTATCGGACACAACGGAAGCGTCAAAATTCCTACGTGGCGGAAGGAAATGCTATTGTTTGCTGTGAGCAGGTGAAGACACGAGGCAAAGACAAGATCTTGTCTGGACCGGAGATTCGAAATTCTTCTGAGTGAAGAAAATGATGACTCAACCGCTGACTGAATATGGGAATAATGCAAATCTGAGTTTGCCAGTGAACGGAATGGCCGATCTTGATAAAATTTACATATTCTTGGAGCTGATAACACCAGCATTCTTTTAAACCCAAACTCGAAAGCAACAGCGTTAATAACAGAAGTTGCTTAGTTGTTTGCAGTTGACCGTTAAAAACACTGTTAACGCGAAAATGGCGTAAAATTAGGCAAAATGCAAGTTGAGTAAAACTGTACCAAATGTTGTCGAAATTCGAAAAAAACTATATCATCTGAAAGCTTAACACGAGCCTGATTGAATAGTGATAATCTTAATTTTCTGTTTTGCGTAGTTTAGTCTGTAGGCATCGGTGAATGGATTGACCAAACATTCATACTTTTAAGTCTGCTGATCACAACTGACAAAATACAACCTAAATGCTTTGCCAAATCAAAGTGTTTGACATAAACTTTCACATGGTACAAAGGTTATTGAAGCTGAGCATCTTCATCAATGCAAAATTCTTGTCAAATTTTTTTATGCAACAATTTTCCGGTAAAACTTATTGGTATTGTATCTTTTTGTACATTCAATCAATCCTAAAAGCCGTGTATCATGATAAAGCTGACTGATAGTTCATGCTGTCTGCCAACTTTCATAAATATATCTGCTGCCGTCTTCATGATCAAATCCTGCATCAAAGAAGACAGACACTCAAGTTTTTTTCATGAGGCCTACTGACCACAACTGACCACATAAGAAAATGAAATGTATGCCAAAATAATCTATGGAACATAAGGCTTCATAATTATGGTATATCGTTAATCAAAATTGATCCAGGACTTCAGCAAGAAAGGTGCATTTGAAAATGGCTTAGCTTTCTTGTGCAATTATTTTTGAAACGGTCTGCAGGTGGCAGATTTCTCACATGCCGTCGTGTTGTGTCACATATTGGTCAGGTACATTTCACGTACATGTATTTGTGAGAGATTCGACACATTGTGACGCACTATGTCAGTGGCATTCGTCAGGTTGATCTGTCACATAATTATTCCGCCACATATTCGTCACATTATGATTTACAGCGCATTTAGGAATTCCTTTCTTTCTCGTTCTCTTGAACCATTTATTCAGTCACGAAGACCATGTCTGCTGCAGATCTGACTGTGGCCTCAATCACGCAAGTTAGGTACTTTTGGTTTTGGTACATTGCATATCTCGCATAACGCTTTGTCATCCAGCCACATTGCCCCAAGACATTGCCATATCCACAATGTTATTTCAGCATTCGCAAAATTAGACCACTAGCTATCATGATCTGACGTCTTACTGTGATTGTATATATGTCTATTTTCAACATCTTGCATAGTAATGATAATTGCAAAGTCAAATTATATATGCATCATTTCGAAAATGCTGTTGCACATCGCCATGACACATCCTATATATTTTTATTTTTATCTTTTATAGACTAACCTTGAAGATCTTGATCGATTGAATAAGCTTTCTTATGGTTATTTCCTTTCGCGGCTAGCATGCATAACTTACTACTTATAAGCTAATTTTCACGATAAATGCTCATGATTTTCTCATGAACGCGATCAAAGCATTATGCGAACATCATGAGTTAAATATTTTCTTGTGAGAATATCATAATACTCATAATAATCTCATGAACTCTCATAAAAATCTCATGAATCCGCATTAAATTTCATGAGTTCTCATGAAAAATTTTCGTGAAGGGGCAGCCAGCACGAGTTTGTGCAGGGAACGAGGCCGAAAATGAGACTTTCCCAGAATGATGTACAGCCTATGCCTACTACGAATCTGGATGTTAACAAAGTTCTACGTAGTTCCCTTCCTGTGAGGCAGGATAAGAGAAAACGCATGTTAATGCAATGGGACGCAGATTGTAGTTTTTGGCAAAAATGGATTGTCTTCAGGTCATTTCTTATCGTTAAATCTATAGTGATTTCTTATGTATGAAGCCACCTAATGTTGGCCCACTTTATCCACATTGAACCACACTCGCATACATCGCCTGTCAAAAAAATAATAATATCACATGCACATGATAGGAAATGACCTGAAGACACATGCCGAAAATTATGGCTTTAGATATAGTATTTTTCTGTTGATAAAAGAAAACACAGAAAAAATAATCTTGACAAAAACTGCGATCTGGGGCCTATTTGATTAACTTTTCATTGATCCAGGATGACAAGAAGGTGAACTAAAAAGAAGTCGTCCGACGCATTGTCTCATTGTGAAAGTCTAATTTCGGCCTCGTTCCCTGCAGAATCTCGTGCTGGCTGCCGGACTATGAGGTGCACATCAATCTGCGAAAGTCTCATTGTCGGCCTCGTTCCCTGCAGAAACTCGTGCTGGCTGCCGGACTATGAGGTGCACATCAATCTGTGAAAGTCTCATTGTCGGTCTCGTTCCCTGCAGAAACTCGTGCTGGCTGCCGGACTATGAGGTGCACATCATTCAGTGAAAGTCTCATTGTCGGTCTCGTTCCCTGCAGAAACTCGTGCTGGCTGCCGGACAATGAGGTGTACATCATTCTGTGAAAGTCTCATTGTCGGCCTCGTTCCCTGCAGAAACTGGTGCTAGCTGCCGGACTATGAGGTGCACATCATTCTGTGAAAGTCCCACTTTCGGCCTCCTTCCCTGCAGAAACTCGTTCTGAAAGTCCTCTATGCCGTCGCAATCCCGTCACTAAGAATTTATGCATCGCAATATTTACAATCGTGGCCAGTAGAGAGTGACCACCATCAAGAACTTCTTTTTTCTAAACATATCGACGTAGCCGCTGTAATTCCTCGGTTGTGGTGATTGCTTTGTTTTATGACTGACTTCCTATTTCTATGTTTGTTGACCGCAATGCATTAGCGCACTCTCAGTGTTGATTAACATAGATATCTCACAATTTAAATCTCACGCATTTATGTTGATATTCGCCTCTTTAGTTCAATTTTATTCTCTCGCGCATCAGTAATGGCTCACTTGTCATCGGAACTGCGTGGGAAAATACAGCTCCTCGATGAAGAAGGCTACTCACAAAGAAAAATATCTGCAAGACTTCGTGTTTGCAAATCGACTGTTCAGAAAACTTTAGCCAGAATAAAGAAAACTGGAACACATTCACCTCCCAAACATCGTGGTGCTGCGAGGAGGACTTCCCATCGTGTTGATAAAATGATCCGTCGTCGAGCTGTTTTGAATCCAAGGATAACCAGTCAAGAAATTGTTGCTACTTTGCCACGTGATTCTCGCGTAAGCGCTCGAACAATACGTCGCCGTCTTTGTGACCAATATGGATTACGATTCCACCGCGCAGCAAAGAAACCGAAATTATCGAGGAAGAATATTGTGGATCGCTTAAAGTTCTGTCGTGACCACCAACATTGGACAGTAAAGTGCTTTTTAGCGACGAAACCCTGATCAGACAGTTTAATCCATGAACACAGGGCGTTCGTCGTCCAAAGAATGAGCGATACAATCCTCGTTTTGTTGTGCCAACTGTCAAGAACAGTCCGTCGATCATGGTTTGGGGATCCATTTCCGCTGACGGTCGCGCAGGACTTCATGTCATGCCTTCTGGTCAGTCTGTAAATGCCCAATATTATCTCAACATTCTCCATGAGAAGTTGGAGTCATGGCTTTCCCTCAAGCATTGTACAATATTTTAGCATCACGGTGCCCCATGTCACCAGACTAAAATTGTAAAAAATGGCTCGATCAAAAGAGAATTTCGGTTCTGTCTCCTTGGCCGGGATCGTCCCCCGATCTGAACCCTATAGAAAATGGTTGGGTTCGACTGAAACGCAATGTAGCGGCGGACAATCCAGCCTCCCACAATGACTTGAAGCAGTTAATCATGAAGGCATGGTGTCAGCAAATAACGGTTGAGTACTGTTCTGACCTTATCGAATCCATGCCTCGCCACATTGCCGCACTCCTTGCAGCTGGTGGGAATTCAACGAAGTACTGAACTCTGTGTATTGCGTAATGATGATATTGACCTACAGCATTTCTATAGACCTTTTTCCACTGAAGTTTGCTGATTAAAAAGCATTTCTGATCGCACTTGCTGCACTTTTGAAATAATCTCCGTTTTCATGGGGGTGGTCACTCTCTACTGGCCACGACTGTAGATTGACAAAAATCTTAGCGAGATGTGTGAACTCTCAAGAGATGTGCTTCAATAGGCATGGGTGGGAGATGATTAGAACTGTCTGAGAAGAATATTAGCACATTTCCGTGTCATTAAGATGACTATCTTTTGGAGAATTGACGTCAATATTACCATGAGATAGTAATTGTGATAGTCTGTGATAATTATTCATAATCAGTTCATCACTTCATAAGATGACAGCTTCCACTCGCGCAATTACATAGCTCTTTCATAAATCTTGATCTTCTCGGTATTTCCATCCTCAATCATAAAGAAAGATCAAAAATCGCAACTGAATGAGACACATAATTTATACAGGTCGTCTCTTCTTCTGTTTCACTGGAAAGGAAGTGTTGGAATGCGCTAATGAAATGGCACAATCTGCTGACATAATACCATAGCAATCGAACAATGAGCAGCCAGTTCAACATTAAACACGCCAAATTGTGTGAAGTTTCAGTGACTGTTATCGACCGGATCACACAGCAAAGAGATGCAGTCGATGCCAAGTTCTACAGAGAAGTTAGTAAACGTTTTTTCGTGCTTTTTAGCAATGATCCGAGGGTCCAACATTATCGAAAACACTTTTGCGCAATGATCTAAATTCTTCGAATCTGAAGGAATCGTGGCGATCGGAGCAGTTTGTAGGAATTCACAGCGATCCGCAATCGACGTACGACTATTTTTCCTATCTCTGTAAGGCATTGAACATTTCTTTTTGCCCACTCAGTAAGTTTCTGAATGTGTCATCATTTTGAATCAGTTTGCACTTCTAGCAAAGTGACACACTTAAACAATCTAATTCTGTGGACTCAACAGTATTGACTTTTCACGTGCAAGCTACGTGAAACTAACTAATCAACTATATATAGACGAAACCATTGTCGAGATAATGAGTTCACTTGATGACATTTTCGATGACACCCCCTTCTGAAAGAGGTTTCTGAGCTCGAAAATCGAGGATTTAGTAAATCTCATTTTAAGTGAAAAAATAACGCCCCCTCCCTCATGGCCAAAACATTTCTCATTCCCTGTCCGGACTGGTGTGACGTGGGTCAAGCCACACATATTATGAAACCTCTCACCGAGACACGACGAGCGGTACCATTCTCGCGGCTAAATCGAGACCAGGATTCTCTCAGTCATTCATTGGTCGACGATTCTCGGATAAGACCTTCTAAGCTCCAGTCTGTATAAGATTTGTTTTTCATAGGTAAATGTGTTGTTGGAAAAATAACTTTGTTTTCATCAAATAATAGAACAGTTTCAAAAGCATCAATACGAGTAAAAACGAATGTCTTAATGAATAAATCCAGGGTCAATATATGAAATAAAACTACACTTAATGCTTCTATCAGAGAGATTATCCCAATATTTGAATATTTGAGCAGGGATTATTAAGTAGCCTATTAAGCTACTCTGGGCAGCCTATCTACTACAATAAAATACCGGTAGTAGGAAGTATAGCAAAAAAAGACGTCGATGAATGATTTGTTGATGCCAGATTTGAACTTAGCACTATCGAATTACCCCAAAACCGTTGAGAGTCTTTCTAAATTCGAATAACTAATCGGCTTCGTTCTCGGCGGCCGATTGTATTTGTATATGATGATTGTTGTTGAAAAATTTGTTGATGCCAAATTTGAACTTAGCACTATCGAATTACCACAGAAATGAAAGAATATGCTGGACATGCATGATGTGTTTCGAATAATCATTTTTAGAAATGTTAAAAATTCACATTTCACACTGCTAAAAGTTATTACACGAATGATTTGTCATTTCTATGTGAAGCTCACAAACTAATGCATAAAAACAGTGTCAAGCAAAATGGCATTGGGTAAGTGATTTTTCCATGCCTCCAGTCACTTACTGTATCTACTTTCTTGCTGAATAATTTGAGCAAAAGAGTAGTTTAAGACACTTTCTAAAGACTCGTTTATGAAGCGAATATGAAGGACGCCGCTCTTGACAAACACGCAGCGCCTGCCCCCATCTTTTTTCAAAAAGTACAGGTCCAAATTCAAAACAAAATACATCAAATCAAGGCTCTTACGCTGACAAATCAGAATATCATCATTGTTTTGATATTCAAGGTCGTTGAGATTAGAAATACCAATAAGTATTAGTAAGTTTGTACTTTGCAATCCTGTCCAATCACGAACATTTCACAATATTAAATTTTGAATTCAAAACGTCGAAGTCTAAAGAGAGTCCTCAAGGGACTTATTTTTTTCCCGTTCAAATTGTTCACTTTGTATTATATCTAAAATTTGGAGTTCGTACCTTTCTTCGCTGAGGAGATAGATATCAGTTCGGTAGGGGGCGGTGATTTCCACATCACACTATCATTACGATCCACGTGATCTTCAAGTCTCATAATCTTGATGCACGTTTTCAAATTTTTGGACATTTCGAGGCATTGTTGTTACTATGACACACAGTCTGCAGTGTAATGCATAAATTTCTGCTTGAATTACTCATGAATGAAGAGCTGCAAAGAAAGTGTCTTAATAGAAAAATCTGAATTTGAAAACGTCACACCTTTTTTAATAACATGCTGTGCAATGCTGATCAGTACATAGATGCCTATCAGATATGTTATGGTTTAGTCCTTTTTGTCATTTTTGCGACTGTTTTCGAATATGTCGAGAAAACATTGATAGTGAAAAGAAGTTTTTATATAAAGCAGATTAAAGATAAGACTGTCTTTTTTCAATAAGACTACGAGTTATCGAGAACAGCTGCATGTCACGCTCTTTCTTATCATCGGTCATGCGAAACAAATTAGTGAGATGCAGAACAGATGTATTATCCGGTGAGGAAATGGCATATGCATGTAGTTTATAGGAAATGTGAAATAGAATTGCGCATTAGTGCCATATTGTACTAGCCAAAGAAAAGAGATTCGGGATTAAATGGCAGCTCATATGGCAGAGCATGCATGATTTGTAGATGCTTTTTAAACTAATGTAGACAAATGTGTGTCACATCAACTACAACTGCGGAATCATCGCAATCATGACTCAGACGAAGCATTCATTTAGTTTGCAAATAATCTCCACAACATTCACGAGAAGTTTACAAAATTCGTATAGAAATTATGCAATGCGTTGTATAATCAATTAGCAAGAAATAGTAGATGGGCTAGTCACGTGATGAGACACAAGGACTAAAGATTGACTAAGACGCTGACGGAGTGGACACCTCGAGAAGAAACAAGGAAGAGGGGCCAACCACTGGCTTACACGAAATCAACGACAACTGAAGGAGACTCGCACAAGATCGCATTTGATGGTGGAGGAAAGTAGAGGCGTTCGCCCAGCAGTGGGACAACAACGGCTAATGATGATGATGAGTAGATCTCATCTCCAAGAAATTCCTAATGCCATTTTCACTTCAGCGGAATTTCGTTCACTGTATTATTCAATGTTTTCTTATTTAATTCACTTAGCTAAGCACGTGAAGTAATCCCACTGAACTTGTCGGTCAGAGGTTGTAATAGATGTTTGCCTCGTTGAGGCATTTTGTAGAGCATTAAGAACCCCATCCCAATGCTCATCACGCCGATAGTCGACAATTTTTCTCCTTTTTTCCTGATACAGGATGAGATGGCAGGTAATTAGAAAAGCTCCCAATTTCAGATATTTCAGTATTCTGCTCACATTGTGTTTGCAAAAAAGCAGCAATTTTTGTGATTTCAGGCGCATTCATAGCAGGCGACGATGATGGCAACTGTTCAGGTTATGTTCCTTTCTTAGCTAATGATGCAACCACAGAATTAAATATTTTGTTTATCTGTTTCGGTTTGCTAGAAGTGTGATTAATACGCAATCGACGGCACATCGAGGAACCTATTGAGTGGGAATTCATAATACCTTACAGAGATAGGGAAAAAGTCGTGCGTCGCTTGAGGATTAATGTGAGTTCCAGCAAACTGCTTCGATTGCCACAATTCCTTCAGATTCGAGGAATTCAGATCATTGCGCACAAGTTTTCTCCATAATGGTGGCCCTTCCGATCATTATCAAAAAAAGTAGCAGGCGTACGAAAATTAGTTCACTCGATGATTTCACCATCGTCTTCTCACCATTCCTAGCTGCGAAGTGGATACGCTGAATCGAATGCTAGCCAAGACAGCGGTGTGTGTTTTGGTGTGTGCGAAGTGATATCACAACACGCGCGCATCTCTCACTGGCTTTGGTGTCCTCTGCTGACAGCTTATTGTTTGCCATTTCCAATAGCAAGCGACACACGAATTATCCATTCGAGAAAGAGCAAGTTCTCTGATTGTGTGATGTGAGGTTGTGTATCGATATTAAGGTTGCATATGACGCAGATGAATCTGATTCTGTGGATGCAACACCACATTATTTTATAGATCTCCTATTTATGAAAGTTATTTGTAGACGTCACGAAGCGCTGCGCTATGAATTCATAAGAATTCGTTTTGAAAAAGATTTTTGATTCGCCGGGAACTTAATTATCACACCTTGTATGCTATCTAGCACATCCCAAAACAAAGCTAGGAAGAGCTGTGGAAAGAAAAATTGCAAAGATTTATCATTCGAACATGAAGTTAAAATATATCGATCGTGAAGGATCTTTCTGTCCATTTATGCCGACAACTTGAAGTGTGACGAACGTATCGGCAGCCACACATCATTCGAAATGCATTGAAAAAGGATTCAGAAATGAAGCATTAATTCTATTTATAAGGTCGTCCCTGTGCTAAGGTGAAGGCTAAAAAACGCCAATTTTTAACAAATTTCCATTAGATCACTATTTGAAATGGAAAATGACAACAAAAACTAATAAACCACTCACTATTCGAGAGATCTGGGCAAGGTAGTTAATAAAACGATGATTATTAATCATTTTTCATTGTATAAGATGAGGTCAAAGGTCAAATAATTCAAAGTTTTTATTCAGCTCAACTAGCACTAAAATCGCGCAGCTTGGTGTTTAGTCTCTGCAAGTGAAGAAACAACCCAATTCGGTGAGGCTAAAACCAACATAATTCTGAAGACTTTCAATACTTTCTGATTAGATGCTGTACTAAAAGTACAAAATAACAAGAATCATAGAATCATATTTGAAATTTGAAAATTTACATTTGAATTTCAAAGATGCATGCAAAATAGGCGGATAATTCAAAATTCAAAAACTTAGCATTTGTGAATATCTTTATATTGATAGGAGGAATCCTTTACGTAATCTCAACTTATTTCATCAAGAATTGATACCGCGATATGTACTAGAAGTGAATATACCGAAATGAACCAAAATATTCCAAACATTCAAATTTAAAATAAAATAAAAAATTAAAATAGATTTAAATATGATATATGAAATGCGTATAAATGCACATATATCATATGAAGACGAAATGTTTTCATTCCAAGCAGGGTTGGTAAAAAAACATGTTTTTTTCATTTTAAACAAACAAGCATGTTTTTTTCGTTTTAAACACTGTTTTTTATGTTTTTTTAGTTTTTTTCAAAATTTCTACGTTTTTTTGTAAATATTGCAAAGATATCAATGTATTTTAACATTAATTTATACAATTAAGTTAAGAATAATGTGTAAGGATAAGGGTAGGCCAATTGATACATAAGGGCCTACAAGACCAAGTTCTTAGATATTTCATGTAGCAGGTTTAGCAAAACAGTGTCCTACAGGTACGTCGCTAGATATCAAATTTACTGCATCATGTACAACTGCATTCAGGCTTAGGCCTACTGTCAGTTCTGTCGTAATAAGCTTATGTACAGGCTTATTATAGGCTTAAGCTGTTTTTTCATGTTTAAAATCAAAACATGTTTTTCGTATCTTTAAAGCATTTCATTTCAAACACTTGTCAATCCTGCTTTAGACTATCGGTAAATGTTAATTAACTTAATTCTAATGTAGCCTACATCGTCATGTTGGTTACCTTATTTATGACATTCCCGGATACTCCTGCCATATCTTATCTATACTGTAGGCCCTACATGTATTTCTCATAATACAGGGCTACATGAATAGCATATAACTACAAAATCTTCATGCAAATCAATTACCATTATACATGTTTATAAATGCCTTGGTTGGTATAAGCTTACAACAGTATTCGATAAAGGAACGTCATAAGCTTAATTCATTAATAAAGTAACCCATGCAAAGTTGAAACTGTAAATCAAAACTTTGAAATATTCCATGTATCATGTTCTTATCTCAACTTTTTACAAAAATAGACAGTAGAGCCTAGAGACAATAGAATCAGACAATAGAACGTCTACGTCACCTGCTGTCGGCTCGGCAGTTGTTACCATTGCCAATCCCATGGTTGACTATATCCATTGACTCTATTTATATCTCGGTGCGTGACCCTCAAAGCACTGTATGAATAAATGAAATAATGCTGCACTGTTTCAATTAGATTGTTCTGAATTAAATAAAAAAGATCTAATTAAAAAACCACTTAAATAGTCAATTTAACATACAAAGCGTAGAATAACAAAGTTTCAAAAATTCCTTAGAAACTTTAAAAAAGTACTGTTTTTTTCATGTTTAAAACATGTTTTTTTCGTATGTTTAAAACACGTGTTTAAAACATGTTTAAAACAATTTGTTTTAAACACTTACCAACCTTGATTCCAAGTCAGATGTTTTCATTTCAAATTAAATGTTATCATTCCAAATTAAATGTTATCATTCCAAATTAAATGCCATCATTCCAAATTAAATGTTATCATTCCAAAGCAATTGTCCTATTCTTTAGAACTCGATTCCCGTCAGAGATTACGTAAGAAGCTCTAATTGCTGATATCAAATCATGTGTTTCATAAAAAGGCCAAATGTAAAATGAAAATAATCTAATTATCCCAAAATGCCATATTGTATAGTGTCAACAGCTGACAAGCGTCGAATTATTTCCGCCTATGAAAATTGAGAAGATTACAAAGAATTGGCCGACATTCTTCACGTGAAAAGACCTACACGTTAGCTAGCTTAGATTAAGATATTCAAAAAATCGCCAGGGATGGGTGAAAAGCGTACTTGAGTACTCTTGCTCTTTTTCTTGGTTTAAAAGATATTCAAAATATTCGAGGGTTAAATCGAATCAAGAGTCGCTTACTAGACTCGAATAACGCAATTAATTGACGTGAACGGATACAACATCAAAAAAGTAAGTGAATGATTCTTTGAATTCACGAATAACCTTCAAATTCAAATCATGTCAACTTTCTTTGATGTAGATTATCTTAGGAAACAGAAATTGATGCCATTTTGCTGCAGGCAGACAATGATATCTGAGGAACGACGCAGTTTCGTAACAAGTTTGAGATTCTTGAAACACTTGAAATTCTTCAACTGACGTTTCCACTTTCTTAGCTCTGAAAGTTGATTTTCTATAATATCTGTATCAAACTGTTCAATAATTGGTATTAACTTTCAGTGTCAGCATTTTCATCGAGATGAACTGAAACACCTTTAGACATGCAGTGAAGTTCTTCAGTCTTCTATTTGCATTTGTTTGCATCAAATGATAATCTGTCAGTTAAATTCGCAATTCGCGAGTCATAAGCGATGTACTGAAATCCGATACTATTCTAAAGGCATGCCCCTTGAAAGCATGATGATTTGAAATATTTGAACTCGCTACCATGACAATAGCACAAGAATGTCTGTTTCTAGTTCGGTATATTGCCAGGGTATACCTTGCAAATTTTTAATCTGAAAACACTACACTGTAAACTGTAATCAGCCAAATAACAGACAATTTATCAGCCATAATGATCAGACAATTGCAACAGACAACATGAGACAATGAACAACCAAAAGTGGCTGTTCAGAGCAGACAATATGAGACAATTATTCGCCAAAATATCAGACAATTCTGTCTTCTCTTGTAGAAGTATTGTCTCTCAAACTCAAAGTGTTTAAATATGATCAAACTATTCAACATCAGCGGCTAATGGCAACCAGTCACTCCTAATCACATAGGTTCTTATTCTTCTCCACTCATTCAAACTCGCATTATGAACAACTCTGATACTTTGCAAGTCCGTTGTGTCAATGTCAACTTTAGGGAAGTATATAGACCCTTAAAAGCTGTAAAAATATTGTAAAAACAGAATTAAAAGATGGCATCAATACGTCACATATCCAGACCTATTATTGCCATGCCTGAAGGTGTATACAAAGAACCCTACTTATTTACAACATTGTATATTCTATAATTGAAAATTATCAAGGATACCATCCAATTTCAATAAAAGTGTATATATTAGTCATAAGTAGTATGACAGGCAGTAAACGCAATAATGTAAATTAATTCGTGCGATGAGACAAAACTTGTCTGACAAGCAAGAAATTTGTCTGATAATACGCAGTAACTGCAAAAATACTGATGTGGCTCACAAATTGTCCGATAAGTAGCTGCTTACAGTTTACAGTGTAGTCTACCTGGTTTACATGAACACAGTGACATCCTTTGCTTACGCTTCCAGAAGAAGATAATGTCCTCTCTTCCTCTAATCTCATCGCTTCCTCTAATCACATATTGCGCGATCATTTGTCCCCGATCTCAAAATCTGGCAGGTTTCTACTTCAATCAAGATGAACTGTTAGATGAAGCAATTATTTTTCCTTGTATGCTTGTTCCTTGTACAATGATCACGTCAAACGATGAGTATCAACAGCAACCAGCAGCTTGCAACATTTTCTTTCCTTTTTTGAGTGACTTCACAAATTGTATTGATTTCCATTTCGTAATAAAGACGCTTTATCATAAATATTGCCGAGTATTCCCTTTCTCTTTAATTGTAAAGACTTTAACAAAACAATTTATAATACAGCAACTTGTGGCAAGAATCTATAACTGTTGTATCATTCAGTAATTTGATTCTTTTTAAGACCTGTCAGCTTATGAAATTGATCATCAGCAAGTAACGGGCATCAACTCTACACCTACTAACTTAAGCATGAATAGAGGCCAGTTTTGCATTATTCATGTATTAGCTACATTTTGCAGCTTCTCATATTTACGGGCAATCTTGCAAATTAGCGAGTTTAACAATTACTTAAAGCCTTTGTGTCGATAAATGATTAACTAATTTAGTAATTAGTAGGGCGGTTATTTATTGACCTAAAAAATTACGAATTTTGACTTTATTTTCAAGTAAATTTTTACCTAAAATTTTGACTTAAATGTAAAATTTTTACCCAATCTTTTTACCTAATTCAGTATAGTTTAACCAAAGAAAACATCATTTCAGACTCACAAGAAAACGTTACTTGTTTTAATTAAAGAAACAGAAAAGTTCATTCCTTGGTGTTACTTTAAATTCTTGAGGATATTGGCAAGTAATTCTTTTGCACTTGGGTGCATCACTGTCTTGGGCATTTTGAATAATCGAAGGTAGTCAGTATCAGTTAACAAAAAGATGTAATTATGTGCGTTGAAATCCTTGCGAGAATATTTGGTGTCCCAATAGCCTACCTTTTTGTTTTGATTGAAAAGAGCTCGGGAAACCCAGATCTAAAAATAGCGCTTAGGAAGGCCAGGTGTCTAAAAATAGCGCCTTGGAAGACCAGATTCCTGAAAAAATTACTGTCTTATTGACCTTATTTGACTACATTTGACCTTATTTTTACTCTATTGACTATATTGACTTCATTTGTTTATTTTGACCGTATTTTTACTTTATTGGCATTTTGACTTTATTGACCGCCATAGACTAATTAGTAATTCGTCTCCTCTGCGCTGTCAAGCAGTAAGGTAGTTATCGCCATTGATCAGCTTTCTATGCTCTTCTCGAGGTAAATAACAAAGTAGATGACAAAACACTTCGTTTGGAAACAAGGTCAAATTTGCCATCCACCTGACTGTTATTGAGACGGAAATCATGATGACGGGATCGTCCTCGCTTCCTACATACCAAAGCGGAGCAAAAATGTGGTCTTTTTGAGTTCATGTCATAGTGGTGAGGAAGTTGTTGAAGAACAATAAACTCGCTTTAATATTTGTCTACAATTGAACTGCAAAGGAGGGAACGACCAGCTTGGCCAGAATGTTGATAATACACCTGTCGGAGGAAGACCGTTTGTTGAGCACAAGTCGTGCTTTAGACATTCTTGACTTAGCAACTTTCTACGCCTTCGTCATGATGAAAAATGACAATCCAAGGAAGGAACGTAAAGAATTACTTCTAAGGACATTAACTTTGCAGTTTGTAGAAAAGCATGCGAAATTCAGGCATTTATCTCTGCGCATCGCTGCGCATCGTTTTACTCGCATTTCGTTCACAAAATTAGCGCCTTACATTTCAGCAAGTGGAAAACCATGTTCAGCATTGTCACACCTGTCACAAGAACACAAGATCAAAATGTGAATCGTGTCGTCGCCTAATGCGTCCCAGTCCTCGTGTCTTGGTGAATTGGTCAATGGATTTTGCTAGCATTCATTGACAGACTCACTTGGAAAATTCGTGTCTTTTTGAAGAATACAAATTAGTCTCGAGAGTCTAGTATCAATCTGAGGATACAGGGGTTCCCAAGGTGAATGTCCGCTATCGGAAATTTCTTTTAATTTAATTCCGAATGTTGACCAATATGAACATTTGTAATCCCCACTCATTTGTAAAAATCCTTAACTTGGAACTTTAATTCTAGACCTGTGCTGTTATTTTTAGACATAGAACCTGACTTTTTTGACTTGATTGTCCGTGAGTTGTTTCGCATCATTTGTTAAGTATGTACTACTTCTCTCTCAAGTAGTTATCGTCAGAAATCTATTACTCTCTAATTCCTGTATGAGGTTTCAATTACATCGCTTTTATGATTTTGTAATTTGAATCTCTTGCAGGAATTAGAGAATAAATAGATTTCTGACGATGCCTCTTCAGATGGTCGAAATGATCAGTTTGTCTTCCTATTTCCATAAAAAAGATCCACTTTTTGTAGAATAGAACTGACGGTGTTACTGATGAGGCTTTTGTGAGTAGTGTTTATTTTGCCGTTATTCACATGATAATGACATAGAGGCATTTTTGGGTAAAAGGAAATGTTGATCATTATTTCATATATACCTTGTCAATACTTGTACCACTTTGACATGTAAAACTTTGCTGCGACTATTTTGAATTAACAAAGAACGTAAACAGAATAGTTTCACCATGGTCAACCTTCTATAACAAGCCCGTGCATCCATCCACACTGAGAAGAGCATTAAGCGAATGAATAAATTTATGGAATATCTCGAGAGTACCGTACCAATCGAATGAATTTGCAGCCACTTCTCAGATATTATGTTGATAAATTGTAGGTTATCTTTTCGGTCATGTCAGTCTAATTTCGTTCTGTCGGCTGAACATGCCAGCTTGAGGAATTTTAAATATTTTTTTAAAACTTCTCTTGATATGCCATAATTGTACAAATTCTAAATAGCTTTGTATATTGTGATCTTCAAAAAATCTTCCTACACAAACACGAAGAAGAAAACTTCATTCCTATTTTTAGTGAGAAAACTTGTTTTGAATTTTGGCAGTGTCTGAATTTCTTCACCTACATAAATGTCTAGACTTCCTGCAGAATTCTTAGGTCAAGCATCAAATTTGACGGAGATGAAAAGTCATTAAGGAAAACCCACAAGAACTTTGGACAAGACTAATTGAAAAATTGTCTCTAACGTTGTGATGGAAAATATAAAATGAAGAAAAATAAGGTTTCAGACGTTTATGTCAAAACATTGACGTGAATAAGGGAGTGTAGATTTATATATGGGGAATTTCAATTCATTGGATAAAAGTAGCCTATTTCAGTGAATCTTCTTTACATTCATATTTACGCAGCAGCTATTTCTATGCGCTAAACATCTTTTTGGATTTTTTTTCATGAATGACATCTTCCAACAGAATTAAATTGCTTTATTCTTTGAGTTTGATAGAAGTGAAGACTAATTCAAAACGATGGCATATGATGGAACTTAGTTGACGGGCAAAAAGGAATTCCTAATACCTTACAGAGATATGAAAAAGGCGTGCGTCACTTGCGGATTGCTGTGAATTCCATCATGATGCTTGGATTGTCTCGATTCTTTCAGATTCGAAGAATTCAGATCATTCGGAACAATTTTTCTCCATAATATTCGTCCTTCCTATCATTAATAAAGAAAATAGAAGGCGTACGAAAATTAACTCACTGATGATTCCACCATCCTCTTATTCCTCACAGCATAGCATGAATACATCGATGTGTGTTGGTGTGTCCAAAGTGATATCACAGTACACACGCGACTCACTCACCTGTTCTGGTCTCCATAACCGGCTGACAGCTTGTTGTTAGCCACTCCCAATGGTAAACGATATACGAATGGTCCATTCTAGAAACAGAAGTTGTTTAATTCTGTGATGTGCCGTTTCGATGTAAAAAATAGATACGATACTTCCATTCTAGAAACTGAAGCCGCGCGCGCAGATGAATCTAATTCTGTGCATTTTCTATCTGTCAGTTTCCTTCGAACCGACGGTGCATCCAACGACGCTGAAGTCAATGTTGGTCAGAAACAGGCCTGCAAAACCTCAGCTCGTTGTAGGACAATGGTCAGTTCATAGGACAGTGCTGGAGAACGGTGGTACCGGAGCGCATCAAAGAGAACAAGAGGAGTATGAAAAACATTGCCACGTCGCGGAGGTTGATAACCATTTAATGAACGGCTGCCACAACATCGAGTGGCAGCACCGTGAGACTCTTGATGGGAGCTCAGTCTATCATATAGACGCATTGTCAAGGAATCCTTGTGGTCGGTGAAACATGGAAATGTCAACAACATAGAGTAACTATTACATAGAGGTTGCACTCCAGCGATAAGTACAGTGCGCGACAGCAAGTTGGAAACTAAGCATAAATCTACGGACACGTATTTTTTTCCAACACCCAACATTTTTTTGCTATTAGGAAATATCGACAAATTTATAATCATCTGAAAGAGAATTTTCGGATCTATCACTTGAATGTTGTTGAATTAATTGTTTTTGAAATTGGTGGTTCCTAAAGGCCCATAAACCCGAAACTCCCAAATTTTCTTTGACTTGTTTTGACAAGCACATAAATCAATTTGAAACAGTTTCCTTGTGATCTTCAAAACCGTCACAAAATAGGCTTTCAGAAAATATATAGTTTGACAGTCTTTTCTCGAAGTTTATAGGCAATATTTTGAAAGTAGTATAGATAGAAAATGTGCCGATTTTTTCATTTTCAGAATATCTCTTCGAAGGACCTTAAATTTACCCAACAAAAGCAGAAAACCCTAGTTTTGATATAACTAAATGACACCAGTTAGTTAACAACGTTATTTCTGTTATTATCGCAACACATTCCGAAAATGAAAAATCACCACATTTTCTATCTATACTACTTTCAAAATATTGCCTATAAACTTCGAGAAAAGACTGCCAAACTATATATTTTCTGAAAGCCTATTTTGTGACGGTTTTGAAGATCACAAGGAAAATGTTTCAAATTGATTCATGCGCTTGTCAAAAAAGTCAAAGAAAATTTGGGAGTTTCGGGTTTAGGGGTTGATGCACAAAGTTGCATTGAATGAGTTTCATTCATAATGGTAATACTTGGCACATTCATATCACTTGCCATTTGTGTCATCTGTGCTGTCAACATGAATTCATGCTCTAAAGAACAACGAACACAGATAATAAAATTACATTACAAACTTGGGGAATGTTACGCGGAAACAGTTTGTAGGACTGCTTTCTGCAATCACTTAATACCGCATCCGAGATTGAGGCGCTTCACGCAGGCGCTACTCATTACATGTTTAGAAAAGTAACCTGGCAATTTATAAATTATTATATTATTATATATAAAATTTTTAAATTATTATATATATATATATATATATATATATATATATATATATATATATATAAATTAAGAAGAAATTGCCATGAGCATGATAAAGTATTGAATATAAATCAAAAGGCGACAAAGGCTCAAAATCATTGCATTTATTGCGAATTTTCGTCGAAGACTTGTTCAAGCCGCAACGTACTTAACAAAAGTGAAGTGACAAGAATTTCAAAATATTTTATATCGTAAGAATGTTGCATCATTTTCTACAGTTGATGGACGGCTTTAATTTCTCAATCCAAAATCAATATAACAAAAACTGAACGTTTACGCGCTATACGCAATATCTCCACTGAGGATTTAGCTCAAAAATCGCTTGATATATTATGGTTAACAATGGTTATCCGCCTGCTGTTGTCAAGAAATTTCTTTATAGATCTACCACCCCTATTAATAAGAACAAAATGAGAAATTCGGAAGGTATTATCCGCATTAACCCCCCTTTCATCAATGACACTTGGTCTAACAAAGTTTTCAATATTTTTAGAAAGTCGAATCTCCCTCTGAATATTCAACCTATATTTAAAAACATTAGACCTTTGCATCGCCTCTTAACCCATTAACGACCATGTTCCCGCTGCGGGAACATTCTTTTAAGACATGATTATGAGCATTAAAGACCACAATAGGCAGGAGTTGGGCGCTAAAAATATACAACAATAATCCAAAAAACATATGTCTGACAGTTTCATGGTGATATAGTCAACAAGTTGCGTCATGGAGAAGGAGAAATCCATTTTTTTGGAAAATCATTTCAAAATTATCAATGGTGCTGATCAAATGCCTTCATAATTGAAATTTGGACCAACAAATCACATCAGACCGATGAGCCGTGAGCTCCTGGCATGCTCCACCCATTGGTGACATATCTTTTGAAAAATTGATTATCTACTTCGATTCCCAGTTGTTTGAAAAATGTTCCCACAACGGGAACATGGTCGTCAGGGGGCTTGTTCACTAGAGTTGGTCGGCTCTTTTGATTGATGCTCTGCAAGTAATTTTATCTTGCACGTGCGGCTACTTGAGTGAAATTTCCGCGAAGATTGGCTGTAAATTTGATGTTTCTGTGAGTTACATGCTGCAGAAAGTGGTTGTAATTGTACATGTGCATGCATGTTTATTTTGAGTGTGATAGATCAGAGCTATTTCCGCCGAAGAAACGGCGAAACAGTGTAAATCAAACACACAAATCTCTCTGACCCTTGACTGTGCCTTGCGCTTGCATCAATAATTGGGTCGTAGGGCAATCCCCAAATTCTCAGGCAGACTATCACATTGTTAACAACTTCATTGAACTGAGGATATCGGACAATTTTGACACATTGAGAGATAGGAGTTTCCACAGCATAGTCAAGCTGCTGAACATAGATATTTTCTGTATTCCAGTCTTCTCACGAGTTCACAGTCTTTCTCTACCATAGTGTGCGGTGACAGTTGCTATTTTGAATCAGTGTGCTCTACAAAGTCATTTCTCGTCTGCTTGAGAATAGTTCAGCGAATCTCATTATGGTGGGAAAATTGAAGTTGGATGAAGTTGTTGCAATGCTAGAAGATGACGAGTCGGTTGTGAGTGCAGACATTGCAATACAGCCACCTGGAGATGGAGATTGCTCAGAGGAAGACAGTGCAGATGAGGACGATTTTGACATTAATCGATTGAGCGGCAATCAGATATTGGCCGAGGCTGACGTTCGAATAAATTACGGTGATCGAATATCTGATACCATGGATGATGGCTCACAAAGTGAGTCCTTGGGCGATGCCTTGCAGACTAACTCCATCCAAGACGACAGCATTCATAGAGGACGTTTGAGTGATGAAAAGCCTCCACCACTGACTGATTTGAGATGGACTAATCGTGACATCAAATCAAGGAATTCACAGAGCACACACCTGAAGTGAACCACTTAGAGGAAATTGGGACACCTCTCTCTCTGCTCGAATTGTTCTTTGATGATATGTTGATCTCAGGCATTGTTGACTTTACAACGTTATACGCACGAAGAGAGAAAAGTGACAGAGTTTGGCATCACAAAGGAAAATTTCGCCTATTTTTGGCAATGCTTTTGATGAGTGGGTAACACAGATTGCCAGATCGTCGATTGCATTGGAGTCTGTCTCCGGATCTCTTTGTTGCTGCCATGTCGGACACTATGCCACGTAATGAGTTCGAAGGAATTCTACGAAATTTGCATTTATGTGATAACTCGAATTTAGACAAAAGTGACAAATTTTCAAAGCTGCGTCCTCTCATCACAAACCTCAATGAGAAGTTCTTGAAGTATTCGTCAAATTGTGAAACAAAATCCGTGGATGAATCCATGATTCCTTACTACGGCTCCCATGGAAGTAAACAAAGAATCAACAACAAGCCTATCAGGGTAGGTTATAAAGTTTGGGTACTTGCAGATGCCAACGGGTATGTGATTCAATTCGAACCCTACCAAGGGGCTAAAACAGGGCGGCATATCTCGACAACAACAACATGGGGACTAGGTGAGCACGTTGTTTTGAATCTAATGGAGCGCTTACCTCCAGGTCAAAGCTACAATGTATACATGGATAACTATTTTACTTCATTCCGGTTGCTTTCCTATCTCGGAACAAGGGGCATTAGTGCAACTGGTGTAATCAATAAGAAAAAATTGAGCAAGTGTGATATCATGGGTAACAAAGATCTTGAGAAAAAAGAACGAGGTCATGTGGAACAGGTGACTGCAGAACAGGATTCGACAACTATAACAGTTGTAGGTTGAAATGACAACCGAGCTGTCTACATTGTCTCCAACTGTCTTACATCCAAACCAACAAGAAATGTACAAAGATGGAGCAAGATTGAGCGAAAGTATATTCAAGTGTTGCAGCCAAACCAATTCCATTGCTACAACCAGTGCATGGGATACGTCGATAGGATGGACCAAAATCTTGCAAAGTATAGAATCGGAATTCGCATGAAGAAATGGTGGTGGGCTCCATTCGCATGGATGCTGGATGTGGCCTTGCAAAACTCTTGGATTCTTTATCGCATCAATAAGTCATGTGACAGTGTTCAACTAAGTTTGCTAGACTTCCGACGTGAAGTCGTGAGCTGCATCCTTCTGAAATATGAAACCAGTCGAAAGCGATCATATTCCTCTGCTGCAATTTGCAATGTTCCTTCAGAGGTTCGATTTGATGATGTAAAGCATTATGAAACTCCCGCACAAAAGCAGGGTATATGCAACGTCTGCAAAACGAACTCTAGAAGATGTTGTGCAAAGTGCCGAGTAAATTTGCATGATGAGTGTTTTGAAGTGTTGTATCGATACTGACTTAAGTTATGTATGCTATGTCTTCTTGTATTTCGCTAGTGGGCGCGCTTGAGATCACCTACACGCATAAAGCAGTTTATAGATTTGGTCTAACATTTGAATTTCAAACTGATAATACAGGTTTCTATGATTGATTCTGAGTTTTCATTCTAGCAGATCTCATGGATTTGACACTTTTTATCATAGTTGAAGTATAGTCAATCAAACATGTCATCATATCATGAGTAGATATTTCATAGTTCCATGTTATGAAAAAATATCGCAATTTTCATAGACAGACTCTCTGCCGCCCATGTTCCCGCCACGGGAACATTTACAAAAAAATCAATATATTTTTCTGCAGTGATGTAATATCTTTTTCAATGTCATTCCGTTTGCTTTTGGATCAAGGCAATGTAATGCAAGCAGGTTTGAGATCATTTTGCGTAGTTGGTCGTTAATGGGTTAAAACAGAAACCTAAATTACCCTGTAATAGCAACTGTATGTGTCATAATAATAACATTTGTAATATCAAAAATACGGTTTACAAAATCACGTGTAACATCTGTTCTCAGGAATATATAGGTGAAACTCATAGAACTTTCAGAAAGCGAATTTCGGAGCATCTTACAATGAAATGTAGTCAAGTTTATCAACACTTTAAATCTAAACATAACAAAAGTCCGAACATTAGTGATGTAACTCCATCCATCCTCGATTCCAACGATTCTCATCATCGTCGATTAATGGAGTCCACCTGGATTGGGAAATTAAAGCCGTCCATCAACTGCAGAAAATGATGCAACATTCTTACGATATAAAATATTTTGAGATTCTTGTCACTTCACTTTTGTAAAGTACGTTGTCGCTTGAAGAAGTCTTCGACGAAAACTCGCAATAAATCCAATGATTTTGAGCCTTTGTCGCCTTTTGATTTATATTCAATATATATATATATGATCTAATTAGCAATGGAGAGGATGACATTATGATATAGCCCCGTTAAGAGATGGTGAAGACAGTGCAGAGACTGTGGCAAAAGTGACGAAGGTGGCCTTGACGATGATATATCAAGTAGGCCTAATTTGTACATGTAGCCTACCCACAACTATGAACATGTCTCTCGAATGCCCTGTAGTGACACTCGTTTGACAGCAAAATTGTGAGCTATCAGTTTGTTTGACTTTTCTATTATCTTGCATTATGCAACTTTTGTGCAAAGTATTGTAGGAAGTTAACGACATGTGAGATCAGGATCTTTCTAAGTAGGCCTACCCATGGTTTGAAAACGATGAACACACTCTAACCACACTTGCACCACTATTTGCAAAGCTTCGTATAGTTGCTATTATTATAGCTTTCTACTCCTAGTGTCAACCAGAATGTTAATATTTTGAAGACATAGCATTTTATTATTTTCTTCTCTTGTGATGCAGGGTAAGCATGATTTTGAAAATTGCACGCTATATGCGAAAGCTATTTTCAATAATTCTCTTTTATTTCAGAATAGCAACATATGGCGAATATTATCATTGTTTCGATATTAAGGTCATTGTAGAGGTCAAATGTAAGGGCTTGATTTGCATTCAAGATTTGTGGAAAGCTGTGGAAAGCTGTGGAATACGGAGAGAACAAGATATCAAAGATTTGAAGTTCGTGTCTTCCTTCCTTCAGGAAATAGATAAAAGTTTCGGTAGGGGGGGGGGTGAAGGTTAACAATCAGATGAGTGATGATCGTCCTCGGTTCTTGAGACAATGATTAAAATTCATAATCCGTACTGATGAGGTAAACAGCCCGAAATATCACGCTAATTTGGACAATCGTCACATAAAGTTCCCTATTCTTCCATTTGGAAAATAAATTCGAAAAATGATTTCCTGAAGTTGACTGAATGATCGTATCAGATTAATGTAAATGCCATTCTCTGTTCATCGCTTCTATTGAATCATTCGTGTGCATGTATACGCTTGAAGGAATCTTTAACACCAAGTTCTCTCGATTTTTGCTCATTTTTCAAAGATCTGATCAGCCAATAGATTGTGGTTATCTCTGACAACGCGTGACAATGCACCAAACTACTTCTGCATGCGGATGTCGAATCTGTTCAAGTCATCGACAATCACAAATCACTTCAATATATCTCAATTACTGACTTCTCGGTAATTTGGCAGGAAACCATTATGTAACACGTGTGGATCAAGTGGATGTTCCGATCGAACTTTAAATGTGACGGACACAATTTGTGTATCGTGGGTTAATATTGCCCACTGCCATCCGCTTGACTTGAATTGCATAAAGATTTACATGGAAGAAACAAAAAATTCAGTCTCTGATGAAAGTCAAAAGTGAGTACTTCGCTTAATGAGATATGCCTACACTGTAAATCGCTCAATACCAATAACATAGGAAGGATACCAATCGCTCAATACCATCACATGCGTTTGAATGAATTGATGTTAATCAACTTGATTCATAAAGTAGTGCTAACTAGGAGTCCTGTTAATGTTGCTAGACAAGTAGCAACGACGACATACTCGTAGAGCATAAAATTCCTATAAACATAATCTAGTTAAATATCACTCTATCAAGCAAAAAATATTCACGACTGTTTTTACCGAAAAAAGTTATTTGACAGTAGTATGTAATACATATATTATTTTCCTATGTGACTTAAAGTTGTACATACGAAATGCATATCAGAGGCATGAAAATAAGGATGAATTTGCATCGGGCCTCGTATATAAAACATACCAACAACTTGTATTTCAGTGTAAAACAGCCAATCACAGATAGAATAGTTCACATCGCTACATACCAATCACATGCGGAAGTAAGTGAGATGTGGTATGAAAAACATACCAGATCTCTGTAAACATACGAGAATCTCGTATCAGATGTTAGTTTCAAATTGTATGTTTTTTGGTATATGTTTGCATGTAATTTTCGTATCCAGCGATTTACAGTGTATACAATCGTGGCCAGTAGAGAGTGACCACCCTCAGGAATTTCTCTTTTCTTAACTTATTGGCGAAGTCGCTCTAATTCCACGGTAGCGGCGATTACTTTGTTCTCTGAATGACTTACTATTTCTATGCATATTGACTACAAAGCACTAGCCTTCTCCCAAGGTTGGCTAGCGTAGATATTTCAAAATTTGAATCTCTCGCAATTAAAATGATCTTTGCATGATCTTTGCAACTTTAGTCAAGCTTTGTTTTACCCAGGTATCAATTGTTGATACCTGTATGTATTGTTGATAGTAGTATATAGTGTGACATCCGGCGCGACGCTTCGCTTCGCTTTGCTTCGCTTCGCTTGCGCCGGATGTCACACTTTTGCGGGTTTTTTCAAAATTTTCAAAAAATCAAAATTTCAAAAATTTAGGTAGACTTCAAATTTCACGTGGCCGAAGGCCGAAGGGCGAAAATTTAGGTAGTGACAAATTTTCAAAAAAAATCAAAATTTCAAAAAGTTAGGCGGTCTCAAAATACCCCGTAATCGAAAATTTAGACGGTCTCAAAATATCACGTGGACGAAAATTTAGGCGGTCTTAAAATATCACGTAATCTAAAAAATATCACGTGGTCGAAAAATATCACGTAGGCGAAGCCCGAAGGTCGAAAATGTAGCCGAAGATCGAAAATGTAGGCAGATGAAAATTTAGGTAGCCCAAAAATATCACCTTGTCCTTATATAGCAGAAGATTGTATTCAAAATATTTATTCAAAATATTCATTTAAAAATGGAAGAAACAAAAGTGGATGAAACAAAAGTGGAAGAAACCTCAAGAATATATCCTTCGTTATCATATGAACGTAGTTCTACTTTAATGGACATTGAAAAGATTAACATTGAAAAAATGAATAAAGAAAAACACAAAGATAGAGTACGTTATATGAAAGATAAGGAATCTCAATTATTACTTAGATTAGAACATTATAATAAATTAAGAAAGAGATGGAGTAAAGTTAAGAATGTAACACAAGGAATTGGCATATTCTTAACAATAAGTTTAGGTGATTTAACCATTGTTATATCTTCAGGTGTTTTAGTAATTCCAGTAGTTGCTACAGCTTTAACAGGTACGGGTGTTTTTGCAACTTCACTTGTTACAATGTTAGATAAATCTTTAATAACTAAGAAACGAAAATCATTAAAAACTAAGCATTTACATATTAAAGAAGTCTATGATAAACTACATTACTACTTTCAAAGAGTATGTGATGATAATGTTATTACGTTAGATGAGATTGAAAAATTTGATCAAATAGCTAATGAAGTAAATCAAACCTTTCATTTACAGTCCGAAAAAGTTGATGATAAGAATAGACAGGATGGCAAAATTTCTAGTGATGGTAAAATTTCTAATGAAGAAAATGACAAATTTTTTTAGAAGAGCTAAAAACTTTAAGCGAAAATTTAAGCAAAACTTTATTAAACAAAACTTTATTAAACAAAACTTAAAACGAGAAAACTTTAAACGAAAAGATGTCAGACAACAAAGCAATAAAAAAATAATTTGTTCAGTAAAATGTTTTTGCTGTATTCCAATGTTACCACAAAATTCAAATATTATATTTTAAAAATAGATAAAATTAGAGCTGATAATTTTAAAAGAATAAAACAATTAGAAGAGTTAATAAAAAAAAGAAATATTATGAAAGAAAATCATCTTCAACATAGAATGATAAAAGCTGGTATTCAATCTGATATGTTTGAAAAAATGCAGCAAACCGAGCAAGTAAAAACTGATTTTGAGAAAACTATGAAACCATTTAAAACTCTTGAAAAAAAAAGTACAAATAATGATAAACAAATTGATATAACAGATCCAGAGCACAAAACTATATTAGATGACTATGGATTACTAGAATCAAACATTAATAAGAAATTACCAAAATCTATGCAATTTGAACATTCTATCTCATTTATAGATGGAAAAACAATACCTAGATTTTATCTCGGACAAAAAGAAATATTTCCACAACCTTTTCGAGGTTTAATTTTTTCACCAGATAAATCTCCTTTTAATTTAGATAGAAATTTTGTTGATCTTTTAAGAGGAGCAGATTTAAATAATTATGCATTAGAAGATCTCATAAAATATAAAGCTATGTTAGATAGAGTTGGTGCAGTAAAATCTCTTAGACGTTATAAACAATTAGAAAATTTATTTTCAACGGGAGTTAAAGTAGGAAAAGGTTTATCTAAAAAACAGAAAACAGAAACAACTGTATTTTTACCAGATGATCCACAAGAATTACTAAATAGATTAAATATTTTAATATCTGCAATAAAAGAAGGACAAAATTCTAGTTTCAATGAAATTCATGCTATATTAAAAAGACTGTTAGAAAAGAAGATTCTAAATGAAGAGGATTATAAAAGTGTAGCTGAAATATGTTGTTGTTTTTAATTTTTTATAAAAAAAATATTTCATAAAAAAATATTTATTCAAAATTTTAACCAAAAAATGTGTTCAGCAGATTTAGACAAAATTAATAATCATTTAGAAAATTTGACAGAGATTTTGGGTTCATCAAAATTTAGTACGACGTTAAAAATTATAACAACTACTTCATCACACACTTGTAATTTAGAACCCATTCTACATTTGGAACAAAATAAAAATTATCAAATTGCATTGACTAGTTTCTCTACATTTAACACTATTCAAAATGTTATAAAAGATGTGAATGATCAATTTAGATATTCTACTGATAAAGGCAAAACATGGAAAATATTAACTTTTCTTCCTGTTTCTTACGAAGTTGAATCAATATCAAATGAAATTAAGAGACATTTAGGTATACCATTTAAAGATAAGAAACAATTACATTTTGCAGTTGAACCGGCAGTTAATAAATTTTCTCTTACTTTAGACGAAAATCATCAAGTTGATTTTAATCATGATAGATCATTGTCAAAGCTATTAGGATTTAATAAACAAACCTATAGTCAAGGTTATCATTTAGGTGAGAAAATTCCAAAAATAACTGAAATAAAGTCAATTGTTGTACATTGTGACATTATTGAAGGAGGATATATAAATGGTAAATTGTCAAATTTAATATTCAGTTTTCCAGCTTTTACTGTACCCATTGGTTATAGATTAAATGTAATTCCACAAACATTAATGTATTTCCCTATTACAAGAAAAACTATTAACAACATTAACATGAGAATCACTGATGAGAAAGGACAAGAAATAAATTTTGGAGGTGAAGAGATCATGATAGATCTTTTGGTTCGGGAGGTATAAACTCCCACACGAAGCTAGAGAAGTTTAATTTTCTTCTTCTTATTATTATTATTCTTATTCTTCTTCTTTAGAAACAAAAAAATAAAAAAAATAAAAATAAATTTTTTTATTAAAAAATGAGTGAAGTACCCCCATTAAATAAAAAAAAACTTAAATTTAATCATCATCCAAATTTATCTAATAAAGTTTTGTCAGTTATTTGTGGAAGATCAGGATGTGGAAAAACGTATCTATTATTTAAAATCTTAACGACTCCAAATTTTTGGATTATAACAATCTTATAATTTATACAACAACAGTAGAACAACCCGTCTATCAATTTTTAAAATATGGATTTGAAAATAATCTTAAAAAAACAGCAATTGCTTCATTATTCAAAGAATATGAAAAATCTGAAGATGAAGAAGAAATAAGTTCGTGGTGTGAAGAAGCAGCAAAAAATAATCAGTTAGTTGAATCCAATAAAAATAAGCATATAAAGATACAATTAATAGATGATAGTGGTAATGTGCAAGATCCTAGTAAACTAGATAAAAGAATGAAACACTGTGTAATTTTTGATGATTGCGTTAATGATAGAAATCAGTCAGTTCAGAGAAATTATTTCACAAGAGGTAGACATAAGAACTGTAGTGTTTTTTATTTAACACAAAGTATGTATTCATTAGACGGAAGTGTTATTACAAAGAATGCAAATATATTTATACTATTTGAAATAAATGCAAGAAACTTAAGTTATAATTTAAGAGATTTATGTGTAAGAAATAAAGATGAATTTAAACAATCGTGTAACAATGCTTGGTCAAAAGATTATGGCTTCATTACAAATAATATTGATAAAAAAATTCATGATAGAGTTATCGAACAATTGTTCTCTGACTGAGCTTCGCCCCGACTGAAAGTCGATAGAAAATATTTTCGCGGAGTGATCGAACGGAGTGACCGAATAATTTTTTCTTATAAATTTTTTGTTAATAAAAATTAAAAAAAATTGTTGAATGCTTACAAGATAGAGCATGTACCAGTTTTAAAAGATTATCGTCATCCTACAAATCCTGTAAATTCGAAGAAAGAAGTTAGACTTTATTATCATCATAAATACGTAGCGCTCGTTACAGATTATAAAACAAAACATGGTATTAAACCGTGTGTTAAAACAAAAGACTTTCCACTTTGTTTAAGAAGTTTCCGAGTATTTTTGGCGCATAATAATTTATGGTGGTTGGTTAAGAAAGAACATTTAACAACACATGAATTAGAAACATTACATCAATTACATATTCCTGTGTATATGTAAAAACGGAACCGAGGTTCTATGTAAAAATTCATTTTTTCTTTTAAAAAATATGAATCGTGAAATGTCTCTCGGACAAACGTCTAGGATTGATGAATTAATCAAGAAACAAACTGCTGAGTTTGATGCGCAAATTAAACATAGTAAACGTAGTAAACGTATTGAAAAACAGAAACGTACTAGGCGTAGTATTAGACGTAATACTAAAAAACAGAAAAGTGGAACAACAGAAATATTAGAAACTCCTATTAGTGATATCTTTTTTGATGATAGAATTAAGGATGAACTTGGTGATGATTTATGTAATTTAGTTAATCCAAATGAAATTAAATATGAAAATGTATCTTTTATTAATGTAGTATTATTGTATTAATGTACAAAATGACAATACAAATATTCATTCTCATATAGATTTATGGGCTAGAAATTATATTAGAAAATCTGTTAAAAGTGGAAGAGTTTCAGCAAATATAAGAAAATACATATCGCCATTTTGTAGCATCTTGTTACCAATATTAAAACAGTATTTACCTGGTCGCTGCGCTGGGGGGACTTTGTCCCTTGGAAGTAATTTAATAGATTTAATGAAACAGTATCGAGATTTCAAATCAGAATTTTCAAATCAATTACTTGAACAAAAAAATGAATTTCTAATGGCTTTTGATGCAACATCTTTATATCCATCAGCTATGTATGATGAAAATTCAGAATACCCTAAAGCTGAATCAGCTAGAAAATTTCGTCAAGAAGAAGAGCGGGAAATAGTATATAAATTTAATACTCAAACATTTAGACCTAAAACTGGAATATTCTCTGTTGTGTTTCAATATCCGAATGATATGTTTTTCCAACCAGTTCCTATAAAAGATAAAGTTAAAAATCAAAATAATAATTCTCATGTGAAAGTAATCAGGTTTAGAAATGGTATATGTTATGATGTATTAACTTCTGTAGACATACAAGAAATTGTTAGATGTGGGGGAAAAATCTTACATATTACTGATGGTATAATTTATGAAAAAAATTATCAAGTTTCACCATTTCGAAATTATATTGAAAAACTTTTTAATTTGAGAAAAAGATATAAAACAGAAGGAAATACTGTAGGTGATGAGTTAATTAAATTATTGATGAATTCGCTATATGGCAAAACTGTGCAAAAAGATATAACCACTAAATATCATTTATGGAATGAGAATACATTGAGAAAAAATTTCACTCAAGAAGTAAAAGATTATGGAAAATTAAATGATGAACAATATTTAGCGAAAGAAGAAATGGAAGATGATGAATTTCTCAAAACTAATATTGTAAAAGATGGGAAGACGTAATTCATTCCATCACACTTAGGTTCTTTCATTCTTTCTCACTCTAGAAGAATCATGAATAACTTTATTTTAGAAATTAATGGTTTCAAAGAAAAATACATTCATTATACAGATACTGATTCAATATATATTTCCAATGAGCTCTTTAATAAATTAGACGCTGCTGGATATGTTGGAGGAGAATTGTGTCAAGGAAAAAATAATTATGGAAATGGTGGAATTATTTTTGCAATGTTTATTGCACCTAAAGTAGAATACTGTATTACTGTAGATGAACAAGGGAGACTTAGTGAAAAGAAAACATTCAAAGGATATTCACAAGATAAAGTAAAAGTAGAAGATTTTCTAAAATTATATTCGGGGAAAACATTATCGACTACAGTTAATAAACCATGGAAAAGATCTTTAGAAAGTGGAATTAGTATTCCTGATAAAAATAATAATACTGAACAAAAAAAATTTTCTGGTCAAATAAATATTCTTAAACGTCAAGCACCTGATGAAAATGAAATTATGTTACCTTATAACGGAGAAGATATTCAAGCTGAAATATTTCAAACAATAATCTGTGAGAGTAATTTAAGTGATGATGATGACACGTGGGAATAATAATTTTTTTATTACATCTAAAAATTTTATAACATCTAAAAAATTTATAACATCTAAAAAATTTATAACATCTAAAAAATTTATAACATCTAAAAAATTTATAACATCTAAAAAATATATTACATCTAAAAACTTATTACATCTAAAAACTTATTACATCTAAAAATTTTATTAGATATGAAAATATATTTATCGAATATTTTGGTATTTTCTATTAAGTTTTATCATATTAAGTTTTATCATATAACGTTTTATCAATAGATAATTAAAATTTATTTTCACTAACTAGTGATTCTTCATCATCATCATCAATTGATTCTTCATCATCATCATAAATTGATTCTTCAACATCATAAATTACACTTTTTTGTATAGGATGCCATTCCCTGATAGGATACCATTCCCTGATGGGAATATCTAACTCGAAATTACATTTTTTATCTGATAATAATATAATAGAGAAAAAAAATTGGTCTTTGATCTCTTTTGGAAAATTTAGTAACACCACCATAATCTGAATCACTTTTAGTTTTTATTAAAGATGATAAAATTTTAAATTGATTAGATGTAAATCCTAATTTAAATTTTGTAGACCCGACACATAGTTGTCTAACAGTATCTTCAACTATTCCATCATTATTATTTTCAATTGTAAGAAAATGAAATTTAGATAAATTTTGATTATATGTAGTATTAATATCATGTACATCAGTATGAGATATAAATTTTTCTTCACTTAAATTATTATAATTACTAATATTATTATAATCTTTTTTACCATTTACACCTTTTTCAGATGTTACAGAATCATCATCCATATTATTATCATTATTATTAGTTTCTTTAAGATCGGGCAAAGCCCTAGAACCTTCGGTTCGTTTATTATGATTATGATTATGGTCATTGTTAATAGTATAAGGTGTTGTCCACATATAAAGTTTTTCTTGTTGAGCTAAACCATTTATATAAGATTTTAACAAATTAATATTTAAATTTGAATATAATCCTATATAAGTATCATCATCATATCTTTGGGGCATTTCTAATGTTTCTTGTTTATAAATTGTATCTCTGTAATAAACTTGACATAATAATTCTTCATCATGTTTTTTACTCTCGATATGAATATTATATTGGTTTTGTTCATCAACAAATAATCTAATTTTTTCCTTGGAAAACGATTTTAATTTTTTAACTAAATCTTTAATATTGATATAATTAATAATTTTATTTTCTATCCACTCAGTATTACTAATCGGTAAAACTGCTCTAATGAATCCGTAAACATTATTATGTCCTATTATAACAATATTTTCTTTATTTAATTCTACATAAGCTACATCATTATATTTGCTTACAATCTCCATAAATTTTATAAACGGGTCTCCTGGAAATAAACAATAGTTAGTTTCTATAGAAGGTAAACCTTTTGTTTGTTCTCTAAATATTTCGGCTTGTAATTGAAATAAAATATTAATATCTATACATGGATTTGTAATAGTATTATTATTATCATTTTCAAAACATTTATTATCAAATCCCGTTGATCTCGTCGAATAAGAAGAACAGGATGATACGGGCGAATATGATTTTTTTAAATTTTGATTTTCCATTTTTTTATTTTTATTAGAAAAAATTTTATTTTTTTATTTTTATTAGAAAAACTTTTATTTTTTTATTTTTTTTAGAAAAAATTTTATTTTTTTATTGTTAAAAAATGATGTTACCAAATGTTGGTGGAGGTGCATATATCCCGAATAATCGTGAATTAGAAATAGAGATGGAAAATTATATCATGAAAACTGGAGACGTTTTATCTGGTCCATTGTTGGAAAAATATACAAACGATGTTTTGGTTCCACTGATGAATGAATTAAAGTTGCTAAAACTTAATGACAAATCATTAAACGAAAAATTATTAAAACTTGATAAAAAGGATAGAGAGCTAGAAGCAGATATAGCTTAACTTTTTAAAAAGATTTCAGAACAATCAAAAATTTTAATATTACTTTCTATAAATTTAAAATCTGCAGTCATTAAAAATAAACATCAGATAAAATTATTGAAAGAACAATTAGAGGATGAAATAGAAAAACTTCCTGAAAGAATTAAAAAAAATTTAAAGCAGTTACAAACTACATTCCAAAAAAGTGTTGATGAATTAAGTTCTAAAATTACTCAACAAATGAAAAAGATGAATAGAATAATAAATGAAGTAAACTCACTTAATGAAAAAGTTGATAAAATGAAACATCTTAAAATCAATTTAGAAAATGAATTAAAGAAAAATTTACAAGAAAACTCTAAAGAAAATAAAGAACAGTTAGACGCTGTTAAAAGACAATTAGATGTTCTTAAAGTTAAGTTAAATGCTCTTAAAGCGGCGTTGAAGATGGATCAGCAGAAAATGCAAGTTAATAGAAAAGAAATTAAAGTACATCACACGCTACTTGACGCAATAGATAAAGTGCAACAGGCAATTAATAAAGTTATCTCGAAGTTGTTGTCCATTCACAAACGTAAATCTTGATCGGAGCGAAGTTCCTCGAGGCTTTAGCCGATCGACGAAGTCTTGGGTTTCTAACCTATAGAACCTTGTCCAGACGCTTTAGCCTATCGGACCAAAGGTCCTGAGGTTATTACCTTATCATAAACGTAAATCTTAGCGCAAATATTAACGTAAATATTTTTTCCCAAAAGTCAAATTTAATCCTAAAAAATGCCTATAATTTATAAACACAATCTTAAACATTTTGCTTCAAATCAAAAAATTGCTCATGAACCATCTATGAAATCTGTTTACCATTATGATAATAGAGAAACAGTTCACACGGAAGGAGCTGGCATCTTCTCTGGTATTGGAAGTATCGTTAACTTAATTAAAAATAATAAAGATTTGATTACATCTGCTGCAAAAGGAGCAGCTGCTATAGGTAGCACAGCTAGTGCAATATCAAATGCTGTTAAGTCTCAAAACGAATTAAAACAACTAGAAACTATTCGTAAACTTAAAAATGATTCTGAAGAACTAAAAAATTTAAAAAGAACTTTCAGAGGAAACAAAGAACAAAATTGCTAACATAGCTGTGGAGGGTGATAGTAAACATAATGAAAATAAAAATAATGAAAGAACAATTGAAGAAATAAGAGGTAATGGTGTGAACAGCGGAGCTGGTCTAGCAAAATTCTAAAATTATATTTTAGTAAAATTTTTTTAGTAAAATTTTTTTAGCAAAATTTTCTTAGTAAAATTTTTTTGGTAAAATTCTAAAATTATATTTTAGTAAAATTTTTTAGTAAAATTTTTTTGGTAAAATTCTAAAATTATATTTTAGTAAAATTTTTTCTGTGTGTGAGAAAAAACAAAAAGTCGAATTATTTTTTATAAAAATGTCATCGCTTATCGAAAATAAATTTAGATTAGACGATCCTCCGTTCGTTAATTATAATCAAAAAAAGAATGACTATATAAGAATTGCTATGAATCCCGGATCTTCCAGTAGAGTAAATACTGGAGGTGATTTAATTTTTGAAGTTGATAATCAGCAGAGTTATTTATATCTACCTGATTCATTTTTACACTGTGAATATTAGTGTAATTTATATGTAATTTATATAGTGATGCCAATTTTACAACACCATTACCAGATACCGATAATATTGCACTAGAGAATAATTTCTTTCCAAGATTATTTACACAAATGCGTTTAGATGTTGCAACTCAAAATATAGAAACAATAAGTGATTCTCCAGGTGTAATTGATACAATGCTTAGATTTGTAACAATTGGTGAAAATAATAAAAAGTATGAAATCGAAGGTTGGTTTCCTGATACTAATGATGGTATAATTATAGATGATTTAACTCACGCTGGAACAGATGCAGCAGGAATTGCGAAAGATGTAGAAAATATTGCAAAACATTTAAATAAAACAAACAATAGTGCATATAAAGAAAGACGTGAATTTAACAAGAAAAGTAAACAGACAGTTAATTGGTCATGTCTCCATTATTCGGATATTTAGATTATGATAAAATATCATATCAATTAAAATTTAAATTAATAATTCATCGTACAGCAAATAATGAATTAATCTTTTTTGGTAAGACTGGAAAAAAGCATATTTAAAAATTGATAGACTTGAATGGTGGATTAAGCATATTACTCCTAGTTTAGAGGTTGAATCAGCTATTGCAAAAAGATTAAATACTAACAAACCAATTCCAGTAAATTTTCTAAAGCGTACTGCGAGTTCTGTCACTTTTTCCGAACAAAGATTTAACTGGCATTTTACTAGAACTTCGAATACTCCAAGATATTTATTACTAACATTTCAAAGAAATAATTCTCCAAGTTTTGATAAGAACAACAATCTTTTTCATATTAATACAATTCGAAGTTTACAAGTTTCATTAAATCAAACCCGATATCCAATTGATCCATTAAGATTCGATGATACCAATAATCAATTTATGGAAGGATATGATGCTTATAGAAATCTTTGTATAGAATTTGGAGTTGAACCACAATTAACTCCTGGAGATTGGAGACATTTATATCCAATTTTCTATTTCGATTTAAGTGCACAATCTGAAGATATTATTAAAAATGGTTATGATGTAACAATTAATATTGAAAAGAAAGATTCCACAACTTCATTGATAGCTTATGGTTTATTGCTAGAAGATGTAAAATATTCTATTGAAGTTCTTAATGGAAAAATGTCTAGATTCATCTGAAGTCTCTGAACAAAATTCTATAGGTTAATTAAAATTTTTGATAACTTAAAATTTTGTCAACTAGAATAGATTAAAATTTTTTCATAACTAGAATAGATTAAAAATTTACGTAACTTAAAATTTTTTAGTAACTTAAAATTTTTTTATTAAAAATGTCGCAAGCGAAAAGTAATAATAATAAAACTGTTGAATTAAAATTACGTAATATTGTTGACAAAAATACCACTAAAACTATTACTATTAATAAAAAAAAGTATTACATAAGTAAACCAATGATAGAGAATATTCAATTACAAGAAGAAAAGAATGGCGGGATTCTCCCATTAATTCCTCTAATAATAGGTGGCATAGCAGCAGCAGGAAGTGTTGCAGGTGGGACAGCTGGTATTGTCCAAGCAGTAAATAAAAATAAATCAGAGAAGGCAGCATTAGAAGAACAAAAACGTCATAATAGAGAGTTAGAGAAAGTTGCTAGGGGTGAAGGAATAGTAGATAATTTTATTAGTAAATTAAAATTAGTTGATGAAGGAAAACGAGTTCTTAAAAATATTCTCCACAATGTTGATGATTTAATTGAAATTAAAGAAACTAAAGATGGTTCTGGAATATGTCTAAGTCCTAGTATGATAAGGTAATAACCTCAGGACCTTTGGTTCTATCGGCTAAAGCCTCAGAACCTTTGGTTTCTATAGGTTAGTAACCTGAGGACCTTTGGTCCGATTAGGTAAAACATTCATTTTATCTTTTAAAATGAATTCTACAAATTCCGAAAATTTAATTAAATTAAAAATTGCTAATTTAGATTTATTAAATTATCTATTAAACAAAAATAAAAACTCAAATTGTCAGCATATTGGAGGTGACATACAAAAAACATTAGAAAACTTTCCTGGATTTATTTGGAGTAAATATTCGAAAGAAAAACATCTTCCTGGTCATTCATATACTGGTCCAGGAACTCGATTAGATATAAGACTAGATGAGAATAATAATCCGAAACCAGGTGAAGAAATAATAAATAGAGTAGATGCCGCAGCTTACAGGCATGATTTAGCTTATCGAAATCATGATCTAAGTTCTTGTCATGCAGCTGATAAGAAGATGATTCAAGAATTAGATAGTATTCAAAATCCTACATTTAGAGAAAAAATTGAAAGAATGTTTGTTAAGAAAGCTTTACAAGCTAAAATATTATTCGGTCAGGGTTTAAATGAAACGTCAGCAAATGAAACGACAGCAAAGCTGTCTGAGAGCAACGCTCGAACTTATGCCTCCGAAATGTCGAATGACCCAAGCCGCTACGCGTCTGAAATTCATAAAGAATATAGAAGGCCTAAATATTTATTGAAAGTAAAAGTATTTAATAAAGATGATAGTTGTTGTGCTGATCATATTCATATGCCGAATGAAAAAGATTATAAATACGCATTGACCGTTATAGATTTATATACACGATACGCTTGGGTAAAACCTTTAAAAAATAAAAGTGGTCTATCAGTTAAATATGCGTTTGAAGAAATCTTTAAAGAAAGTAAGAGAAAGCCAAAAAAATTGTTTGTTGATAAAGGGTCGGAATTTTATAACAGAAATGTTCAGCCACTATTTGAAACTGTTTATTCAACTGAAAATGCAGGGAAGGCCGTAGTGATAGAAAGATTCAATCGGACGTTAAAAAATAAATTATTCAAGAAATTTACTGAGCAAAGAAATCAGAAATGGTTGAAGATATTACCAGGAATTGTAGAATAGTACAATAATAAAGTTCATTCTGGTATTGAAGAAACTCCAAAGAATGCTTCTGACGACCCTGATTTGATAAGAAAAAAAATATTCGAGAATAATTATTCGAATGAGAGTAATCCGAATTTGCAGAAACTTAAGCCGAAATTTAAAATTGGAGATAGAGTTAGAATATTTAAATATAAGAATAAATTTGAAAAGGGGTTCGTCGGATACAGGACGAAAGAGATATTTGAAGTTTGCAAAATAAATCAAACTTATCCGATTACTTACGAAATCAAAGATTTAGATGACGAAAATATCAGAGGCCGATTTTATCAAAATGAATTACAACGAACTGATTTTTAATTATCATTATCATTATTTATTATTATTAGGCGTAGCCATAGAACCTACGGTTCGTTCAATTCTAACATAATATCTAGAAATGGTACTCCTTCCTGTAATTTAAATAAAACATAGAGGCATAATTGACCACAATAAGTAGTTCCCGGTTTTTCAATTTGAAATGTATTATAAATTCCATTGCCAAGTAATTTTTTGACTTCGTTTGTAGGTGGAAGTCCATAAGAGTCGAACCAATAGTTCTCAGCCTCCTGGCGGTCGAAAAGTAATTATCTCGATTTTTATTAAAGATACCTGCAGACCAATGTATTCCTTTTTCATCTGACGTATGAAGATTTGTTATGAAATTTATAGTTATTGATGGAACTTTGTTCCGGGAACTGAAGGTTCCTGTTGGCTTATTTTTTAGGAATTGTAATTCGACTCTCATTAGAACATGAAAATTCTTTATTCCCAATTGATTTGCGATTTTCTTTAGGTCGAAATTTGTCGTGGTTTGCGTTCCATATAATTTAAAAAACTCATTTATGTTGCTCATTTTATAATTAAAAAAATTTCTTATAGGGACCCCTAGAAGTCAGAAGGGAGGGGGTATTGATTTAAAACTGTTCTCTAATGATGTCTTTCTTTACTACTTAGTCAGAAGGGAGGGGGTATTGATTTAAAACTGTTCTCTAATGATGACTTTCCTTACTACTTATTCGATTTTGAAATGATTTAATTTAATCTAAATTAAAACGTTACATTGTTCCATTTTATTCTTATGAACTCTCATTAAGAGGATATTGATTTTTTTATCTGTATTAAGACAATAGCAACATCTGTTACTACATTTCTCAAACTGCATGATTGTTTCACGCATGAACAGCTGCTTGCTACCAGTTTATGCTATTCAGTATGAGAGAATTCTTTATGACCCGCATAATTCACAACTTGTCACTTGAACAGCTGCTGCAATTATTCCACGTATTACTTGCGTGAATTCATTCTGTGTGCGTTCTACGAGACTGTGACTGCTTACGAATCATCTGTGGCCTTTATCTATTTTGGTCAATTTCATCAGCGACTTTCAACAATTTCATTTTTATCATAATTAATTCACTACGTTTTAACGAAAATGGCACGTTCAAGCATCGCCTTTGCCGATTTCAAAAGAAAAATTTCAGACACTATTGTGAACGAAGATCAACGGGAGAAGTGTATTGAGATGCTAACAGAATTTCAGGAGAAATATCTTAAACCAAGGGAAGAAGAAGACATCCACGCATCAAAAACATTCAGAGAATTTTTAGTGATAAATCGATTTGAAGACACATTGCAGGATAACGCCATCAATATCAGTTCAAACTATAATTTTGAAGAACAAATTCAAAGAGACATCTTGCCATCAGAGCTAACTAATTATTTAGCACATTTAAGAAGAGAAGAAGACATTTCGGTGAACAATACTGTGAAGTTATCGTTGTTAAAAGGAAGAGCTTTGACTGTAATCCGGGGAAGTGGCCATGTTTGTAAACAATTAGGTTATTCGAGAGGCTATAGCATCTTTTTAAGAAAATTTTATAAACTATATTTACGATTTCCGTTTGTTAAGAACTCGACGGAATCTATATCATTTTTCAAAAGGAACTTCGCTATTATTGACTCGTATCTTCGCCATGGGAGACAGCGCCCAACCCTTGATCAAATTTTAAACTCAATCAATTGAAACGGTAAGCTACTCCCAATAGATAATAGTACTATGACCCTTACCTTATTTCAATTTACGAGAAACAATTGTATCATGGCATAATACATTTTAGTAACATATATTTTATTCATTGTAAACCATACTACTTGTCCTCATTGGTTTATAGTTCTATGACCCTTACCTTATTTCAATTTACGAGAAACAATTGTATCATGGCATAATACATTTTCTAGTCAACATATTTTATTCGTTGTAAACCATGATACTTGTCCTCATTGGTTTTATAGTTCTATGAGCCTTACCTTATTTCACTCATACAGAAACAATTGTATCATGGCATAATACATTTTCTAGTCAACATATTTTATTCGTTGTAAACCATGCTACTTGTCCTCATTGGTTTATAGTTCTATGACCCTTACCTTATTTCAATTTACGAGAAACAATTGTATCATGGCATAATACATTTTAGTAACATATATTTTATTCATTGTAAACCATGCTACTTGTACATAGTACTTGTCTGTGATGTGAATAAAATATTTCAAAGATGGAAATGTGTTTTCATTTTGTATCGAGTTAAAGCAGAAGCAACTACTGGAATTACTAAAACACCTGAAGATATAACAATTGTTAAAGCACCTAAACTTATTGTTAAGAATATGCCAATTCCTTGTGTTACATTCTTAACATTAGACCATCTCTTTCTTAATTTTTTATAATGCTCTAATCTTAATAATAATTGGGATTCCTTATCTTTCATATAACGTACTCTATCTTTGTGTTTTTCTTTATTCATTTTTTCAATGTTAATCTTTTCAATGTCCATTAAAGTAGAACTACGTTCATATGATAACGAAGGATATATTCTTCAGGTTCCTTCCACTTTTGTTTCATCCACTTTTGTTTCTTCCATTTTTAAATGAATATTTTGAATAAATATTTTGAATACAATCTTCTGCTATATAAGGACAAGGTGATATTTTTGGGCTACCTAAATTTTCATCTGCCTACACTTTCGATCTTCGGCTACATTTTCGATCTTCGGCTACATTTTCGACCTTCGACTACGTGATATTTTTCGACCACTTGATATTTTTTAGATTACGTGATATTTTTTTTAGATTACGTGATATTTTAAGACCGCCTAAATTTTCGTCCACGTGATATTTTGAGACCGTCTAAATTTTCGATTACGGGATATTTTGAGACCGCCTAAATTTTTGAAATTTTGATTTTTTTGAAAATTTGTCACTACCTAAATTTTCGCCCTTCGGCCTTCGGCCACGTGAAATTTGAAATCTACCTAAATTTTTGAAATTTTGATTTTTTGGAAATTTTGAAAAAACCGCAAAAGTGTGACATCCGGCGCAAGCGAAGCGTCGCGCCGGATGTCACACTATATACTACTATCAACAATGGCTCACTTATCATCGGAGCCGCGTGGGAAAACTTAACGCCTCGACGAACGTTATTTGCAACGCAAAATACGGTACTTGCGCAAATCCACCGTAAAGAAGGCACTTGCAAAAATTAAGAATACAGGAGCACATTCACCGCCGAAACATCGTGGCGCTGCGAGGAAGATATCTGATCGTGTTGATGATCCGGCGTCGAGCTGTTGTGAATTCAATGATCACCAGACAAGAAATTGCATTGATTCTCCAAGAAAAGTTACAGTCAATGGTCCCATGGCCTCCCCCAAGCATTGCCCCTTGTTACCAGGCTAAAATTATGAAAAACTGGCTTCACCGAAAATTAATTTCGGTTCTGTCTTCATGATCAGGATCGTGCCTAGGTCTGAACAGTTTGCAAATTGCTTGGTAGTGATGATATTGAACTACAGCCTCAGTCTACAGCTTTATCATCAAAGCTTGTTGATGACAAGTGCATTTCTGATCACATCACGTTGTTCAAATGCTAACCACTCTCTCGGGGTGGTCACTCTCTACTGACCACGACTGTACACTTCTGTGAGTCACGAATAATTCACAAAACATGGCAGATTTGGAATGAAGTCACAGAATACCGTATGCAAGTATTGCGGTCAAAGTTATAAAAAATATAACGGAACCAATTCCGCTGTTCCTGAAATGCACTGATTTTAGACATTTAATTTAAGCCCCCCTGCTACTGCAGATCTCTATAATACTAATTTTGCCAACCACACATCAATCGAATAGGCATTGAAAGGGGATTCAGATAAACAGCCTCAGTTAGTATACTGCTAAGGTCATCCCCGGACTGAGGTGAAGACTGAGGTGACGGTCAGAGGTCAAAAACCAGGAATTTTTAACAAATTTCCATTAGATAACTATTTGATGTGGAAAATGACAACAAAAACTAATAAACCATACACAAATCGAAGGATCTTGTCAAAGTGGATAATAAAATGATGATTATTAATCTCTATGAGATTACATCACTGTATTAGATGAGGTCAAAGGTCAAATAACTCAAACTTTTATTTCAACTCAAATATCACTAAAGTCGCATATTTTCGCATTTACTTTCTGCAGGTGAGGAAACAACCCTGTTTGGAGAACTTTTATCGAGGCACTAAAAGTTTAATTTGAATTTCAAACATGCACACATAATCAGCTGATAATTTCCAATTCAAAAACTATGTATTTGTGAAAATCTATGGATTGATAGCAAGTATCCGCTTCGGAATCTCAACTTATTTCATCAAGAAAAAAAATAGACGTGAATATAAACTGAAATCAAGCAAAATAATTCAAATTTTATAATAGCTCTCATACCATAAGTATTGTGCCAAATTCATTATCCTTCTGGCAAAAATCTGGTGCACTTTAAGCCGTAGACCAACAATTATCCTACAAAATTGCTGACAAAATCAACCGACGATTGTCACCTCTAATATCCTGCGATATCCGACGAATTTGTAGGTTGTCCACCGACATCGAAACAGATGCTTTGTATGCTAATAAAATAAACAATAAGTGTTGAACATTGATTGATTTTTTCGATTGGTGATTGCTTGACTTTTCGGCAATCTGTATTATTGTGTGGCAAAACCATGATTTATTTTGACATAATATAATTAACTACCTACACTCTAAACCAGCAGCTTCTAAATCACACACTAAAGCAAAACACTATTCGTAACTAATAAAAAAATCCTAAAGTAGAGCGTTTTAGGAGGCTATCGCACTAGAGTTATTGTTCTCTTTAGTATGTCAACACTCTATTTCACGAAACCTCCTAAAATGCTAGTGTGTGGCGCTTTAGGATGCAGATTTCCTCGATTTTAGGAGGTGCTGGTTTACAGTGTACAGTTTTGATAAAATTTTAGCCATAATTCATTGCTATTCATTTTGTCGCTTTTTGTCAGATATTATAGGTGTTCAGTGGCAATCATCCTACAAGAACTAACAATGACCGACAAAATAGATTTTGTAGGATAAATGTCTGTCAATTGTCAGTCAACGGTTTACAGTGCAAATTTGAGTATAAATTGGTATAAGATAGCTTAACTTAGCTTATATAAAGATATTCAAAAAAGCGCTGGGAATGGGTGAAAAACGCCTCCTCGGTGAGGTGAGGGTTATGTAGTTTAGTACTCTTTCCCTACGACTTTCCATACATTCCACTGAGCACGAGTGTGTGATATTTTCGGTTAGTAAATCAAACCGAGAAGAGAACTAAAGAGAACTCTAAGGAATGAGAAAACAGAATTGCTCTTAATGTGCGTGACTTGAATATTGGTTTCCCAATAAAACGCGGCTTGTGTTTTATTGACACGTTGACATTTCTTTTCGCTTCGCTAAACTGAAGTAATCTATTTCGTCATGCAAAAAGTAAAGAAATGTTCGTGAAACACTGTAAGGAATTCCAACGTTCTTGTTTACAGAATTTCTCAGTGAAAAGACAGAATATGACTATTTGTATCCTGATGCTCATATCATTCGTAGCATTTTTTATGATAAAATTTCTACTGAGTAAACAATAATTTGATTGCTTACTGATCAGCAATAAACTTATCAAACAACCAAAACTGGAATAATTGAGGAAACTTCTGTATCACGTCTGCTACGTGATCATCTGATGATAAAAGAACACAGGAGTGCACTTTGTCTTTATTTAGATATTTGTCTAATGCTCAGTGAGAAGGATGGAACTGAATCTTTATGACTTTCAGTTTTAACTTAATTGAATCCCTCCGCCAATAAATCGAAAAATGATGAAAATAAAGTTGTGGAAACTTGCATGTTACTTCTCCCCCGATAATGAGCCTTGGACAGTGTTGATATACCGGTAGTCAGACTTTTTCAGAGCGTTGAGATGCTTTCAGTCAAGGTGCCTTCCTGGTGACTTCGGGGCTCGAACTCTAAACCAAACAATCACTAGGAAAAGCACTTTACCACTGCGCCAAGTAGACCAAATATAAAGTAATCAAAAAATGTGATTATGAATAATTCTGCCTTCACAAAAACAATAATCTAGATATCCTGAAACGGACTTGCTTCGAACAACAAAGTATTCTGCGGAAGAAACTTGTGATGAAGTAATGATAATGATAACAATAAAAAAAGCTTCATTCCGATATGACAAACCCATGACGGATTGCAATTGACGAAGAAAAAACGAAGCACAATTAAATCACAAATCGCACTATTTAGTAAGTGAAACCAATGTGAAAATAAGAATATAATAAAATAAAATGTAATAAAAACATAAACATAAGTATAGTAAGAAAAAAATTGATAATTTATACGAGAAATCCTGTCAGTCTGCCACACTGTGTGTTGGGCAATGCAATAATTGCGGCATTTGCATATATTGACAAAACTTAATCTGCAGGTCTGGTCGCTCGGATGCTTGCATATGTCAATTGCGTCAGAATGAAATTTAATGCTTTGATTGAATGGAAGTTGAAGTAGAAGATAGCGATAAGTAAAAAGAATTTGATACCTCAAAAGTTACTTAGTAAGTCAGTCGCAAGAATATCACTTGACGGCTCCTTGATTCACTGCGGACTATTTCGGACCTCCCTTTGGTGACTGCGTTTGGTTTCACGTCATCTGATTTGGCGCGACCTATCATCGGTGCGGACTTCGAAACGATTGCGACATGGCGGAACGTGTACTCAAACGCGAAGAACAAATAGTTGATTGAAGACCCTACCTATGCCTTGTCAGGCTTTCAGCTCCCATGACGGCAATGAACACTCCTGAACCGATTCCGAACAGGAGTAGGGATCTGCGCCCATATTCTACACAAATGGGGTGCTCGACGTACACCCGTACCCGAGTGCATTTGCGGCTACGAGGAGCAGACGATGGAGCACATTGTAGAAAACTATTCACTTTTTTCATTGAATGGATGCCTTCAATGTCTCCATAGTTTGTCAGACATTGCTGTGGAGTGGCTTCAAAACCACTCAACATCAAACTTTTTGTGTGATTGACTTTTTTGCATGCGAATATATATAGTAAGTCAGGCAGATAAAAGGGGTGGAAGATTGAAGATGGAAATGTCAAATGGCAAAGTCTGCGTGAAGTATTCGGCTGAAAAAGTTCCTTCCGATGTTGTTGTTGTCAATTCTTTGTAATGAATGCGGTCTTCTTCTCAGATTTCGGTCGTGATCCATCTTAGTGGGAAGGAACTTGTACAGTAGATGCGTTTCGTTGGTAGCAACTTTCTTGAACAAGTGTCGATTCAAACACCGATATTTTAAACCCAACTAATTGGTATACATCCGAAGCGCGTCTCCTATGAAATTGATCTAAAATATTTGAATCTTCATTATGAAATTTAAAGCTTCAAGAAAAAACTTTTAGACACGAATTTTAGACATGAATTTTGTGCCTAGATGCATGTAGACACGGTGGGGCTGAACCAACTTTAAATCAACTTTTAGTGCCCATCAATCAAATTGATAAAATATTGATCCGTATTATCATAGAACATAGAAAATCGAAAAATAAAGAAAGTCGCTGCCGGAGATCGACCGATAAGCGTAATCGACATTAATCGATAATCGATCAATTGATTGAATTTTACAAACTTTCACTTTTAAGTGCCCAAACTCTATTGACATGTTTTGACTATAATTCATGATTCCTAATTCGGTTATAAGTTATAATATTATAACTTATAATGAAAGTTTTCGCCTGGAAAATCGAGGAAATCGATTAAATCAATAAATCGCTTGTGATTGTTTAGTCGTTATTTATCATTACGGACTGTAGGTATACGTTTTACCAGAGGCCTATTTCATGACGCTTACAATCATAGTAAATTGTGAATTGTGGCTTAAAATTGTAAATATTCTGTTTCATGATGACTTGTAATAGTAAGGTAGAATTGTAAGCTGGAAAAGGGCATTGTAATTTGTAAAATTGTAACGAAGAATCATTGATTTCAGTTTCATGAACAATGTTGAATTGTGAAACTATGTAAGAATTGTACAAAGACATTTACAAAGCTTGTGAGGTGGGTAAGATGAACCGAGACGGATTCAATCCTATCTTCGACATGCTCGAACTTGACCGCGTTGGTCCTGTGAGTCGCAATTTTTATAACCGGCGGAACTTTGACGACGCTACCGACTGGGAGCAGAGATATCGGTTACAAGCATCCTCAATCTCGTATATCCTTGAGCGAATTGGACCGCATTTGGAAATTGAAAATCATCTTGGCAGTCTTTCAGCGAAACAGCAACTTTTGACGACGTTGCATTTTTATTCCAGCAATGCCTTCTATCACGTCATGAGAGATTGCCATGGTCCATCCGAATGAACCGTTTGCCGAGCGATTCGTAGAGTGACCAATGCGCTAAACACTGCCATGTTCGATGACGTCATAGGCTGGCCATCTAGCTTCGATAACTTAGCAGAAAAGTTTTTCAACATTGGAGGAATGCCATCTGTGTGTGGTGCTGTAGATGGTATACTGATTCCCATCATTGCACCTTCCGTGGACGAACATCAATATGTTGATCGACACAAAATTGGACACTCGATTAACGTGATGGCTGTTGCGGGCCCTACCTTGGAATTCTTTTATATCAGTGCGCGGTGGCCCAGAAGCGTCAATGACGCCAGAGTTCTGCGTCGAAGTTTGCTGAACGATGCATTCAGTAGCGGATACAGACCATTTCCAGACGCTGTATTGTTGGGAGATTCTATCCATCCCACAAAACGTTGGCTGATTCCTCCTATTCAAAGCCCTCAAACCAATGCCGAAGCAGCATTCAATGCAGCTCAAAAGCGAACTCGAGCAGTTGTGGAGCGAGCGTTTGGTATTTGGAAGAACAGATTCCCAGTTCTTGGAAAGATACGGGTCAAAACGCCCGCATATGCTTGCGAAATAATCAAGGCAACGGCTGTTCTGCACAACATGGGGATGTCTGTTGTCTTGCAATCATGCTCCAACAGGAGAATTTCCAAATGTAGCTTCTTATTCTGAAGCTCTAGTTCTCTTCGATCAACAAATCACGGTGCTTTCGTGCAGTTTTACCAGGTTCAGGGATCCTTTTTTCGGGGACACTGCAGGATTGCTGCTCCAGACTTCGATGAAGTTCACAGTCGTCAGCATCATCCTCGAGCATGGATAGGAAGGAGGTGGAGACTTCAGGTGAACATCGAATTCCACTTTGTACGCTGCTTTCAGCGACTGGGAGACCCTCAAGCACGCCAGATTCGATGCCAATTTAATTCAGGACTATAGCTGATCTATTTCCGTGTACTTTCCATCGCCCTCTGAAAAGGGAAATGAAACAGTATTGAAATGCACGTTTAACATTTCAAATAAATGCGTTTATCCATTCATGCATCTGATTAGCATGCAGCTATATTTTCACAGAAGCATGCACTTTATTGCCATAGAAATAGACACTCTGTATGTATGTAAAGCACATTTGTTATATAGATTAAAACATTCACAAGAAAGTTACGAAAACAATTCTGTTCGTGTGCAATTCACTTAGCTCCCGAATGCATTAGTTTATGTAATCATAGCACGTTCATTTCTTACCTTCACCTGACTTCATGGCTGCATCTCTTTTCTTTATCGTTGCTTTCCGTATGTTTCGATATTCAACATCACACAATTTTTCCATTGATCCTTTATCTCCAATGGCTTCCATGTTAGAATATATCGCATTCCATATTGTGAGTTTTTCTTCTTGCCGTCAGCAGGAGTGCTAAATTTCGCCGTCAGTTGTTCTTTATGCTCATTCAGCATTGTCAAGAGCTTCAATTTTTGAGCCTGTGTCAGCATTTTGATGGCTGTATATGAAGCGGCGATAGCATATTCACTGTGAGGACAAGCGTGCTGCGGTCTTTTACAATTGAAGCCAGTCGATTACAATTCACAAATCGATCAATTGTCACTCATGAAATTGACTTTCGTCTTCCTCTGGCATTGTAAATTTGGCTTGTCATCGTAAAATTACAATTTACAATGATTGTAAGCGTCATGAAATAGGCCCCAGTACTGCATGCATTGTCACACTCAACAATTCACCAACAATGAAGCAACAAGCTCGCCAATTATATGTTTGGCGTATCAAACCTTTGCAGGAGGATATCTATGGTTAAATGTCTGTCATAACACATAGATCAACAGTGAAGTATTTCAGAAAATCAATGGACAGGCTGATGCATAGAAATAAACTGTTTATCTGAAGTTGACTAGAATGGAAATTGACTCAAGGTCGCGGCACAGCCGGGGAACTAAGTTGGGGCATGAAGCACCAATGAAAAGCTTAGAACTGCACATGTGACTGATTCTAACCCAATGATACAGCCGTTGACAAGTGTATCTAAGTGAAAATGCGTGCGATTTTTGTGCCGTTATCGTGAATTGCATGATGTTTTACTTCCATTCTAGAGGATTTATTGTTGTCAATTTCTATGGGCTGATGAGTGCTTTGAGGTTTTATTGTCATCAGCTAAATGCGAAAAGTGAAAATGACACAACGATATCATGTATTTTAGATGAACTCGCACACATTTTACTGAATGCTTAAAGCTAAGTGATGAATAGATTAATTAAATGAATAACGTAAAATCATTGGTATGACGAAACATGTGAACAGAAAGCCGTTACAGTAAAACGTACAAAATTGCTGTAATGATAAATAACGACTAAACAATCACAAGCGATTTATTGATTTAATCAATTTCCTCGATTTTTCAGGCGAAAACTTTCATTATAAGTTATAATAACCGAATTAGGAATCATGAATTATAGTCAAAAACATGTCAATAGAGTTTGGGCACTTAAAAGTGAAAATTTGTAAAATTCAATCAATTGATCAGTTATCGATGAATGTCGATTACGCTTATCTATCGATCTCCGGCAGCGACTTTCTTTATTTTTCGATTTCCTATGTTCTGTGATAACACGGATCAATATTCTATCAATTTTATTGATGGGCACTTACAAAATAGAAATTTGTATAAATCGATCACTTGATCAATTATCGATTAACGTCGATGCGTATCTATCGATCTCCGGCAACGATTTTTTTTATTTTTCAATTTTTTATGTCCCATGATAATACGGATCAATATTTTATCAATTTGATTGATGGGCACTAAAAGTTGATTTAAATTTGGTTCAGCCCCACCGTGTAGAACGATGGAAAATTTTTTATCTAAAGAATTGACGTCTATCTTCGTTGCTGAAGGATTTACCTAAAAAGGAAGACGTTGTCCGTAGCCATTGCACCGCTGTTCATTTGGTGCTAATTGATGACGGCTCGAACATCCTCGAAACACCAATTTCATTTCCGTCGAAAATTATAATCGGCTTCTCATTGGATTTACACCCATTTTGCAAGAAGAGGAACCAGACAAATCTCGGCAGACACGCCGATTCGTTGTCGGCATAGGTTGCACACTGCACAGTAGTCTGTAGAAGTCTCATTTTCGGCCTCGTTCCCTCCACAAACTCGTGCTGGCTGCCGGACTATGAAATGTACATCATTCTGTGAAAGTCTCATTTTCGGCCTCGCTCCCTGCAAAGATTCATGCCGGCTGCCGGACAATGAGGTGTACATCATTCTAGGAAAGTCTCATTCTCGGCCTCGTTCCCTGCAGAAACTTGTGCTGGCTGCCGGACAATGTGGTGCACATCAATCTGTGAATGTCTCATTGTCGGCCTCGATCCCTGCAGAAACTTGTGCTGGCTGCCGGACAAGGAGGTGTACATCATTCTGTGAAAGTCTCATTTTCGACCTCGATCCCTGCAGAAACTTGTGCTGGCTGCCGGACAATGAGGTGCACATCAATCTGTGAATGTCTCATTGTCGGCCTCATTCCCTGCAGAATCTCATGCTGGCTGCCGGACAATGATGTGTACATCATTCTGTGAAAGTCTCATTTTCGGCCTCGATCCCTGCAGAAACTTGTGCTGGCTGCCGGACAATGACGTGCACATCAATCTGTGAAAGTCTCATTTTCGGCCTCGCTCCCTGCAGAAACTTGTGCTGGCTGCCGGACAATGACGTACACATCAATCTGTGAAAGTCTCATTTTCGGCCTCGCTCCCTGCAAAGATTCATGCCGGCTGCCGGACTATGAGGTGTACATCATTCTGTGAAAGTCTCATTCTCAGCCTCGTTCCCTGCAGAAACTTGTGCTGGCTGCCGGACAATGTGGTGCACATCAATCTGTGAATGTCTCATTGTCGGCCTCATTCCCTGCAGAATCTCATGCTGGCTGCCGGACAATGAGGTGCACATCAATCTGTGAAAGTCTCATTTTCGGCCTCGATCCCTGCAGAAACTTGTGCTGGCTGCCGGACAATGAGGTGTACATCATTCTGTCAAAGTCTCATTCTCGCCTCGTTCCCTGCAGAAACTTGTGCTGGCTGCCGGACAATGAGGTGTACATCAATCTGTGAAAGTCTCATTTTCGGCCTCGCTCCCTGCAAAGATTCATGCTGGCTGCCGGACAATGAGGTGTACATCAATCTGTGAAAGTCTCATTTTCGGCCTCGATCCCTGCAGAAACTTGTGCTGGCTGCCGGACAATGAGGTGTACATCATTCTGTGAAAGTCTCATTCTCAGCCTCGTTCCCTGCAGAAACTTGTGCTGGCTGCCGGACAATGTGGTGCACATCAATCTGTGAATGTCTCATTGTCGGCCTCATTCCCTGCAGAATCTCATGCTGGCTGCCGGACTATGAGGTGTACATCATTCTGTGAAAGTCTCATTTTCGGCCTCGATCCCTGCAGAAACTCGTTCTGGCTGCCGGACTATGAGGTGTACATCATTCTGTGAAAGTCTCATTATCGGCCTCATTCCCTGCAGAAACTTGTGCTGGCTGCCGGACAATGTGGTGCACATCAATCTGTGAAAGTCTCATTTTCGGCCTCGCTCCCTGCAGAAACTTGTGCTGGCTGCCGGACAATGTGGTGCACATCAATCTGTGAATGTCTCATTTTCGGCCTCGATCCCTGCAGAAACTTGTGCCGGCTGCCGGACTATGAGGTGTACATCATTCTGTGAAAGTCTCATTCTCGGCCTCGTTCCCTGCAGAAACTTGTGCTGGCTGCCGGACAATGAGGTGCACATCAATCTGTGAATGTCTCATTCTCGCCTCGTTCCCTGCAGAAGCTCATGCTGGCTGCCGGACAATGAGGTGCACATCAATCTGTGAAAGTCTCATTTTCGGCCTCGCTCCCTGCAAAGATTCATGCCGGCTGCCGGACTATGAGGTGTATATCATTCTGTGAAAGTCTCATTCTCGGCCTCGCTCCCTGCAGAAACTCGTGCTGGCTGCCGGACTATGAGGTGTACATCATTCTGTGAAAGTCTCATTGTCGGCCTCGTTCCCTGCAGAATCTCGTGCTGGCTGCCGGACTATGAGGTGTATATCATTCTGTGAAAGTCTCATTCTCGGCCTCGTTCCCTGCAGAAACTCGTGCTGGCTGCCGGACAATGAGGTGCACATCATTCTGTGAAAGTCTCATTCTAGGCCTCGTTCCCTGCAGAAACTCGTGCTGGCTGCCGGACAAGGAGGTGTACATCATTCTGTGAAAGTCTCATCTTCGGTCTCGTTCCCTGCAGAAACTCGTGCTGGCTGCCGGACTATGAGGTGTACATCATTCTGTGAAAGTCTCATTTTCGGTCTCGTTCCCTGCAGAAACTCGTGCTGGCTGCCGGACCATGAGGTGTACATCATTCTGTGAAAGTCTCACTTTCGGCCTCGTTCCCTGCAGAAACTGGTGCTGGCTGCCGGACTATGAGGTGTACATCAATCTGTGAAAGTCTCCCTTTCGGTCTCGTACCCTGCAGAATTTTTTGCTGGCTGCCGGACAATGAGGTGTACATCAATCTGTGAAAGTCTCATTTTCGGCCTCGCTCCCTGCAAAGATTCATACCGGCTGCCGGACAATGAGGTGTACATCATTCTGTCAAAGTCTCATTCTCGCCTCGTTCCCTGCAGAAACTTGTGCTGGCTGCCGGACAATGAGGTGTACATCAATCTGTGAAAGTCTCATTTTCGGCCTCGCTCCCTGCAAAGATTCATGCTGGCTGCCGGACAATGAGGTGTACATCATTCTGTCAAAGTCTCATTCTCGCCTCGTTCCCTGCAGAAACTTGTGCTGGCTGCCGGACAATGAGGTGTACATCAATCTGTGAAAGTCTCATTTTCGGCCTCGCTCCCTGCAAAGATTCATGCTGGCTGCCGGACAATGAGGTGTACATCATTCTGTGAAAGTCTCATTGTCGGCCTCGTTCCCTGCAGAAACTCGTGCTGGCTGCCGGACTATGAGGTGTACATCATTCTGTGAAAGTCTCCTTTTCGGTCTCGTTCCCTGCAGAAACTCGTCCTGGATATCGGACTACGAGGTGCACATCATTCTGTGAAAGTCTCATTTTCGGCCTCGTTCCCTGCAGAAACTGGTGCTGGCTGCCGGACTATGAGGTGTACATTAATCTGTGAAAGTCTCCCTTTCGGTCTAGTTCCCTGCAGAAACTCGTGCTGACTGCTGGACGATGTCTCATTTTTTATTGCGGCAGGCGCACCTCCGAAACGTGATTTCTTGCAGTCATATTCTACGCAGTGCTCTAATTGTGCGGCGCAGAACTGCTTAGCTCATGTTACTGTGGTAAGCATTCAAAAACCATTATTTCTTGAAATGAAGTCTCCTGAAAATTACTTAAACAGGTTGGCGCTCGCAATGAAGCCACTTCTGCTTTTGCGCGACTCATAAATAAACTAGAAATCTGACGTGGACGGCTAATCAAGAAAAGATAAACTGTTTTTCTACTGAAGCAAGCGAATACAACCCTGCTTATCAATTTCGAGGTGAACACGCCCACATATTGTCTGATGTTAATTAACCTCACCAGACAAAACAAATGAGTGATACGGAAGCTGTCTTAATTCGAGAGCAATGACTCTCTTATTTTGAAGTCCGATAAAGATTTCCTTCATTTCGTCCCGTCAACATTAAACGAACTGTGAATTTCGTATCAAGCTGTGCAGATCCTGTCGCATACTTCCCCTCTAACCGGCTGTTTGCAATAAGAGGATGTTTTATGAGATTATGTCGATGAATATCGTCCACTTCGCATTTATCAGTCTAAAGATATTGAGAAAGGGCTCAGCTTGTTCTTAATTGCTAATAAAACCCTCTCATCATATTGAATGCAAGTCAAATAAAGATTTTTGAATATATATTCCAACTATACACAGAGCAGAAAAATTAAGGAAACTGGACAATTTATAAACCAATAAATGAAAAGTACTGTGGGGCATAACAACTTGTTCATTTTATACTTGATATACACTATTTCTAGCACAAAACTGAGATAACTACTTATAAACATATTGGGAGTAGTGCTTTGTGTACTTTTTATATTGCTGGGCGATGCGGAGGCACGCAAGGTCGCGAAAAATGTCGCGAACTGGGATGGACTTGTCTCCCGTTTGCACTGAGTGCATATGGAGGGTTCGCTGAAAAGGCTAAGAAGTTTGTGGAGGGCATAACACAGGGACTTTCAACCCAGACTAATTCCAAGACTTCAGAGTGCAGAGAGTGAACTTGTGGTCTATTATCGGTGACTCTGATACGTAGAAACGCCCAAACCATCCTCAAAAGAAGACCTCCCATTGGCCGCTTTGAGTTAGAACATGCTTATGTTAAAGATTAGTTTCTTCATTGTTTTGCGCATGTACGTTTTTTTCTGCTTCTTTCCAATAGGTCTGGGTAAATGGTTTTGGTAGATAAAAGGCGAACGCAATTTTTGTAACTGATTTTTTGAAAATGTACTCCTTCATTGCAAAAAAAATACTTTTTGTCACTTTACATAATTATAACAGAACAGACATTGGCATCTATGCTGACATAGTCTCTTTCAAAATAGAGTCATGTTTTTCTTTTTAGCTGCTATTTAATATTCACAATTGGTACGCACACCAGTAGAGGAAAGCAAGTAACATATGTAGGTCAATAATGACGTATTATTTGCTGACAACCAAGGCGTAATATGCAAACGGCATCACGCGATCCCAATATCACGCAATTGTACGAATCGCAGTATTGAGTCATTCATTGCAATATGTCTCGAACAAGGCGGTCGGCGGCAGCTGCTTTTTTTCTTGAAGACAATGAATGTAATTCAGATGATGATAGTTCTACTGATTCCTTCAACGATGACAACAGTGTATTAGATGACTTCGGCGACTGTGATCAAAAGCATCATGCATGTGAGCAGACTGAAAGTGATGATATGACGAGTTAACTCGTACTTTAGAGTATACGTTTCTATCATAAATCCAATGTTATGAGTATAATGATCGCATGGGACTCATTGATTGTATACGATCCTTACATACTAGGCATAGAGAAAGTAAATATTAATTATGTACTGACCGAACTATCGGAGAAGTTGAGGATCGTGTGGATGTTTTGAAAATGCCGTCGGCGTTAAGTGGTTTACGTTTTTTGCTTTCTTCATGTCATAACTGTACATGCATGTAGATGCTTTTATGAATGAACAGACATGTCAAGTACCAATTTGAGTACTGAATGAAGGAGTCAAAATTACTGAGTTAACTACAGATGTATGTTCTAGAATGCTTTCTAAGTACTAATATGATGAAATATCAATATAGCAATGACTCGCCAAAATTGGAGGACATACAAGCGTGAAGTTCGGAGTAAGCTAGCGAAGGCCATTCGAGTTCGTAGTAATGCATATCTTGTATTGTGTGTATTGTCGATGAGTGAAGAAGCATTATTCAGTCAGCACATTTGTCATCCTGTCCGACAGTGCCTTGTGTCTTGCCAACGTTTTCCATCCTCTCCGACAGTGCCTTGTGTCTTGCCAACGTTTTCCATCCTCTCCGACAGTGCCTTGTGTCTTGCCAACGTTTTCCATCCTGTCCGACAGTGCCTTGTGTCTTGCCAACGTTTTCCATCCTCTCCGACAGTGCCTTGTGTCTTGCCAACGTTTTCCATCCTCTCCGACAGTGCCTTGTGTCTTGCCAACGTTTTGTGATCCTCTCCGACAGTGCTTTGTGTCTTGCACTTTTTCATCCTCTTCCCGAGTGTCCTTGTGTCATCCTCTCGACAGTTGCCTGTGTTCTTGCCAACGTTTTGTGATCCTCTCTGACAGTGTCTTGTGTCTTGCCAACGTTTTCCATCCTCTCCGACAGTGCTTTGTGTCTTGCCAACGTTTTCCATCCTCTCCGACAGTGCCTTGTGTCTTGCCAACGTTTTCCATCCTCTCTGACAGTGTCTTGTATCTTGCCAACGTTTTCCATCCTCATCGACAGTGCCTTGTGTCTTTCCAACGTTTTCCATCCTGTCCGACAGTGCCTTGTGTCTTGCCAACGTTTATCTACTTCACTGACTGCGCTATGATTCTTGTGCATATTTTATTGATCTCTTCAATTGCCAAAGCAGTTCTTAGATAGATGTGCATATGACAAATAGGTGGTTTGATATTCGTATGGCATTTTTCGATTTCGTGAAGATGCTAATCCTATACAACTTATTAAATGAGTACTGTGATTTCAAATCCTAAGAGATCTAAAATGAACACTGATGTTTTCACACTCAAAGAGCACTAGACTTTGGGACTCATTTCTTATTCGTAGTTGGTCCTCAGGTTCAGTACTCTCTTTAGTACTCATTTGGGACTTTATGAATAACAGTGATCGGGACTCCATCACATCATGTAACATTCCCATGTCCTTATTTTCCATCTTTACGTCAATTGAGCATATCTAAATATTGACAATATATTATAATTGGCTGATGTTCACTGTATTAATCGACTATTAAATAGACAACTGTAGCATGCATGCTCGAATAACTGTATATTACCAGCAGTAGCGCATTCTCCGTGCCTGCGGAACCTTCGGCGCAGGGTTATCAATAATCTGTTTTCCAATACTTATATCATATAAAAGTATCATCATTATTTTGTACTCATCTTGCCCTAATTATTTTACACAACTTCGCCAATTTCCAAGTCTCAGTATCAGATCATGGATTCTCAGATGGATGAATTCTGGCTCGCGCGCGGAGCAGGTGTTTCACTCCATCACACACAGACACACACACACTGCCATTGATGTACTATGGCTGTAGCGCGCGCTTAATCTCGTCCATTAGGATCTCGTCCTGCTGAAATTTTGGCGGAAAGCTAATGTGACAAGGCATACGAATTACGCTGCTGTTAGACTCTTTCTTTCATGGCAAAGCCATAGAGGGAGAGCAGTATTTCTCTATTTTGCTTTCACTGCGGTTCATACATAGCAGCATAATCAGAGTAGAGGCATTTCACATTGATGACGAATACTGCAGTCTTTCAATTTGAGTCCAGCCGGCATGCCTTACCTAAAGGCGCATAAACTGACTCATGCAGCCATAAGTTCCACTTCAGTCGACAAGATCTCCGTTTTAAGGCGCTTTCACATTAGACCGATAACGATAAATTGAAATAAAATCGCTTTGCAAATGTAGCATAGTTGATGTTCACATTAGACCGATTTTCTCAACGATAACAATTTCAATGCAAACAGTGGAGCTCAACGATAAATGAAATATCGTCACGATTTTATCGCTATCGTTATCGTGCTCGTGTGAACACGCATTTAGACCTGCTGATTTCGTATTTTGCGATTCACCCTTGCGTACTTTACAATATTGCAGAAAATATTGCACAGTCCTTAGAATTTTGGAGAGATGCTGGTAGATGATGGAGAGATTATCCATAATATTGAGCTTAATGATGATGTTGAAGCTCTTCGTCGAGAATTTTCAATATTGTGATTCATGGAGGTCTCTTATCACCTGCAAGCTCGGTTTTTGTAGTCTAGCCATTACTGGCAAATTCAGTTAGAAATCAAAAGTAACTATATCAGTTCTATTAGAGCGATTCCCTAATTGCAGAGAACAGTTCTTCGTGTGTCGCAGACATGTGTCTTCCCAACCAAATTTTATTTTTCAGTCATTGCCGACGACAGTGTTGACCACGATGTCCAAAAATTGATTGTGCAAAAATAAGAATCAAATCAAATCATCTTTATTGAGTTCACAAGATGGCAGTGAAAGCACACAGCTATTCACATCATGAAGTAGGAAAAAATTAAAAATATCAATGATACACATGACATTTCATCGAACGAATTTTATAACTCACTGTACCGACGCGTAGAGGCTGTGATGCAATGTGGATTCCATCAATTTGGACATCTCTTTTTGAACAATGCACGTAGCGGATGATTCTCACTAAGCTCACTTTGTCTGAACAATCGATGGCAAAGATTATCACCAACAAATGACAAATCTGAAAAAGCATAATTTATAAAAAAGCGAGCTGCACGATTTTCAACGCGTAGTAATTCACTGAACAAATATTTCGGCAAATTAAAGAAGCAAGGAAAAGAAAAAGCTAAAATAGAACGAACAAAAGATGCGTAACATCTGAAAATCACTTCATCATAACAATTTGCCATCTTCAAATTACGCAAAATAAACATCTTACGGTAGCATTTGGCAGTGGTTTGTCGAACATGCTCATTCCATGAGAAAGCGTAAGAAAACTTGACACCAAACAGTTTGATGGACTGAACTGTAGGAAAGATAACACCAGTTACAGGAACCACTTCATTTAAACTCAAACTATTTTTGCTACAATAGTTCATAACGCAACTTTTCGAATAATTAAGGTTGAGACCAACAGATTGAGACCAAGCTCCAAATTAGACCATTCAAGTTGAAGGCGATCATCGCTGTCACAATACACATAATGAAGCAATGGATGGCGAAGATTTTTTGCAGTCGACTGAGTGAATTCTTTGCGAAGGCTAATCTATCATCTCAGTGGTCGCAGTCAATTGAACACGGTCACTCCGAGAATTCACTGCAACCACTGCGACAACTGCGTGGATTCACTGCAACCACTGCGACAACTGAGAGAATCATCGTGACTTTCAATGATCTGACTGCGACGAGAATGAACTATTTCATTCTTGTCGCAGTGATATTAATCTTGCCGCAATGATCAAATGAACCATTGAGCCGAGAAAACAGTAAATGTTAGTGCGGAAAAATAAGAAACTATGAGAAAAAAATAGGAGAATATAGGAGCATATACAAAGTCATAAAATAATCAATAAATTATACATGAATTACAATCTTTATGAATTACAAATCTTTAGTACTCGCATGTTGCAAAATGTTGTGCCAAAATATAATAGCACTTATGTATTAAGTTGAGACGTTCAAACGACAGTTGTAAGTTTGTAGCTGCGTAAATACAAGGTAGCAAATTATGGCTATTCGTCCTCCATGACTGCTTTGAACAAAGGAAATAGATTATCAAAATCTCTTTGGAAAATGTGCGAATCTTTTTGCAATCAGCCTACTAAGTGCACAAGAATTCCACTGAATTGCACTGAATTCCTGCATAAATACGCGTATTAGAGTATTAATACATTTAAAGCAAAATGACTTTTTCACAATTTGTTTGTTTCACGGTTATGGACGGATATGCACCAACTACCGTCATTTATCAAGCTTATACCAAAGTTACCGGCCTCCAGTCTAATTCATGCCATGCGAGTATAAATACATGTAAATATATACTTGGATATCTTATATTGATCACAGATGTCCGTAGTTATAGTGATATCATTCATAACTACACAGTCAACTTATCATTCACAGTCAAATAAAGCCTGACTGACTGGTTTCTCTCAGAGGTTGCAAAGGATCTTTGCAATCGACTGCAAAAGCATTCACGTAAAATGATACCTTCGCGCAGTGTTCGACGAAAGGAGTTCGCAGTCAGCGTGAATCAAGCTTAATATGAGAAAGTATCGACACGACAGATAGCACCATTTGTTCCATTTTTAATTGTCATAAATTCAAAGAAGAAAATCTCCACCGGCCACAGATTGTACACAGCTACCTGTCCAGGTGCCATCTAGATGTCCATGCCTCGACAGATAGCTATAATTCCAATATTTATCGATGGACTTCTATATAGCAAAGCAGCAATCGAGGCGAAAATCATAGAATTTTTTTCAAATTTATTTCTATGATCGTGAAATATAGACTTCTTTTTAGTTTTCTGTGTTGTTCAATGGTTGCGATGCATTAATTCACTGATGTTTATTAGTGAGGTAAAAAATTGCAGTGCCTACAATAATTCACAATTACATGAAATACCACACTGGTTCAGAATTTCTATCTTAATTGTCCATCCTCTGATTATGTTGATCAGCATGATTGGTGCAGTATTGAATGTCATATCCTTTGTTGTGCTGCGAGAAATGAAGACAACCACACAATCAATTCACTACTCATTCAATGTGTGGATAAGTTTGACCAACATAATAGGAGCAACATCAAATGCAATATACTTGACAATCTATCTATTTATTTATCTTCGACTGCCTGTAACTGACACGAGTGCCACAATTTTATCATATGTGCATCGCATTTTCGGAAATTTAAGATTTTCAGCTGCTAATTTCATCGTGTGGATTATCGTATTGATAAATATAAGATTGATCGGAATTTTCAGGTACCCACTTAATGGAAAATTGAAAGTTTCAACTTTTCACAAACCCATATTAGCTACACTGATAGCAGTACTAATCTTCGGAACTGTGGCTTTTTTTTCGACCGGATATTCTAACTGCGGAGGCACACTGAAATGGATAAGCTATTCAAATTCCCTGAAATTCATCCTCATAGTGATTGAATTGATATACGGTACTTGTGCACTATTATTCCTTGTGCTAGTTGATGTAATTGTTTTAGTGCTTACTAGAAATAAAGAAAACAAGGTTGCATCTATAAGGACCGCTTTCAAAAACGCGGATGTATCGGTAAAGTTTCAACGATATATTGTCAGATTCAATATGCTGATTTTTGTGGCCAATTCTCCAACAATACCATTACTAATAGTCGCATTTTTCCACAATGTTTCGTATCCAAGACTATTGACTATGGAGCTGATATTTTTCTTCAACACAACAAGTTATACCGCTTATGTTGTCATGTGCATTAATTTAGATGGTAAATTCCGTAGAGGATTTTTTAATCAAATGCGCGGATGTGGAAGTCCGAAATACAGAAAGTTGGCTATAAAATCATTTGCACAATCTACTCGATCAGTATGGCGTTCGATTGATAGCTCAACAATGACGCTATTTGGCTCCACTTCTACTTCCTAAAGTATATCTGATGACTTGATTTCGAACAAAGTCTTAGTTAAAACATTTCATTTTGTAGGTCATTTACAAAGTCGAGCCATAATTTCGGCAACCGAAGTGCATCGTCATCAATCTGCAGTTCAGATCACTGTAGCTGTTTGAGTGCCATGTAGGCTTCACAACCTAAAGGTCTTCAATATCGTACATCTTGTTTCACAAATGCACATAATGGCGCAATATCGTATCCTGAATTAAAACGACCTTGACTTTGTAACTTGAGACAACTACATTGTCATATTTGAATCTTGCGGTTAATGCGCTCAGGATCAAGTCAACATCATGTAAGAGTCAAGTCGCTCGTTTCCTAAAAATCCAGTTTATTCTAGAGCCAGTCGGTAGATTGACTCAACAACTATTAGAGACCATTAATGTTGAACATGATTTCTTTCTTCTGAATTTATAAAGAAACCCTTTTGTCAAGTGCGGTTAACTTTGTGGATAACTAGTACTAGTGGCCTCTATAGGCCAAAGCAGTTGTGCGAATTCAGCATTAACGGCCTGTGTCAGCTATTTTGTAAATTGACCAGCTTAATCAATAATTGACTGAATTCTATATGTGAACACCAAAGAAAAAGTATATGATATATCATTCTCATTCGATAATGAAAATCATCTCAGCAGTCATTTATAGTAGAATATAATGCCTACTAATTCAAATAATTAATTGAAGTAGTCCTAACGAGGACTGATGGCGATCTCCAATCCTCAATGCTACTGTAACCATCGGATTAATCAGTTCTTAAAAGAACTCAATGGAGCTTTCTCGTAGGAACGAATTAAAATTGATCACCTTTGGCCCAATATGTAGTAAAAATGGAAATCTCAAGACTTGTAACACTACTCATTCTTGCTGTTGATATACTAATACCATAGATAGCAAACATTGCCGGAAACATGTTCAAAACAGATGTCTAATATACCGTACCGACTGCAGATGCTGATAGTGGAAATAGAATAGGACAATGGTCAACATAGGTTAAGGAAATTAAAAAAATGGATATTATAAAACAACAGGAAACCGATGGATAAAAATTGGCGAAGTGGAGGTAAAACATAGAACTGCAGTGTAACTACTGCACCGATTACAAGTGAACTAATGCTACACTATATCTGACAATACTAATGGTGGATAATAATAATAATAGTGGATAATGGAGGTAAACAATAGAACTACAATGACACTCTACTACGCCAAAATCAATAAACTATACACACTATACCTACAGTACGACTACATATGGAAAATATTATTTCTTCACTTGAATTTGTTATCGCCAGTTTCTTAATCCGTCTTTAATAGACCATGGAATCCAACACATATTCATTTGTTGTTCATTTGAAATAAAATACATCGACCATCTTCAGCTACCGATTAAGGCATATAAAACATAGTCCGTCAGTCATCAGTAGGTGCTCGTCTAGTTGTGTTTCGACCCCTAACCTGAACACTCAAACCCAGACGAGCGGGGTCCCACACATAGTGGCTGACAAAATACTGAATAGGTAATGATATGTCTTGAAAGATATGTCACAAAGATAAATCAGACATCATTCAAATGTTACATGTCTGCACATACCACAAAGACAGTTTTCTCATGCTTCGGAATCTTCCGCCAACTACGATCGATTCGCCGCTCAATTTCATCCAGAGACGCTATATATCTTGTCTCCGCACTCATCTTTCTGTTAATGGATTACTGCGCCGCTGCTCTAAGCGGTTTATCGAAGAGCATGATCCAACGTCTACAAGCGGTATTGAATGCCAACTTCCTCGCTCCGCTCATGTGAGTCCTGTTTTTGAGGAGGACTGGCTACGTGCTTGCTTACGTATTGATTTACGTCTCGCACTTCTCGTCTATAAGTGTTATCACCATCTTGCTCCAGCATATTTGATTGAACGAGTCAGTTTTGTGAGAGACTTACCTCATCGATCTCACCTTCGTTCCAGTGCCACATACCAACTACATCCACCAAGATTCCGCTTATCGTCCGTCTCGCAGAAACATTTTTCGGCTCGTGCAGCTCAAGTTTGGAACAGGCAACCTATTGATTCCATCTGTGAAGTTTCCCAGCGTTCTTTTAAATCGGCTGTTAAAGACTTCTTTATGCATGTCTATCAGCAGTACTTGATGACGTTGTATTTTACATATCTTAGTTTTTGCATCCCTTTCAACCTACTTTTAATGTTTATGAAAAGACCTTGAAGCTTTGTAGCAATATGTCTTTGATAACAAAGTTCGTCTTCAAATCAAATCAAACATGTAAATTCATCTCATCAATAAATAAAGTAGCCTTTCTGCGATCCGCACATGTAAACATATCCTGTACATCCTCGATTCCCATAAGTATGTAATCGTTGTGTGATAAATTTACAATCCGCCTCATGAGAGACTTAACAATGTGAGCATTCTCATCTCCCTTATGCCACGCTAAGCTGTTCACCCCCAATCATGCATCATGTATGTAGCTGTATATAGGTTATAACCGGAGTTAATACGAGACAGGCATTCCCATGTTCATGAGCTCATATCATCAATTTAATGATTCTTGTATTTATGGATTACTGCCGGCTAGTAATCAAAATCCATGCAATAGTGACGTTTCCAGCAACAAAACTGACGGTTATTGCAGCTTGTTTTGAACATTTTCCATTCATGCGATATTATTTGTACTTGTGCCAATATTTTTTCTGATAGCTTGTATGCGGTAATAAGAGCCTTTCAACTGAAGTTATCCCATTCAAATGTTTGGCCTAGCTAGTATTGAATGAAGAAGAATGATTTCAAATTCTGTTACATACAGATCAACAGGGATGAAGTAACCAATTCTTAAGTGAGTTTGATTGATGAGAATCTTAGACGATTGCCACTTGATTTAGAATTCTTCCAACTTCAAATTGCAGCTTGCAAATCAATCATTTCGAAGATTCTTTATATCAAAATCTCCAAATTGAAAACACTTGAAAATATATAGAGCATACACAATTTTAAGGGTCCATATTGGATATTTACATCTGAATGTCGTTCTTTATTGGAGAATTAGTCTGTAATCTTTATTAGCTTCACTTTGTGACTTTCTACGAGTGGATTGCATGACGTCAATTGCACTCATTGTAATTTCCTAATATCTTCTCATTCACTTCTTCCAATGGTGTGTTCTTTGAGTTCTCTTTAAAGTTTGGTAGAATGTTTACTGTCACTCGGATGTCATGATTGCCATAAGTCATGTTGCAGAAGTCGCAGGTAACAAACAGAAAGCGATTTATTCCAAAACCAATTACTCTGTGCTGCTAGATAGTCTGGCAGCTAGTTTTATACTAGATTGTGAACGACCGTTAAAATCACTCACATTGATGCGGTTAAACAAAGAATTTACAGGTGCATATTTTTAAAAAAATAATATGGGAAAATACTCAATTTCCAAAGGGAAATTTATTGGAGGCAAATCCCGTACATAATATTTTTGGGAGAACTTAAAGTGTAGTTTCGATTTCCCATCAGGGAGAATCGAGAGCAGTTCACCAAAACGCGGCAAAAGGCAAGCGGCACACTGTCACAAACACGTTCAACATTTAAACACTGTGTTCTCTTAAACCTCGCCCAACTGGGGGATTTTTCCGAACGCGCCACACTGCGGGGGGGGAGATTCCCCCCTCTGATCTCCCAAAATATTATACCAATTTTGCCAAACCACACAGCAATGGAAGGGGGACTGAAAGGGGATTCATAAAAACAGCACCAGTTTTATTTCTAAGGTCATCCCTGGACTGAGTTGAAGGTCAAATGTAATAGACGCCAATTTTCATCAGATTTCCAAAAGATAATTATTTCAAATAGAAAATGACAAACAAAAACTAATAAGTCATACACTAATCGAAGGATCTCGTCGAGGTGGATAATAAAAATGATTGCTATTAATCGTTATGAGACTACATCATTGTATTAGATGAGGTCAAAGTTCAAATAATTCAAACTTTTAGTTCAACTCAACTAGCACTGAAATAACATATTTTAGTATTTAAATCTTGCATGTCATGAAACAACCCTATTTGGTGAACTTTTGTCGAGACACTGAGGTTAAAAGCAACATGATTCCGATTTTTTAAAAAAATGCTGATTAGATTCAGAAATAAAAAGCAAAATAAATAATAAAAAAATCATGCTTGAAATTTGAATTTCAAATTTATAACATGCACACATAGTAACCTGATAACTTCAAAATCAAAAACTATGTATTTGTGGGTATCTTTATATCGATACGAGGAATCATTTATGCAATCTCAACTTACTTCATCAAGAATTTATGCCGCAATGCACATATAGCACATGTACTTGTAAATATTCCAAACATTCAAACTTTAAAATAGATCTCGCACCAAAAGTATTGTGTCAAATTCGTCAAAAGTTGCCTTCCGTCAAAAGTTGCATAATACGTTGAAAGTAGACTACTAGAAATCTGGTGGCCATAGCTTGATTGGTTCAAAAAAATTGCCAGCAGGGCGCAAAAAACGCCACGAAGCGAGGGGGTGAAAATCAGCACCTCAGTGGGCCAAGGGTTAGACAAGCACTTTGATCCGGAGTTTTGAGTAAGTAAGCGTTTTATTTCGAAATATTGGAAATCATTAAGTACAGCAAAATTACATACATTTTGTTGTAAGCAAACAAACAGGGTGTACTGGACACACATAAAAATGGCACCGGTAAAGAAAAGACATTACTTGTACTCATTCATGATAATAGACATCCGAGGGACGAAAGAATGTAGTCTTCTGGTAGTGTTCACATTGGGAAGTCGCAAGTGATTACTTCGTTCGAGTCGGGGCGGTATCAGGTCATGCAAAGGGTGGCTTTTATGTCGTTCGCATTTAACAAAGAAAGTTCGAGATCTGTAAGTTACCATTGTAGATATCATAGGGAATCGATCACAACTGCAACCTTTTCCACAAATTAAGTTAAAAAGAGATCAAAATGCATTAAATTTGAATGAATAGTCCTGATCTGATTTTCTTTAAGAACTCGCATTTCCTTCGATTTTCGGAGACATAGTAAACAAACTTTTCTCTCCACGCATTGTGGTTCAGTCGCTCATATGGCATACTTATCTGAATGATGATAAGTGTATATTTGAAAATGAATGAAAATCATGTCAATACAAGGAACGTGCAAGTTATGAAGATAATTGACAGGAAACTGTATCTTTAGCAATCACAAATCTCCGAAAGACATTGCAAAATAATGCGCACACGTACAGTGCCTAGCGTTTAAATTGAGCATTGATGCACATAGCAGTATAGACTCTATATTGCGAAAGATTTAAGTCGGCGGTAAGTATTCACGCGAGGAATGATGTATCGTCCTGAAGCTGCCCTATGACAGATCACCTTGTTCAAAATATGATCAGATTGCGTTGCAGCCTGATACAGCACCACTGCCATATTGTTTCTCCGGGACTCGAGCTGTTCAAGGCACTCATTCTTGCAGTTTGAGCCACACAGTAGTCTATGAAAGCGGTTTTGCAATACTTGCAGATGATGAGAATCTCTTTTTGTCAATCCCACAAATAATGGTGCAGCATACTCCAAAATCGAGCGCATAATGCCATAATACGCAGTCTTCAGACACGAATCGCTAACATGTGGTCTTAAAATTCGAAGAGGAAAAAGTCGCCGCGAAGCCGATTTCGTGACTTTGTCTATATGGTCAGACCATGTACAGTTTGAATTCAATGCTACACCCAAAACAATCATTTTTTCAACCTTGGTTATGTCAGGTACATACACGGGTTGACAATCTCTGGAGCTCGTCACAAGTAGAAACTTGCTTTTACTCTTATTCATGGGTAGTTCGTTACGAAGGGACCATTCTATAATGACGTCATGAATTTGTCGGACTTGACTGTTGCATGAGTTGCGATAAATTGGGATGCTCACAGTTATGTCATCGGCATACATAATCAAACAACTATTTTTGTCAGGAATGGTCAATGAACCCATAACTATAGAAAAGAGGTAGGGTCCTATCACAGAACCTTGTGGAATTCCTGATGTGACACAAGACAATGAGCTGCATTGGGTACCAACTTCAACATACTGAAGGCGATTTTCAAGGTAACTCGAAATCCACAGAACAAACTCCATTGGCATTTTACAGTCGATCATGCGCTTAATAATGATATCATGCCTTAGGCGATCGAATGCCTTGGATAAGTCATATGACATCACCTGTACTCCGATAATATTTGGATCATCCAATGAACTTGTAATGTGATTATGCAGAGTAATCAATGCGCAAGTAGTTAATGAACCGGGGCGAAAACCATATTGATGGTCACCATAAGCCTCGAGAAGAAATGGCTTCGCATATTGCAGAACGATTCCCTCAAGTATCTTCATGGGAATGGCAACAGACTGATAGGCCTAATGTCATCCGTAGATTTTAGGACAGTTGGTTTTCGGGACTGGTGTGACCGAAGAAATCTTCCATAACACTGGTACATTTGAAGTTCTGATGGACATTTCAAAAAGAGCATGCAATGGCATAGCAAGAAGACCAGCTGCAGCTTTATATAACCGCGTAGGAATTTCGGGTGATGATTTGTGACCCCGCAAAGACTTTAGAAATTTTTCAATTTCTGATTGTGATACAGCAATTTGTCTGTTGCCATGATCGTCAGATGGGAACGTGATAGGATGTTTCTTGACAAAGACATCCAAAAGTTGTTTATTTATTACTTCAACAGCATTTTGAATACTTTGGAATTTATTGTACAAAGCCTTCATCGGATCATGTGCTTTACAATTGACTGTCTCGTTCACAACTTTCCATACGTCTCCAGATTGCAATTTCCTAATCCAAAGGGATTTTGATTTATCGATTTCTTCTTTTACTTTGGTCTTGAGATGTTCATAGAGTGGAAAATTCTTTTGACGATAGGCATTCCATCTGTCGTTTATCAACGATTTCACTAATGGGGTCACCCATGGCTTTGTCTTATCTGTGAATGTAACAATTTTCACTGGAATTGCTTCATTAAATACAACACCCAGTCTGTGGTGAAACAGTTCACATTTTTCATTTAAATTATAGATGTCGTTAAAAACAAATGACCAGTCAGCATCAGCAAGACGACTCAAAAAGAAATCGACATTAGTTTTGCGCAAGTCAAAAAGAGGTCTGGAAATGCAAACAGGTCTCTCAAATGCAGTACCTGAAATTGGTTGCCCAAGCAACGCTTTATGAGGGACAAAAGAAGTATCTATAGGATCACTGATTACAACAGAGTAAAAGTCGGCAACAGCTTCAGAAAATAACATATAATCAAGTTCTGCATCGCCATATGTAGGCTTCCGATGCAAATTTACGAGATTCAAATTTTGACAAATAATATCAGTCTTCAGTCTATTTAAATCACCACAAAGAATTATGTCAAAAGAAGAGTAGGTGTTCAAAATTTCATCGATAAATTCAATCAGGAAACTAGAAACATTAGCATGATTTGTTGAAATAACTTGTGGAGGAATATAACAGCCAATTATGATTACTTTGACATTCGTTTTTACAGCAACAATTTCAATATCACAGGGTTTATTTTGAATGACTACATTTTCAGAGCATAAAGAATATTTTGACCAGATAGCCACTCCACCGCCAATACGATCCTTCCGGTCGTCACGGAAACAAGCGTAACCAGGAATGGAGACGGAAAAATAGAGACGCCAACCAGGAATAATGTCAAGCTTGGGATAGGCAGATCGTGTATTGGCACAAAGTATTGTTGGGTACGCTGGAGTTGAGCGAGACATTAAAAACGTTGGGGAAAATTTTTGATATCTTCTCGACGAACAACATTGTTTCGAAAAATCACCACGTCTTCACCGAGAAGTCTGCTCCTTAACTTTCTGACGCAACAGTTTCTGTTTATTTCGTTGGTGCAAGGTGAGATCCTGGTTGATGTAGACATTCCTGAATTTGTCAGAGAAACGCAGCGCTTTTCCTTTTCTGAGAATATCTTGTTTTATTTGTAAATCAGGACATATGATTTTCAATAATCGCGGCATATTTTGTCGAGGCTTTCCCAATCGAAACATTCTGAGTTTCTGGGGATCAGCAAATAATTCCAAATCAGCAAGTAGGTCATTGTATTGTTCCTCATCGTAAACCTTTCTTTCCGACACTGTTCCATCATTTAATTCTTTGATACCAGACACAATCAAGTTATGTGCTCTGATATTACGCTGATCAATTTCAGACATGATTTCAAAAGGAATCTCAGTCTTCGTTTCATTCAATTGTTTCTGAATGTTAGATATTCTCCCCTCATGGTCTGCAGTTATAGAGTGAAGATTTGCCATTCCGACCTCCATTTTGGTGACCTGTGCAGTCAAAGTCTGCAAAGAGTTTGATAGTTTAAAAATCTCGCTCTGCAGAGAAGTTAGTATTTCATTTTTAGCTGCGGTTATAGCTGTAGTAATCAACTGATTGATGTCTGCCAAGGTGACACCTGTAGCAGAATTAGATCTTGTTGCTCTAATATTCACACGTCCAGCTGGAGAAGTCATAGTTGGATACCGAATGTAATTGCAGAAGACTTTTGGCTATCTGAAGTAATTCTGGTTGATATGGCAACCAGAAAATCGATAATCTGTGAATCTCCGAACAGGGGGTGTCTATACGACGTATTGATGTCAGCTGATCAAACAGCTGAGACAGCAAGGTCAAGAACACACTCGCTTCAGAGAGAATTCGCACTAACCAAAGGAAAGCTGCAACCGACACTGACGACTTGGTAATCGATGATGACACACTCTACCACCAGAACTAGACACGGACGCGGAGGGAACCAACAAACCACACGAATATTGCAGTTGAATGAAGACCACGTAAAACGATGATGTCACACAATGCTATCTGGCACCGACACAAGCGTGGAACACCATTCAATACACTGATGATGATCAAAAACCAAATAATCCCAAAATCAAGCTGAACGATGCGATGACACGATAATCCAAGGTCAGAATCACTTCTACGAAGAGTTAAGGATGCCGATGATTTCAAGAATGAGGAAAAAACTCAACAGAGAACCGGAGATATTGTGTAGCTCAGCTTGCAGAGATCAGAGGTGATACAAGCACACGACCTGTGATGAAAACAACTTCTGATGTGTTCAATATGCTGACTCGCATCATGCTATTGCTTGGCTGACGTCACAATGCCAAAATCATCACTGAATGGCCATGATATGTGTTGCATTGAATTGAAACGAGCATCGACCGTTGATGTCTAGATGGGACATAGATATTCGTCCGACCTCAAAATAGCTGCTTTTGTCTCTCTCGGAATAGCGACAAGGACAACATAGCTTCTGATTATGACATGTGACGAGAGAACATTATATGAGCAAGCTCGTAGGTTTGTATAAATAATCTGAACTTCAAAAATGCAAAAAAGCAAAAAATGACCGCCATTTTGAAAATTTGACATCGTTATGTGCCAATAACACAACAGCATACCTATAATATGTCAGACTGATATTCCTTGATCAATTTATACTGGATTTGTAATAGAGCTTGTGCATAAAGATGGGTCAAAAATAGTCATAATTCGAACAAAGGGCACAACTGAAAAATTGGCCGCCATTTTGAGAAAAAGGTCCCACAAAAAAAGCTACCGACCGATATTTTTGAAATGCAGTTTTTACAACTTTTGGGACCCTAGGCTACCCATTTATGAAGGTATTTTGAATGGAGTCGATACATCGATTTGACCCCTCAAAACCCACCGTGATTCATACCTTCATAGAAATCCGACCGATCACAATTAATTAGGAATGGAACCAATGCAAGTCGTTCAGTCATATATCGTTGACAAATTGACATGAAATGAAAAATGTCTTCTATTTCATTCTTATCACAGAATTTGCAAATGAAATCGTTGTGAGTAGTTCGGTTTTGATATGTGCCAGTTTCTGCTGCAAGAGTGTGATTACCAGTTCGAAGTTTCAGGATATTTTCAATCTTGATTTTATTGCTAACTAGATGCAAATATTGCCTCGTCTCACATTGAAATCTACATAGTTCTAAATATCTTATTCCTTTGCTGCGATTTCTTGTACTGTTAATCCAGTCTTTCCGGAAATATTCAAATAAAACGGTGTTGATAACAGTTTTTGGCTTTTTATCATTACAATCGAAGTTTTGTAGTTGTAGCAAATGAGTCTTATTTATCAGTTTAACTATCCTGTCACACCATGTATTGCGGAATAATTTCAAATTTAAGTTGGCATTTATAGCCTTAAAAATTCGTGTAATCAGCCTATGATTATTTTTATCTTCCTTTAACTTCATGTAATAATTTAAAGCTGATTTATAGTAATGGAATTCCAAGGGTTTTATGCCGAATTCACCGATTATGCAATAGTTTGGTGTCATGATTCTTAAATGATGAAATCTTTTATAGAACTGCATAATAATTTTATTCGGATCATTCAAATTTCTATCAAAATGTAATTCACCACCATATTTCATTTTCGATTGTGTCAACATTTCTAATGTTTCATTTAATATCCTCGCGTCAACAGTTGCAAATTCTTTCAGAGTTTTGGCAGCTATGTATGATGATACTTTCCTTTCTTAGTGACTTCTTCAATTTGCTTTCTGTCGCTTTTTGCGATCCAAACACCTAAGTATTTATATTCTTCTACTACTTGAATCGGTGTTGTAGCATCAATATCCTTCAGTAATAACTCCCTAAATATGTTTGTTTCATTGCATATCATAATTTTAGTTTTTTCATAGTTTGTTGTTAGACCGTTTTCATTACAGAATTTTCTCATGTATTTCAGCTGTCTGATCAGCCCATGTTGGGATTTGCTTAATAATACCAGATCATCAGCATATACTAGTGATGCTAATTTAATATCAATTATTTCAACTGGATCAATGTTCTTCATATTTGCGTCAAATTTACAGAGAAAATCATTAATATAAAGACAAAATAATATTGGTGATAAACTGTCTCCCTGTGGAATTCCATTATTTAATCTAAATTCTCCACTTTCTTTTCCATCAAATAATATTTTGTATTTTTTATTATTTATTATATTTTCCATTAAGGACAAATAGGACCTTTCGGTATAGTAGCTCTTAATTTGTTGATTAAATGAAATTTAGGAATTGAATCAAAAGCCTTTGAAAGATCAATGAAACATATGTAAAGCGGCTGTCTGTCATTTTTATGAATTTGAAGGATTTCTCGGATCATCCAGATAATGTCTGTGGTTGAGTGTTCTCTTCGGAATCCAGTTTGAGATTCATGAAGTAATCCGTATTTATCTATCCAAGTATGTAGTCTATCGTTCAGTATCTTCGTTAGAATCTTCTCAATACATGTTGATAAATTTAAGCATCGATATGAGTTCACATTGTTTTTATCTCCTTTCTTAAAGATAGGAGTTATCCAACTTAATTCCATGGAGTGGTTTTATCATGCAGGATGTTGTCGAAAAGTACTTCAAGCACCTTTATTTGATTTGGATTGTTCTTAAACATTTCATATATTATTTTGTCTGGGCCACTGGAATTAGATTTTTTTATTAATTTAACTGCTCTTTCAATTTCCATTAAAGTGATTTTTTTATTTAGAGAGCTATCTTCAATTTTTGTGCATAGATGAGGATTAATTTCATTTTGATTGACTTTTGATTGCATAAATTGTTGATTTCTATCTTCAAGACAGTCTTTAAAATTTTCTGCGGTTAATTTACTTTTGACTTTTTTAGTTTGCTTAAGTCTACTTTTATTCAACAGTTCCCAATATTTTTTCGAGTCATTGTTCATTTTGCGTTTTGAAGTTCAGATAATTTTAACTTTTGCAAATTTTGTTTCACTGATTTTAAGTCTCTCTCTCTCTTTGATTTTGAATGTGATCGTTCCTGAATTGTCCTCGTTCTCGTGTTTCGGATCGTTTTCCATCTACATTCGTTTTATCATTGCGGTCTTATTGGATTTCTATTGCTTTATCATTCTTGCCATTTTTTGGCCAAGTTTAGAATGTTTTCTGGGATATCTTCATAAATTGCATTTTTCAAACTATCAAGGCTTTTCTCGAAGCATATACGCCGAGAACCAACATTGTGATATACATCGATACCATTGACATCTGCTGACCATAGAGATGGACGATCATGAGACCAATCCAGTTGTTAGCCCGGATAGATGTCTAGACCAAGATCATGGAGCAACTATGACATCGATGTCAGATGGAGGTAGCAATAAAGAAGAATTTACAAGTGCATCTTCTGTCTGTATGACCGAAACACTGGACTCTATCATAAGTGTCACACATGCGATTTTCTCATGAAAAGGCAAACATCTAGTGCTCAATTCCAAGAGATTCAGACTCACGTTAATCAAGTCAAGAATGCTATAATCAATTTGTTGTTGCCAGTGGTACAATCAACTCATCAAAAACTGTCTGTCAGAGCACCATGTGTAAGCCCCATGAACAGCACATTCGACTTGCCTCAGCAATCCCTATTGCCCAACAAAGTGCAAAAGGAATTGACATTTGCTCAAGTCGCCAGTAGAAAACCACAATCTACCTCTATTGTTCTAGGTAATGTTGACCAGGCTAAGACTAGAGCCGCCATAGAAAACGATATTAGCAAAGCTCTGCTTAAAAAGGAAATCAATGCAACATTACTGCGATGCTTCAAAACTGCAGATGGCAATGTGGAAGCCAAATTTCATGCAAGTGATAATGTGCAAGAAATAGCAAATACAGTAAATGAAACCTTGGGCTACGAAACACGTTGTAGACCATTGTTGCATCCAAAAATGACAATTTCGCACATACCGAAGCACATCGAACGTTCCGAGCTACTAGAAGAAATCTGGTCCTCAAATCCTTGGCTTTGCAATGCAAATGATGATGGCATAGACATGCTTTTTATGTATACCAACAAAGACTACAACACTGCAGTATGTAAAATTAGTCCATCAACTCGAACGACCATTTTAGAACACAAAGGTTCTATTCGTATCGGAGCAAAAGCTTGTCCAGTCAAAGACCGTCTTTATGTTCTCCAATGTTCAAATTGTTCAAAATATGGCCATTCTGCAAAATATTGCAAATCTGATGCATCCATATGTAGCTTTTGCTCAGAATCACATGCAGCTTGGTCATGTCCACACAAAGAATCTCCAATGTTTAAATGCAGCCAGTGTCAGTCAATCAAAGGATTAAGCAGCAATCACAGAGCAAATGACCGAACATGTCCAGTATACCGATCACAATTAAAACGCTTGATCAAGATCACTAATTGGGGAAATGGTCTACCACCGGAAATATGACTACCATCGCATCACAGTGCAAGACAGGTTTCCGATTCAATTCATTCTGACATAGATCAAGGGTCTCAGTTATCCGTTGATTTTTCACCAACACCGACAGTGCCTATAGATTTGCTACCGACAATAAGTGTCTTGAATGTTTTTTCTGTAAAAAAGCTGAAAAGTACAAATAAGAAAGCAAGTGCTCTCTTGGCAGAGGACATTCAGAAGGGATGATATCTTCAAGAGTTATTAAGAGATGATGTCTTCATAATAACTGAAACGTATCTCAGGAAAAATATTCCAGACTCTTATAGTGCCATCAAAGACTTCTCTATTTTCCGCCGAAATCGGATTATTTGTCAATGTAAACGTCCTGACTGCAATAAATCTCATAAAGGGGGTGGTGCGCTAATCTATACACGCCAGTCCCTCAACTGTGAAGTAGTGAGTATCAGTGACAATGCCGAAGCCTTATGGATAAAATTCCAAAATGTCAACAGCAATGTGTACATAAGTGCCGGATATCATCCTCCGAACAGTAATGGTAATCATTTGAAGCAATATTTCATCTCAGTAATGGAAAAAATACAAGAACAAGAGCCTCATGCAACGATCATAATTGGTGGGGACTACAATCGTTTGGATCTCTCAGAATTACATATGTTTGGTCTCACAACCTTGAAAATTCCGTCTACTCGCATGAACGCTGTGCTTGATTTGGTCATGACTACTCGCCCGGATTTGGTCCTCTCCACCAGCTGTTTCACTCCCTCAATTCAGTCGGACCACATGGCAATACTGATGAAACCGAAAGCCAAAATGCCCGCCACTAGACGGAAAGTATGCTTCAAAGACTTTTCTTTCAAACAGAAACGCGCATTTAATGCCCTTATTTATGAGACTAATTTTAGTCATATTTTTAAAATGGATGATCTCAATGACTCGATAGAAGAGCTCGAATCAATCTTGCAGAGATTATCACATGCCGCATTCCCTTTGCGTTAAGTGACAGTCAGTAATCGTGACCCACCCTGGTTTACACCTTTCACAAAATGGCTTATAAAAAAGAAACGGTTGGCATCTCGAAGGGGTGATATTCAGCAAGTGGAAAATATATCAGACAAAATATTACAGAAGAAATTAGAATATAATAATAATAATAGTCGTATATTTCGAAGGAATGAAAATCAAGCATTGAACACGAAACGTTACAAAGTAAAAGTCAGATATGGAATTGAATACAAATAATTCACAAATTTCTATGGCTCTTAAGTCTTCATATTGCTTAGACAAATCCGCAAGAATGGCGAACCATATAGGGGATGAAGGAAGATGACCGACGCACAGTATTGAGTTCTGGTAAAAGGAAACGATGTGACCTCTTACTACATTGTGGCAGCAAGCAATTTAGGGGGTTCAACTCATGGAGGCATTTGTCAAAGAGTCTTTCAGAAGATCGAATACGGCGGAATGCTAAAGGTTCCAAGCATTGGTTATCACAACCATCCCCGCAAATGACTCTGTGAGCTCTTCGTTGCAGCCTCTCTAACCTTTCAGATAGACCAGATGGCATACCAACAAATAATGGGGAACCATGCTCAACAACTGATCTTAACAGTCCGTTATATACACCTTGAGTTGATCATGCTTCGTCAAGAAACGCTTGAGGACCCTGAGACAATGAAGTCTCTGTGCAAAAAGTCTAGTCACATAATCAAAATGAAATTCCCAAGAAAGATTTTGACTCCAAACCACTCCAAGAATCTTGTGAGTTTGAAACCAGCTCAAGATCAGGAAGTAAGACAGGAACAAAGGTGCTTGTTTTCTTAACAACGAGATACTTTGATTTGCGGCAATTGACGATAAGGTCATTTCGCTTTTGTCCATTGCAAAAAGTTTTCGTTCTCATGATGGATGTGATCATTGTCAGAATTTAGGAATATTGGCGCGCATATGGTCACATCATCGATGTACTTGACGATGTTTGAGTCTTCGGATACCGTTTTTAGGCTCCCACAAACACTGGTGAATAGTAAGGACCCATCACTGATCCTTGTGGTACACCTGATGTTACTTGCATAGCTTCACTTAATGTAGTACCGATTTTAACAGACTGTGATCGATTATGCAAATAAGAGTTTATAATGTTGATGAAATACGCTGGAAAATTGCACTCAATAAGTCTCTGGACGATTACTCGATGACTTAGCCTATCGAAGGCTTTCGACAGATCATATGCTATAATTTGCACACCTGATACGAGACGGTTATCCAATAATTTTGTGACTCGGTCATGCAGGCTTATTAGTGCCGTGGTAGTTGAGGCCATTTTTCTTCCACCATGCTGCTCAGGACCCGCTGATGAAACAAAAAAGGGTGACAGGTTTCGAACTAAAAGTCGCTCGAAGATCTTACTTGGCACACAGAGAAGGGAAATTGGTCTGAGATCCGATAGAGTTGGTGATTTTATCTTGGGGACTGGAACAACGCATGCATGCTTCCATAGTTCAGGAAAGCACTCTTCTTGAACGCAAATATTTGACAAATGATACATATCTGGAGACTTCCAATTCAAAACAATGGTGAAAGGCTGTTGATTTCTCAACACATAAGAAATATTCATCAAATCAGATAATGATTGATAAGTTCGATTGTGGGACTCTAAATATGGATCTAGCTAAGCGGTGCACAAGAAATTCGACTGAGGAACCAAAGAAGAATGACAACATTTCAGACTCTGCTACTTCATTGACGTTTCTCAATACTGCCTTAAGTAATCGTCCCTGCTATTTGCTCAATATACACGATGTAATAAATATTATGAAAAGTTGCAAAAATACTTCAAGTGGTCCATCAGACATACCATACTTTGTATTTAAGGAATATTTGGGATATCTTATCACCGCTGTATCTTCATGCCTGGAACCTTTCGCTTAAAGCCGGTAAATTCCCCCGAATCCACAAGTACGCTAATATCACCGCCATTCCAAAAGTACCTAATACAAAGTGTGTTGAAGATATTCGGGGAATTTCGGTGACTTCTGTATCGAGCCGACTATTCGAAAGATGTGTTCATCGCAAATTGATTTTGCCAAACATGAGACCCGCTACAATTTGCTTACAAGCCGACGCTGTCAACAATCGACTGTCTTCTTGCTATTCAATATTATGTTTTAGAATATCTCGATAAACCAGACATAACTGGTGTTCACGTCATTACAATCTTTTTTTTCAAAAGCTTTTGATAGGGTAAGACAGGAACTGGTATTCGATAAATTTCCTTCTTTCATCGAAAGTGAAACTATTCGAAATTGGCTTTTTGACTTCAACACAAACAGGTTTCAGCGCTTGCATTGGAATAATAAGTTTTATTCATTTCAGCCAATCAATTTGGGATGTTCTCAAGGAACGATTGGTGGCCCTAACACATTCTCCATCATGACAGACGATCTTCGTGCCAAGCATGATATTTCTAAAATCATAAAATATTTGGATGATAGTACCATTATTGTGCCATGCTACAAAAATGCAGATAATCAACAAAAAAGCCATCTACAGAGTGAATTCAACATACTAAATTGGTCAGAAATCAACTTCTTCAAGATAAATATGGCAAAGAGCAAGCAAATGCGATTTTCATTGAATTATTTGAATGACTGACAATGCAATGATGTGTCTCTAGCTAATACTAATAGCATGAATATTCTTGGGATAAAATTCCAAGCAAATTGCAATTTTACTAATCATGTCCATGAGTTAATATGACGCTTAAAATCATCTCTGTGTGTCTTGAAGGATCTCCGCTTACAAAACGTGCCCCAAAAGTATGTCAATCGGATGTTTGACTCCATTATTCTGTCCAGAATCCGATATGGAATTTCTGTATATGGAAGTGATGATGGAGCCATCACTCGAGTTGATAATTTTTTAGACAGCTGTTTCCGCCACCATTTTACAACTTGTCAGTATCCTGAGAGAAACCTTCTAGCAGGAGAAGATACAAGAATTGAAAAATCCATAATGAAGAATACCATTCATCCTCTACATGCTGTCCTAGACCAAAGTAGAAAAAAGTATCAAACACGTCATAACTACGAATTTTCAAGAACAATGACAAATACTATAAACTTCAAAGCTCCTTTTGTAACCGTGTTTTGTGTCTTCCGAAAACTTAAAAATGTCATTGTAAGAAACATGTAAATCCTGTATTTGGTTTTTCAATATAAATTTTCATAGTTCATAGTCTCTCTCTCTCTCTCTTCTTGATTTTGAATGTGATCGTTCCTGAATTGTCCTCGTTCTCCTGTTTCGGATCGTTTTCCACCTACATTCGTTTTATCATTGCGGTCTTATTGAATTTCTATTGCTTTATCATTCTTGTCATTTTTGGCCAAGTTTAGAGTGTTTTCTGGGATATCTTCATAAATTGCATTTTTCAAACTATCAAGGCTTTCCTCGAAGCATATACGCCGAGAACCAACATTGTGGTATACATCGATACCATTGACATCTGCTGACCATAGAGATGGACGATCGTGTACAGATACGTGTGTAATAGCATTTAAGACTGAAAGTACACATCATTGAACCATCATGATCGCATGACCAAAACAGGCTCAAATTCTTCTTTTATTCACTGAAATCTTGTGTTTAATTTAACATTTGAAGTTGAACAGTCGTCGGTATTAATCATTTTGAATAATTCATAGAAATATATCCTTTTAATTAAAGAAACAGATAACAATATAAAAAACAAAAATATTGAAAAAGACACTTGTTTTTATTAAAAAAAACATGCGATGAAAAATAGGTTTTTTACAGCCCTATCAAAATATATCAGCCTATATGTAGCTCCATGTTAGCCCTTTTCCCCCAGCGCACAGTAACCCATACACATTTTTGTATTGTCACAAAATGATAACAGCTGCGACTTTTTGTTTCTGCTACTCTGCGCATTTCAGATAATGCATCCAAAATTTCAATTTTGGTTGCTGAGAGCACCGTAGCCATCAAGGTCGCCGCCGACTGCTATAAATCACCTTCCCTTTGAGAATACGTCGAACTCCTTTGACGATTGCGAGAAAGGTTTCATTACATGTTATATTATCTCCATTCTCATCGCTTCAGTAGCAATACGAGCAAACGGCAACATTCCTCCCCCATATGATTGCATTGCGGCAGCAGTCGTGGGATTTAATGAAAACAATGGAATATGGTGGAGATAAAGGATCTCGTACGAATTCAGCACATTTATCGGATAAGTGGATGATGACTGAACTTTTACGAACAGAAAATTTCTCTCTCAGAATGCGGCCAAAGCAGGTGAATAATTGATTCAGCTTCAAGTGTAAATCATGCTTTTTGTACATTAAAATGGAGAAATGAAATATATGTTTCATTAGCTTGAATCAAATGTGGCACGTTTAGAAATATAACGGATTTTATGGCGTGAATGATAAAGACTTAATTATTCAAGATTCAGCCTGCTATGACAGCATAATACCCGAAAAATGATTGATGACCTGCCAAAATGAATTAGAGATTGCATCAACTCTGATTTCTATTTTTTCACAAGAGTTCACTGTAAATCGCTCAATGCTAATCACATACGAAGGATGCATGCCAAAACATTTTTTGGTATATTTCTGTATCTATTTGTATGCTTCTCGTATGCTATTTCAAATGTGGTATGCTTTACATACTAAAGCCATACCAGCACAATGCTAAAGGAAAGCATTAATCATTTCCAAAGTGTGTTGATTTAAGGCCTTTTGTCAATAGAGATCACACTAATGTTACTACTGTTTTGTAAGTAGTGAGATAATGACATTGAAGAGTCAAACTTACATTACTGAATTCGATTTTAATACATGTAAGTCGAAGGCATTTTATAAATAATCAATAAGTATTCAACCATGAACAATTATGAATTATATAATTTTGAAATTAAGCATATTATGAATCCGAAATAAAAACACATTGTAATTTATGAACGCAAAAATAGTTATGTTTTTTGTCATAACTATGACTAATAGTCAACATGGTTGCATGAAAGATATCGTTCGAATGAATTGGTGTTAATGAACTTGGTTCATAAAGTGGAGCTGACTAAACGTCATGTGCTAATGTTACTTACTAGGCGAGTAGCAACACCGACATACTCGTGGAGCATAAAATCCACAATAATTCTCCTGCAGAATACAAACAATTCAAATGCGAAATTTGAAAATAGTATTCAATCTCAATGAATCCTGCCTAAGCTTGCAAATACTTTGATTAGATCAGAATGCATTTCTCATAAGCATATTGCAATTTGAACAAAATCATGAATTAAGCAATTCATTGAAAGTTTTGCTTTTTGTGATTGGATTAAATCGAAAGGCTTGTATAGACAAGGATCGTGGACTACATTAAAATGCCTATCTTATCGATAACGATCAAGAAGTCTTGGCATGGCTAGGAGTCATTTGTGGAAGGATCTCATGATCGGTATGTTTTATGAAATATATTGATGTAGACTTAATTGAATATTATTGGAGGACTGACTTCAAGACGAAAACGATTGGCTATCATTGAATATAGCAGCTAGTATCCATCTGAACTGCAAGTTTATAGAGACATAGAGGAACATAAAATTAATATCACATATCGATTGAAAGATAAAAATTATAATATCGACAGATCAGCTTAGTCTAATACTCTAATTAGTTTAGCCCCGAGGATGCACATCCGCAATTCACTTTCCGTCATTCACCTCAGCATTCTCACAGTGTAATCATTTTTTCACACAAGTGTATCTGATGAAAGCGTGCAGTGCCCATACACTAGTATTTCGTGAATCCATATAATCGGTTGAGCAGTCGATATCATTCCCCCACTGACCAAGTTGAGTAGAAAGTACATTTGAAAGATGTGCAGTCATTCGAAAAAATGACCAGTCATTTTAGAAAAAGGAAGAATGACGCAGGTTTTTTGATTTAAAGCAATTGTCCGTTGATATTCAACAGCAATTTGATAGCACGACCAGGTTCTGACGCTAACAACATTATACTGAAATTGGTTTTCAGCGTCAATTGGTTTTTACAGTCTTCTTAGACCTCACTGCTGTGCACAAAGGCTTGCTAGTCAAAGCTGCGAAGGTCCTTCCAAGATGGGCCGATCATATGGTGGCATGCTTCATCCAGGACCGCCGTTTTCGAGTTCACATGTATGGAAAGTGTAGCTGTTGGCGGAAGAATGGCCTGCCCCAGGGAACCGTCCTGGCGCCAATGTTGTTTAATTATATATACATGTATATATACCAGTGACTCGGCAGAGACAATCAACAGACAGTTCATCTATGCGGATGATATTTGTTTCGCGTATCAAGAAAGAAGTTTGACCAATTGAACACAGATTTTAATGAAGACACAGAACGTCTGACAGCCTGTTGCAAGAAATTTAGACTGAAGCCAAGTAGAAACAAGACTGTGTCGTCTGTATGTCATCTTCACAATATCAAGAGTCAAATTGAGCTTAGCATCCTCATAGATGATGACCGTATGAGCCACGATTCCCATTCAATCTATCTTGCGGTCACACTGAACAGGAGCCCTTCCTTTCGGAATCACTTGCAAAATCTGCAGATGATGGTGTGCGGATGCCACTACCTTGAGGACAACAGTGCTTGCAATGTGTTACTCAGCCACAGAGTATTGTGCTCCACTGTGGCGGAGCTCGCTCACTGCTCAAAGCTGAGTGTGCAGCTGAACGCTACTATGCTTATTATTTCGGTACAATACACAGTACCGAGGTAGGTTGCCAGTTCTGTGCAATATTCCTCCTCCGGCAATCCGACGCGAAAATATCACGCGACGGCTCCTTGATTCACTGCGGACTCTTTCGATCCTCCCCTTGCTGGCTGACATCTATGAACCACCGGGAATCAAACATCAAATATATATGTTGAGGTCACGGCGGGAATGTGAGCCGACACATACATGTAATGTTACCCTGTGTAATGTTACAGTTGAAGAAGTTATAAGTTGAAGAACCTATAATTGAGTCGTTTTTTTCTTTTAAATTTATGTGAATTTCATCCTCAGAAATACTGGTATTGGCAAAAGTTTGCATGAAATGTATATACATTGTACATGTACTGCAGCTATCAACTTGAAAATGCCTCTATAGCTGTCAGATAGCTGACATATACGTGTCACATTTTCCGTCACTTTGAGAATTGAGAATTGCAGTGACTTAAAGTAAATTTTGATTCGATTCGACAACTAATTATTAGTATATTGTATGTACTTATGTATGTACTTCGATGTACTAGAGTGTATAAACTTTATATGCAAATGTTTTGAAAACAAGACGAAATTCTGTTGCGGAAGTTCGCGATCCTAAACTCAAAGCGTGCAATGAACTATGAAAGCATGGTTGAAGTGCAATGTATTTTTCCTATGCTGCATTTGTAATGATGAATGGCTGCCACTTCTGATAAGAAAGCTTGAAAAAATGGAGGATATCCGAAATGCTCCGCTACAGAAATGTGCAAGCACGTAGGCCGCAGGAGGAAGTTGTCGAAAAACCTTGGGATGTGAAATCGTTTGGAGATGCCTCCAAGAGTTCAGTCAGCTCGGGGAGAAACTTGTGATAAACGTGAAACAAAGGAGCGAGATTCACAAAGTGCACTTTCGCCCCAAATGAAAATGCAAGTCTTTGGAGGAAGTTTGCAAACTTCCAAGTGTCTCCATTTCCTTCCAATTCTCAAATATTGAAACGTCATGCTTCCGATATCTGCCTTATCGGATGTCTCACAATCGTTAACTTTGCATTCGATGATGTGACAAATCATTCAACCGATTTTAGTGTTCGAGATTTTCGATAGTTTTCGTCTTTGGAAGGAATGTCATCGATTGTGACAAATGTTATTCTCGTGTAGATTAATCTCTGAGATGATCAGTCCGTCAGCCTGAATGAGCTTCTGCAGAGAACGAGACCGAAAATGAGTCTGCACAGAATGCTGTACACCCTTTGCCTACAACGAACCAGCACGTCTGCCGAGTTCTACCCGGTTCCTCTTCTTGTCAGACAGGATCAATGAGAAACACATATCAATCCATTAGGAAACCGACTGAAGTTTTCTGTTGACTATGAGATTTTGAAAATGAAATATTAATTCTAGAGCCAGGGACGAAGCTGAACGCTGTGCTTGATTTGGTCATGACTACTCGCCCGGATTTGGTCCTCTCCACCAGCTGTTTCACTCTCTCAATTAAGTCGGACCACATGGCAATACTGATGAAACCGAAAGCCAAAATGCCCGCCACTAGACGGAAAGTATGCTTCAGAGACTTTTCTTTCAAACAGAAACGCGCATTTAATGCCCTTATTTATGAGACTAATTTTAGTCATATTTTTAAAATGGATGATCTCAATGACTCGATAGAAGAGCTCGAATCAATCTTGCAGAGATTATCACATGCCGCATTCCCTTTGCGTTAAGTGACAGTCAGTAATCGTGACCCACCCTGGTTTACACCTTTCACAAAATGGCTTATAAAAAAGAAACGGTTGGCATCTCGAAGGGGTGATATTCAGCAAGTGGAAAATATATCAGACAAAATATTACAGAAGAAATTAGAATATCTGGAGACTTCCAATTCAAAACAATGGTGAAAGGCTGTTGATTTCTCAACACATAAGAAATATTCATCAAATCAGATAATGATTGATAAGTTTGATTGTGGGACTCTAAATATGGATCTAGCTAAGCGGTGCACAAGAAATTCGACTGAGGAACCAAAGAAGAATGACAACATTTCAGACTCTGCTACTTCATTGACGTTTCTCAATACTGCCTTAAGTAATCGTCCCTGCTATTTGTTCAATATACACGATGTAATAAATACTATGAAAAGTTGCAAAAATACTTCAAGTGGTCCATCAGACATACCATACTTTGTATTTAAGGAATATTTGGGATATCTTATCACCGCTGTATCTTCATGCCTGGAACCTTTCGCTTAAAGCCGGTAAATTCCCCCGAATCTACAAGTACGCTAATATCACCGCCATTCCAAAAGTACCTAATACAAAGTGTGTTGAAGATATTCGGGGAATCTCGGTGACTTCTGTATCGAGCCGACTATTCGAAAGATGTGTTCATCGCAAATTGATTTTGCCAAACATGAGACCCGCTACAATTTGCTTACAAGCCGACGCTGTCAACAATCGACTGTCTTCTTGCTATTCAATATTATGTTTTAGAATATCTCGATAAACCAGACATAACTGATGTTCACGTCATTACAATCTTTTTTTCAAAAGCTTTTGATAGGGTAAGACAGGAACTGGTATTCGATTTCCTTCTTTCATCGAAAGTGAAACTATTCGAAATTGGCTTTTTGACTTCAACACAAACAGGTTTCAGCGCTTGCATTGGAATAATAAGTTTTATTCATTTCAGCCAATCAATTTGGGATGTTCTCAAGGAACGATTGGTGGCCCTAACACATTCTCCATCATGACAGACGATCTTCGTGCCAAGCATGATATTGCTAAAATCATAAAATATTCGGATGATAGTACCGTTATTGTGCCATGCTACAAAAATCCAGATAATCAACAACAAAGCCATCTACAGAGTGAATTCAACATACTAAATTGGTCAGAAATCAACTTCTTCAAGATAAATATGGCAAAGAGCAAGCAAATGCGATTTTCATCGAATTATTTGAATGACTGACAATGCAATGATGTGTCTCTAGCTAATACTAATAGCATGAATATTCTTGGGATAAAATTCCAAGCAAATTGCAATTTTACTAATCATGTGCATGAGTTAATATGACGCTTAAAATCATCTCTGTGTGTCTTGAAGGATCTCCGCTTACAAAACGTGCCCCAAAAGCATGTCAATCGGATGTTTGACTCCATTATTCTGTCCAGAATCCGATATGGAATTTCTGTATATGGAAGTGATGATGGAGCCATCACTCGAGTTGATAAATTTTTAGACAGCTGTTTCCGCCACCATTTTACAACTTGTCAGTATCCTGAGAGAAACCTTCTAGCAGGAGAAGATACAAGAATTGAAAAATCCATAATGAAGAATACCATTCATCCTCTACATGCTGTCCTAGACCAAAATAGAAAAAAGTATCAAACACGTCATAACTACGAATTTTCAAGAACAATGACAAATACTATAAACTTCAAAGCTCCTTTTGTAACCGTGTTTTGTGTATTCCGAAAACGTAAAAATGTCATTGTAAGAAACATGTAAATCCTGTATTTGGGTTTTCAATATAAATTTTCATAGTTCATAGTTTCTCTCTCTCTCTCTCTTCTTGATTTTGAATGTGATCGTTCCTGAATTGTCCTCGTTCTCCTGTTTCGGATCGTTTTCCACCTACATTCGTTTTATCATTGCGGTCTTATTGAATTTCTATTGCTTTATCATTCTTGTCATTTTTGGCCAAGTTTAGAGTGTTTTCTGGGATATCTTCATAAATTGCATTTTTCAAACTATCAAGGCTTTCCTCGAAGCATATACGCCGAGAACCAACATTGTGATATACATCGATACCATTGACATCTGCTGACCATAGAGATGGACGATCGTGTACAGATACGTGTGTAATAGCATTTAAGACTGATAGCACACATCATTGAACCATCATGATCATGACCAAAACAGGCTCAAATTCTTCTTTTATTCACTGAAATCTTGTGTTTAATTTAACATTTGAAGTTGAACAGTCGTCGGTATTAATCATTTTGAATAATTCATAGAAATATATCCTTTTAATTAAAGAAACAGACAACAATATAAAAAACAAAAATATTGAAAAAGACACGTGTTTTTATTAAAAAAAACATGCGATGAAAAATAGGTTTTTTACAGCCCTATCACACATGTAGCTCCATGTTAGCCCTTTTCCCCCAGCGCACAGTAACCCATACACATTTTTGTATTGTCACAAAATGATAACAGCTGCGACTCAACCTTTTTATGACTTTTTGTTTCTGCTACTCTGCGCATTTCAGATAATGCATCCAAAATTTCAATTTTGGTTGTTGAGAGCACCGTAGCCATCAAGGTCGCCGCCGACTGCTATAAATCACCTTCCCTTTGAGAATACGTCGAACTCCTTTGACGATTGCGAGAAAGGTTTCATTACATGTTATATTATCTCCATTCTCATCGCTTCAGTAGCAATACGAGCAAACGGCAACATTCCTCCCCCATATGATTGCATTGCGGCAGCAGTCGTGGGATTTAATGAAAACAATGGAATATGGTGGAGATAAAGGATCTCGTACGAATTCAGCACATTTATCGGATAAGTGGATGATGACTGAACTTTTACGAACAGAAAATTTCTCTCTCAGAATGCGGCCAAAGCAGGTGAATAATTGATTCAGCTTCAAGTGTAAATCATGCTTTTTGTACATTAAAATGGAGAAATGAAATATATGTTTCATTAGCTTGAATCAAATGTGGCACGTTTAGAAATATAACGGATTTTATGGCGTGAATGATAAAGACTTAATTATTCAAGATTCAGCCTGCTATGACAGCATAATACCCGAAAAATGATTGATGACCTGCCAAAATGAATTAGAGATTGCATCAACTCTGATTTCTATTTTTTCACAAGAGTTCACTGTAAATCGCTCAATGCTAATCACATACGAAGGATGCATGCCAAAACATTTTTTGGTATATTTCTGTATCTATTTGTATGCTTCTCGTATGCTATTTCAAATGTGGTATGCTTTACATACTAAAGCCATACCAGCACAATGCTAAAGGAAAGCATTAATCATTTCCAAAGTGTGTTGATTTAAGGCCTTTTGTCAATAGAGATCACACTAATGTTACTACTGTTTTGTAAATAGTGAGATAATGACATTCAAGAGTCAAACTTACATTACTGAATTCGATTTTAATACATGTAAGTCTAAGGCATTTTATAAATAATCAATAAGTATTCAAACATGAACAATTATGAATTATATAATTTTGAAATTAAGCATATTATGAATCCGAAATAAAAACACATTATAATTTATGAACGCAAAAATAGTTATGTTTTTTGTCATAACTATGACTAATAGTCAACATGGTTGCATGAAAGATATCGTTCGAATGAATTGGTGTTAATGAACTTGGTTCATAAAGTGGAGCTGACTAAACGTCATGTGCTAATGTTACTAGGCGAGTAGCAACACCGACATACTCGTGGAGCATAAAATCCACAATAATTCTCCTGCAGAATACAAACAATTCAAATGCGAAATTTGAAAATAGTATACAATCTCAATGAATCCTGCCTAAGCTTGCAAATACTTTGATTAGATCAGAATGCATTTCTCATAAGCATATTGCAATTTGAACAAAATCATGAATTAAGCAATTCATTGAAAGTTTTGCTTTTTGTGATTGGATTAAATCGAAAGGCTTGTATAGACAAGGATCGTGGACTACATTAAAATGCCTATCTTATCGATAACGATCAAGAAGTCTTGGCATGGCTAGGAGTCATTTGTGGAAGGATCTCATGATCGGTATGTTTTATGAAATATATTGATGTAGACTTAATTGAATATTATTGGAGGACTGACTTCAAGACGAAAACGATTGGCTATCATTGAATATAGCAGCTAGTATCCATCTGAACTGCAAGTTTATAGAGACATAGAGGAACATAAAATTAATATCACATATCGATTGAAAGATAAAAATTATAATATCGACAGATCAGCTTAGTCTAATACTCTAATTAGTTTAGCCCCGAGGATGCACATCCGCAATTCACTTTCCGTCATTCACCTCAGCATTCTCACAGTGTAATCATTTTTTCACACAAGTGTATCTGATGAAAGCGTGCAGTGCCCATACACTAGTATTTCGTGAATCCATATAATCGGTTGAGCAGTCGATATCATTCCCCCACTGACCAAGTTGAGTAGAAAGTACATTTGAAAGATGTGCAGTCATTCGAAAAAATGACCAGTCATTTTAGAAAAAGGAAGAATGACGCAGGTTTTTTGATTTAAAGCAATTGTCCGTTGATATTCAACAGCAATTTGATAGCACGACCAGGTTCTGACGCTAACAACATTATACTGAAATTGGTTTTTAGCGTCAATTGGTTTTTACAGTCTTCTTAGACCTCACTGCTGTGCACAAAGGCTTGCTAATCAAAGCTGCGAAGGTCCTTCCAAGATGGGCCGATCATATGGTGGCATGCTTCATCCAGGACCGCCGTTTTCGAGTTCACATGTATGGAAAGTGTAGCTGTTGGTGGAAGAATGGCCTGCCCCAGGGAACCGTCCTGGCGCCAATGTTGTTTAATTATATATACATGTATATATACCAGTGACTCGGCAGAGACAATCAACAGACAGTTCATCTATGCGGATGATATTTGTTTCGCGTATCAAGAAAGAAGTTTGACCAATTGAACACAGATTTTAATGAAGACACAGAACGTCTGACAGCCTGTTGCAAGAAATTTAGACTGAAGCCAAGTAGAAACAAGACTGTGTCGTCTGTATGTCATCTTCACAATATCAAGAGTCAAATTGAGCTTAGCATCCTCATAGATGATGACCGTATGAGCCACGATTCCCATTCAATCTATCTTGCGGTCACACTGAACAGGAGCCCTTCCTTTCGGAATCACTTGCAAAATCTGCAGATGATGGTGTGCGGATGCCACTACCTTGAGGACAACAGTGCTTGCAATGTGTTACTCAGCCACAGAGTATTGTGCTCCACTGTGGCGGAGCTCGCTCACTGCTCAAAGCTGAGTGTGCAGCTGAACGCTACTATGCTTATCATTTCGGTACAATACACAGTACCGAGGTAGGTTGCCAGTTCTGTGCAATATTCCTCCTCCGGCAATCCGACGCGAAAATATCACGCGACGGCTCCTTGATTCACTGCGGACTCTTTCGATCCTCCCCTTGCTGGCTGACATCTATGAACCACCGGGAATCAAACATCAAATATATATGTTGAGGTCACGGCGGGAATGTGAGCCGACACATACATGTAATGTTACCCTGTGTAATGTTACAGTTGAAGAAGTTATAACAAGTGTCCATGAAACAGCACCTGTAATTGAGTCGTTTTTTATTTTAAATTTAAGTGAATTTCATCCTCAGAAATACTGGTATTGGCAAAAGTTTGCATGAAATGTATATACATTGTACATGTACTGCAGTTATCAACTTAAAAATGCCTCTATAGCTGTCAGATAGCTGACATATACGTGTCAGATTTTCCGTCACTTTGAGAATTGAGAATTGCAGTGACTTAAAGTAAATTTTGATTCGATTCGACAACTAATTATTAGTATATTGTATGTACTTATGTATGTACTTCGATGTACTAGAGTGTATAAACTTTATATGCAAATATTTTGAAAACAAGACGAAATTCTGTTGCGGAAGTTCGCGATCCTAAACTCAAAGCGTACAATGAACTATGAAAGCATGGTTGAAGTACAATGTCTTTTTCCTATGCTGCATTTGTAATGATGAATGGCTGCCACTTCTGATAAGAAAGGAAATGGAGGGTATCCGAAATGCTCCGCTACAGAAATGTGCAAGCACGTAGGCAGGAGGAGGAAGTTGTCGAAAAACCTTGGGATGTGAAATCGTTTGGAGATGCCTCCAAGAGTTCAGTCAGCTCGGGGAGAAACTTGTGATAAACGTGAAACAAAGGAGCGAGATTCACAAAGTGCACTTTCGCCCCAAATGAAAATGCAAGTCTTTGGAGGAAGTTTGCAAACTTCCAAGTGTCTCCATTTCCTTTCCAATTCTCAAATATTGAAACGTCATGCTTCCGATATCTGCCTTATCGGATGTCTCACAATCGTTAACCTTGCATTCGATGATGTGACAAATCATTCAACCGATTTTAGTGTTCGAGATTTTCGATAGTTTTCGTCTTTGGAAGGAATGTCATCGATTGTGACAAATGTTATTCTCGTGTAGATTAATCTCTGAGATGATCAGTCCGTCAGCCTGAATGAGCTTCTGCAGAGAACGAGACCGAAAATGAGTCTGCACAGAATGATGTACACCCTTTGCCTACAACGAACCAGCACGTCTGCCGAGTTCTACCCGGTTCCTCTTCTTGTCAGACAGGATCAATGAGAAACACATATCAATCCATTAGGAAGCCGATTGAAGTTTTCTGTTGACTATAAGATTTTGAAAATGAAATATTAATTCTAGGGCCAGGGACGAAGCTGGACAAAAATCAGTGGTAGTCAGAAATTGATTAACTTATTAGTAGGTCTATAGGTCTATTCTTTGGTACACTCGAGCCCATGGAATGTACCTTCTTGAAAAAATAGGCCTTGTTTACAAATGAAATATTTACTTAAAGCTTCAAAATGCATTTTAAAATTTAGAAATATTCACAGAATGCCATGATATCAAACATTCACTTGGCAAGTACTGTATTTGCACTCATTTGGTATTATAATGCCTGTCTAAGTGCGAGTAACTCAAACTACAAGCAGCATGCTATTTTATTCTCTTTTAACACGGGTCGATGCATTATAAAGCGCGCGTAGATTGTCTCGATAGCTATTAAGATGTCGTCGGGGGTGAAACCGTAGTTTTGTCTTTCTTTGTCTCTGGGTGAAGCCGCACTTCCCTAATTGACGGCGCAGACGAATGATCGTCGAGTGTATTTAGAGTCTGACTTGAATACACGGCCTGTATAGCAAGCGTCTCTAAGGTGTTCGGAAATCCTATTCTTAAAGCATTCTCAGTGCGTCTGACGATTTTGAATTCGCTTTGACAAGAGCATTCATAAAGCTCTGTAATGAAACTCCGGTTCAGTTGGTTTCTGAAAGAAGGATTTATCAGCAGATTCACGGGCATACACCAGGCATTGTACGAAAAGATTTGATATTATCAAGTATAGCTTGCAAGTGATAGTGTAGTTGTTACTTATTATAATAGGCTACAGGAGATTAATGAGCAAATCCGGTATTCAGTGAATGTATGAATATATTGAAGCTTCGCCGTTGTCTAGAGATGTCTTTAGATCTTTTCCTGTCATGGTCATTCATCTCTGTCCATGAAGCTAAACGCATCCAGATTTTGTAAGTATTCTAATCACATAGATGGATTCGGCTATCGCGGTGACTGTACATGTAGAGATGACATAATTCTATCTCAGTCATTGTATGCAATGGTAGAGAGATGTGAAGAGACATGTCTCCCTTTGATTGGCTAATGTCATTGGCCAAGCGCGCGCACTGAGTGAGGAAAGTTACATTAGGGAACACACGATCTACCGTTTTCATGTTGAAGTCTGAACGGCTGCCGAGCAAACAGTTTTGTCTTTGAGTCAATGTTTCTCCGTGATAAATTCGTCAGATGGAAATATTATGCACGATCTTTATTACTGACCGTGTACGTTCAATGCGATGTCAATGATCTAGTTCGTCTGAATTCAGACTTCATTTTGCATTACGTTCAAAGGAAAATGGATCCTCTTGCCCCTCGGGAGTGGTTCTAAGCGCGACCATCAGTATTAAAAATATCATCTCTAGACCAAACAATACAGACAAAGGAATTTATCTTTGCTATTCTAATGGTGACAAAAACAACTTTTTGACCAATTTCAGCCACATGCTACCTCCTTGCCGCATTTATCATCGATCAAAAATATGATTGTACCACAGACATGATAGGAGATCATCTGACAGATCCTGACAGAAGAAAGATTATTTTCTACGAATTCCACAGCTTTCCATCCTCTTTGAATAAAATCGGCCAAATACGTTCGTCACAATGAGCTTTTGAAAATTTAAATTTTCAACAGATTTATCGAATTTTCACTTTTTCACTTTCTTTTCAGGCGTCGAATATTTTCAGCAAATCGAATTTATAATAGGTGTTCGTTCGTCAAGTTGAACAGTGAATGGTTGCTCAAATATTGCAAATTCTATTTAGATTTTGACGTTTTTAATTCAAGATACAAAATTGTAAAACATTGGCAATTTTAAAATAGAAACTTGACCTCTATCATCACCCTAAGCTTTTATTTTTCTGTCGTTATGATAAGATCTTTCATCTGGCATCTTTTGCTTTGAATTTGGTTATTTGGTTATCCAGAAAAGGTAAGAAACGGTAATTATAGAACAAAATTCATTCTTTTGACCCATGACCTTAGATTTAGATCTTGACCTTGAATTTTAAAACAATTATAACTTTCTGTCTCGTCATGATGAAAGCATTCATTTGATGTATTTTATTGGACAGGAAATAGGCAGAGGTCAAAACATCCCAGTCAGGTGAGGGTTAACCCATTAATGTCCAAATTTTTCTTATAGAATAAAAACACATTTTTCACTTCACATATGTGTAATTAGGTATAAAAATGCACTCTCCTGTAATTGAAACAACCACACAACTTCACTACGTGCAAAAATTGCTGTGCACCCTCTAAGGGTGCAGTAGGTACGAAAGGGTGTGCGCATTATTTGCATACACAAAGGGTGCACCCTCTAAGGGTGTATGCATTGTTATCGCTAAATGAATATACTTCAGTACAGATACAAAAAGGTTGCAAATTTGTGCAGTCAGATTACCAAAAGTCCAACAGATAAAAGGGTAGGCGTGCACGGTACATATTGGCATGAGTGAGTGTCAAGAATATGGCACCATCAAAGTCATATATTCACTGCTACCATCAAAGTCGGAACTTTCCACGACGCGATCTGGATATTTAATTCGAAATTCCGATTCAGCCAACTGTTGACCTCTCGAGAAATGAGAATTATTGAGTTTTGGTTCATCTTCATCATCAGAGTCCTTCTGTGATACATCGCCATCATCAGGAGGCTGGATATAAACGTCAGCAGACATAAATTCTTCGTCTTCTTGAATCATTGAAATGACATCATCCAATGTGAATCTGAAAGAAAGATACCGGTATAGTATTATCATAAACTCTTAATAGCACTTACTTTGATAGATACAGTCTGTAGGCTACTTCTAAAAAGTATTTGCCAATTTACAGAATCACTTACTGTAGCATCGAAACTACATTGTACAATGTACGTGTATCTATAAGTGCGATGATGACAATAGACTGGTTTTTTTGGCCAACAGCTCATCTTGCGAATTCATGTTACTGCATGCGGTGTACACGTGTAAAGCCTCTGAACATATTATTATGTTTTTGAAAGGACCAGTATGATTTGGAGTAATCTAGCCATCTACTAGCATCTCTTCACAGTAGTGGTTCCTATTCATTTATACAGATAAATCAACATTTACTGCGAACGTGTAGACGTGTGATGATAGCGCAGTGGTCTAGGATGGTAGCGACATGACATGGAAGGTCCTGAGGTCGATTTCTCCGATTTACACTTTTTTAGAATTATTTGCAATTTTTTACGTTTGAGTTTTCCACTAAATTTCTTTGTGACATATCTTTGATAGCCAGCTGCTAAGTACAGTCGAATATAAGCACTAAAAAGTCACTTTTTTACCTTTGAAGCATTGGTACTAACATTTCAACGTTTTTTCTTACTGAAGCATGCTGATCAAATGTTCATTTACTCACAAACCTGTAATAAATTTGATAAACTAAATTATAACTTGGTTTAGATCAGTCTAAATGTGGTTGACTTACAAAAACACCATATTTTTGCACGTGTTTACTGAGAAGGCTGAAAGTCGCTCAAGGGATTCGTTATACCGACCTGCTACACGCAACATCAATGTGTTACTTAAAATCAACTTTCCTAATGTTTTGATATCGATTTAAGCAGGTAAACTAAGAATATGTTGAAGGGGTCCTGGACCCCTTCAGGTCTCAGAGGGTGTGAAAAAGCTCATGTCTCCGAGGGTTAAGAGGGCAAGGAACGTTTCACAACAGACTAAGTCATTGTTGTGAAAAAGGTGGAGATCACTTTCGAATGATGGTCACCGTGAATCCTTTTAAATGGTTGTATTATAACTAAATAAATTAAATTTTTCTTTCCAATGTTTTGAATCTTTGATGGGATATTATGTCGAAATGATGTACTATCGCATAAAACAAGTCACATTAAACAAAATGGGACATCTTTCATTTTGAAATGACATCTCATTTAATGTAATAGGTAAACCATAACTCGAGCTGAATGAATTTGATAATAGTAAGCTACATATGGGCCACCCTGTATTTAGACAATCAGAAATAGTGCTCTCCCTCCGTCTGGTCAGACTTGGGAGCACTCCGTGATGCCAGTGGCCGCTTTATGAAACAATATCAAAATTAATTGCATTTCAAATTTCAGCATGAAGTCCATAAAGTAGCTTTGCTTTTCTAAAATTGAAATACAATTCTATTCAATATTTTTACTTTTCAGTCACTTTTCGATTCATGATGAGTCAATAAAGAATTGACAAACAGTGGAAACAAGGACTTGCTTTCAATAACGGTGCTTCGTGATTCATCAGACATTAGCAGTTTATGAATGGTGATAAAGTAAATACATCTAGTAGGAATATCCTCTGAATGTCAGCAAAAGTATCAGCTTAAGTTAACAAGGCGAAGCTTTAGCTGACACTTTTTGAAACACTCAGCGGATTATGAAAGTTTATACCACGAGCGATTACACGAGTGCTAAGCACGAAATGTCGCCACAGTTTTCTGCGTTACTGATACTGCTTCCTCGATGCATAAGTTGTATAAATCATAGATATCGGACCACATGACCAATGATTTCTGAAACCGTTTCTAAACTATCGGCAGACAGAAATTCATTGTACAAATGGTCTGTCGGTTTGTCATAGACTCATAACCACAGAATAAAATTGTTTAATCGTATCACTTTGCCAGAAGTGCAGAATGATTCAAACAGATGGCACATGCAGGAACTTAATAAGTGGGCAAAAAGAAATTTTTAATACCTTACAGAGATAGGAAAAATAGCCGTGCGCCGCTTGCGGATTGCGATGAATTCCTTTAAAATGCTCCGATCGCCACGATTCCTTCAGATTCGAGGAATTCAGATCATTGCGCAAAAGTTTTCTCGATAATGTTGGGCACTCCAATCATTTTAAAAAAAGTTAGCAGGGGCATGAAAAAACGTTCACAAACTTCTCTGTAGAACTTGATGTCGTCTGCGTCTCTTTTGTGTGTGATCCTGTTGATAACAGTCACTGAAACTTTTTACAATTTGGCGTGTTTAATGTTGAACTGGCTGCTCATTGTTCGATTGCTATGGTATTTAGTCAGGAGATTGTGCCATTTCATTTACGTTACATGTTCCAATGTTTCCTTTCTAGTCAAACGGAAGAAGAGACGACCTGTCTAATTCTGTGGTTGATGACATCAATGCATTTCTCTTGATCACCATTCATGCAACTGCGTTTGTCTGGTAACGCACGAAGCTCGATTATTGAAGACACACGTTTTCTTCATTGTTTGTTTATTTATTTCTGACTATTCACGGATGGAAAAGTGTCGTCAACAATCAAGTTTCACGTGTTAGCTACTATGACTTTCATAATCAATCCTATTTTCACAATATTTTAAGTTTTCAAAAAAAAAATTAAGCGTTTATTGCGGGTATTCTTTGAGTAGTCCTCCTTCATTTCTCTACCCCAGGGGCTGACACAAACATTTCGGGTTTAGAAATGAATCAATCCGGTATTAACAGGTAAATAAAAACATTTATTGCAATTACTCATCAAGTGTGCCATCGCAACATATCATACAGGTTGCACTGCAGATTCTCGTTCAATTGATGGTCATCCATGCCTTCGAACTCTCCTAATTTCCCGTGCAGGAAGCGTTTCAGCACAGTAGATGAATTTTTCTCGTTTTTAAAGAATTCGTCTTCAATTTAAAGCACTGTGCCCAAATAAAAATGTATAGAGCTGATCATAAAAAACGGACCACCCACATCAACGTGCCATACATCATTCAAGAGCTCGCATTTTCAGCTTTAAAGTGAGCTACAATAGACTGGCATCCGTTATTGGAATGTGCTGAGCAGTGCTCAAAATATGAAAACCACTCAATTTACAAGTCGCTATTTTTCAAAATGAACATGAGAGTGTGATAATGAATCAGACACAAGAAGAAAGAGCATTTTCTGAGTTCTCTTTTGACATGCTGATCATCAAAATCGGAGAATTAATGAAAAATCAGTGATGTCAGTATAACAGGGGGAAAATGGATATCTACAGCAAAAGAGAGCCATTCTGGTCTGACATATTCAGAACTATGCCAGTTTTTGAGGAAACCTTGAAATTATATCTGAATTTTGATATCGATTCCAATGATATAAATATGTTACTAAAATTTAGGACAAAAAATAATAAATTAGATTTTGTAACAGACAGTTATAGAAACAGATTGCGGTATGAAGAATTTTGTAAACTTTGCAATGACAATATGCGGCAACAAATTGCACCATTGTTATGTTATTGCAACACGATAGCTGAATTTCATTAATAAATGAATACCTTGACTCCACAACATTTAAAATCCATCGCAAGATTTCTAAAAGAAGCCAACGAGTTACGCATGGTCATAAAAGAAAGAATTCACCACAAAGAATCTGAAATCTAAATAATTGCTCAATTATTGATTTCTCTCCTTCCCAATCTGCTTAATTTTTTTCTACAGCACTGACAGCACGCTGTATTGGAATATATTCAACCAATATATATATATATACCTCAACATTGTAATATTGTTTTCCAATGTTTTTGGAAATAAACAACTTTTGACTTTTGACTTTTGATATCGAGAAGTTATCACAAAATCGTAACCTTTTTGACTGAAAATGACATGTTCTCACCTTTTCATCAAAAATCTTAGCGTTTGGTACCTTCAGAATCCTTGCGTTGTGAGGAGTACGAATATCTAAGTTATATCCAAATAGGTTTAATAGTTCCTTTTCAATTTTTTTCAATATTTTTTCTCTTTTCCACAAAAGTAAATGAACACCATGAGTGAAGGTGAGCGAAGGTTCAAAACAAGACAATTGGCGCAAGCATGTCTTTGTTCTGTCATGGCGGTCATTGATTGTTTACCCTTCTTCATTGTTTGTTTACTTTTCCGGAAATGAGAAAAAATATTGAAGAAGTTTGAAAATTAACTATTGAACTTCTCGTACTGCTCACATCTCAAGGATTCTGAAGATAACAAACATGAATACTTATGATGAAAATGTGAGAAAACAACATTTTCAGTCAAAGAGGTCATGATTTCGTGATAACTTCACGATATCACAAATTCTCCATAAGTTCACCGATTTTGATGATCAGTATATCAAAAGAGAGCTCAGAAAATAGTCTTTCTTCCCTCACCTGATTCGTTATCATACTCACATGTGTTCCGTTTGAAAAAATGGAGTAAATTGAGTGAGTGATTTTGATATCTTGTTCAGTAAATACAACAACGGATACAAGTCTATCGATACCTCACTTTGAAGCTGAAAATGCAAGCGACACGATTGGAAGACATGAGAATAGATGCGCTGCTAGTGATCAAGGCGATAGACAATCACGCATGATATCGGCGAATCTCCGGCTACAACTTTTTGAAACAGCGCTTGAGTCTTGCAATACAGAGAGGCAATGCAATGAGCATTTTGTCTTGTTTCCCAGTGTGCAGAAGGAATTCAGCTATCTATAAATCACTTTTTTCAATGTTAGCTTCGTCGTTTTCTTTGTATTTGCTATGAGATGTCCGCTATGGAATAAAAGTTTTAGGCTATCTGACACGCATTACACTACTCATAGTTGAAAATACTGAGAAAGGATCTTTTCGTTGTCAACAACAGAGCAGAGAAAAAATAATTAACTATGAAATTGGCCTCTTATCTTTCACCGCATGACTAACTGTGCAATAAAGCCTGCCCCCAACTTATTCGTTCTCCGTCCACTTCCTTTCATCTTGACCTTTTTGATAAATGATTTTATGATGATCAGTTTTAAATCTGAGCCAAAACAATCAAAAACTGAGCTCCTTGCTTATCAAAATCTGAAATAGGGTCATATTCGTTTTCAAATTCAGTTTACCGAGCGATTGATAAGAGATTATGTTGTCAAATCCGAATTCAGCTGATGGAATTTGTTATCTCTCACAATTGTTATTTGTGTGCACCAAGTCAAAGATGAAAACTCAAATACCGACATTACGGCGCCATAAAAAGTTGCAGGCAGAAATCAGCGGCATATTTTGCGGTGACGGATGACAGTTTAATCAAATCCCAACAGACGTAACCTCCACGAGACATGTTTCCGCCGTGGGTAGGTTCGAACCAGCAGCATTGAAGCTAGAAAATGTGCAAGCATGCCCTCTAAACACAAGGCCACCGGACCACCTGTTGAGAGCGTGAATTCGTCACGAAGGCGTTGCTTTAACGCAGGCACGTGGAGGGCGGATTGCATTCTGCAGCCACTTACTTAATACCGCATCCGAGATTGAGGCGTTTCACCCCATGCGCTATTCATTACAAGTCAACTAACCTGGCAATTAATAAATATATAAAATCTCAACAGATATAGCCAACTGTAAATTAACAATTGTTAATTTAGCAATTGCCAGGTTACTTGTTTTAGTTTATTGTTATGCATTGGTCCGCATTAGGGTATGAAGGGAGCCGCACATAAATGTCCGAAATTTACTGGATATGGACCAATCTCTTTCACATCGTATGAACACAAGCAACAGTTGTGTTGAACAACACTTTGTTAGAATATGGCTATCCTCCCGATTTTATTGACGCGCACAAAGTGACTGTTCATGGGTCCTCCCCTTGGACCTGAAAAGAAGGTTGTTTTTATGGAGCTTCCATTTTATGGAGACCAAGCTTCATGTTTATTCGCTTATAGGTCTACAGAGTGTGTTCTGTGTTTCCTGCTGCGAGGCCCAACTCTTATTTGTTACCAAGAGTGCACCCATTGCCCCTGTCAAGGACATTTTGGCGATGTATGCGAGTTCTAAAGTGATCTACAGGTGCGGAACTGTAGTGCGGAGACAGCTACATTGGTACTATGTAAATCGTACGATACTAATCACATACGAGAGATGTATACCAAGATATTTTTCTGGTATATTTTTGTATTTATTTGTATGTTTTTCGAATGATTTAAGCCATTTTGTCAATAGCGATCACACTAATGTTACATGGTACTTACTACTGTTTTGTAAGTAGTGAGATAATGACATTCACGAGTCAAACTTACAAAACTGAATTCGATTTTAATACATATAAGTCTAAGGCATTTCATAAATAATCAATAAGTATCAGTAATCAATTTTGCAATTAAGCATATTATCAATCCGAAATAAAAACACATTATAATCAACGAATGCAAAAATAGTTATGTTTGAGATATGTAAACATGGTTGCACGAGAGATATCGTTTCATTGAAATGATGATAATGAACTTAGTTTATTAAGTAGAGATAACAAAGAGTCCTGTAAATGTTAATAGGCAAGTAGCAACGATGACATACAGTACCGGTATAATTTTCGCAATAAATCTAATCTAGTTAAATACCACGCTAATATAAAGAAATATTCACGACTGGCATTTCTGAAAAAAGTTATTTGACAGCAGTATGTAATACACATATTTTTTGCTATGTGACTTACCATGCAAGTCATCTACATACCAGAGGCATGCGAATGACGATGAATTTGCATAGGGTCTCGTATATAAAACATTTCAACAACTCGCATTTCATTGGAAAACAGCCAATCACAGATAGAATAGTTCGCATCGCTGCATACCAATCACATGCGAAAGTAAGTGGGGCTTCGTATGAAAAACATTCTGTAAACATACGAGAATCTCGTATCAAATGTTAGTTTCAAATTGTATGTGAATTTGGTATATGTTTGTATGTAATTTTCGTATCCAGCGATATACAGTGTAGAACTCGCAGACGTTTGGCAACTCGTGTATGGCAGCATGTCCCTGTTTGGGTCACGGTTGGTCGATCAGGCAAGCCTCTTACAGCGGTGACTAAGCATATTGTGCAATGATCTGCAGCACGTGGAGAGTCGGATCTGCGATCCACTGTTCAATTGTGTCACGTGTTGGATAGACAAGCATTTTATCGATACTGGAGGCATTGTACATCAAAGCTCACAATCCAGTAATTTGCCACCAAATTGAATTTGTGACGCAGCTCCGTGTGTCTCGGAAGCTCAAAAGGAACCATCGCAATAATTCGGACGTTATAGTGTAGTGAGTAGTCTCCGCACCTAAGGATGCGGAACGGTTTGCTGAGCAGTGTTCTCATATGCGTACAATGCGCCAAATATCTGAAAAATTCTATTATTTCTTTTTTTATTACTATTTCAAAGCATCACTCCTCTGTCATAAGTCATTCTTCAATGATGACAATGATTAAACAATATATGCAGATATACATGTACCAAACACAAGCCATCAATGCAACAGTAAAGTCTCTTGCCAGACGGTCATTGTCAGGTGCCGTATAGAAGCTGATATTTTTAAATTAAGACTTCTATTGAGTAAAAGCATTGCATCTTGTACGATTTCGTCCAGAAACTTGCTGAAATCATTAGAAACACATGGTGCAGGAGTGTACCCTACCATATGAATAATCAAAGATAGAACACCAGAAATATAAATGAACAACTGTCATTCATCCATCGAATGGTGGTCTTCATCGACTTAGTGTCCGCTGATAGGCATGCACAAATAGGGGCCCAATTGGTTGTAAAAGGTTATATCACCAATGCACAATATAATTGTACATTGTTTTCTGGTAAATGCAGTTATTACAGGCACACACCTTTGTGTCAAATTAAGATCATTTTCAGAATAATAGCCAATTCATGTAATATTTTAGTTAATCCATGATACCTTTAGCAAGAAATAGCTCACCGACTTCATGACTTACAAGTGTCATGTAGGATGAATCTTGCTTATAAATTTGAAGAAATTTTTATGTAAAATAGCATGTGGGCTGAACATTGAAAGTAAGCTTTTGGTGAGTAATTATCTCTAATGTATTTAGCCATAAGCAATTAAGTAGCGTATAGCTGTGTAAATTACGGGAACATTCGAATTACGATGGCTTATCGTTTTTCAAGGCAATTCATGTGGTAAATTGCAGAAATTCTTCATGATAAAGAAGAATCCACTTTAGTAGGCGCAAAACCAGAGTTTTACAATCATGACACATACTAAGTAACCAATATGCTATGCTATCATTTTAACGTATTCCAAATTTACTTCAACGCATTAATTTCTGAGCGAATTTTAAGTCTCTACAGAATAAATGTTAGTCTGTTCATGCAGAAGGAAGTCACCTTCACCTTGCGCCTATATCTTGGCAATTTTGATCACACAATTATTTGATTAATTAATTAATTAATTTAATAAATTATTGAATTCATTCATTACTGATTCCTATTGTAACATTTGATGTGTTTTCACGTGTTTCAAATCGAAACACCTTTCAAATATGTATTACTGTTGTGTCAAACCTTTGTAATAGTATGACTTTCACAGAAGAGCTTGAGTACACGATACTTTTCTTGCAAATGTCCATGCAACATGTATGCAAGCAAAATAATTCATTGTTTGTCTGCATCAATTTCAAGGTCGTTGCTACATTTCAAATGTTAAAACAGTTGGCTGTTCGGAGCTCTGGGTTTGATGCAGTCTTTCGATCTAAGTCGAATCAATGAACCTGATTTGCTTTGCTTTGCGGTCTGTTTACTTTAAAATATGTATTTTTCCTCATCATTTTCACAGTGTGCCTATATGTATTTTCGCTCACGGTTGCCTCCTCTACAATTGCTGATATTTCTGGTTGCTACAAAAAATCGTTCTTGTGGCAAGTCCAGGCTGTAAATCACATTATCACCCAGCAAAGAAATGCACGCGATATCAAATTCTCCAGAGATGTATCTTTTGAGGACATTTCAACCCGCAACATTTGGGACAGCTGTGAGCAGCAAAATATTATAGCCAAAGAAAGAGAAGATCAATATGATAACCATCCTCCGACTTCGTACGATGCTTAGAACTAAATTTTGAAAATAATTTGATAATGAAATGGTTAGTTAATTCATATTAACGGTTGGGTTACGTCGAGATTAAAATCAGTTGGTTTACGTTTGGGGTGTCTCAGACACCCCATCAAGAAATTATTCAAAATTTCTTAGAAATTTGTTTCCCACAACTTGTAATTAGTTTCTAGCAACTCTCCCAAGAAAATATTACTGATAAAGCGCGAGATAAAACGAACGAATTTTAATTACACATCATCTACAGCTTTCACAACATAATTCTCTGGCCCTAGTTACTCTAAAATTACATTCAATAGGCCAATCTGATTTTATCAGCAAAAATCATATGCACAATCAACAGACACGTTTGAAATTTTTTCGAAAATTGGGGCTGTTTACGAGTATGTCATTCACTATTCAGGGAGCTTTCAACACACATTTTGCAGTATAATGATCATTTGCCAGAACAGTCCGGAACAACGCACAACCTTTTGAGAATGTGTTGAACACACGAAAGAGTTACATATCGAACATTTTTTGGGTTGTTTTCCTATCCTTGTCGCGTGTGCATTCTTTGCAGCGGCCACTACGGCTTGATGGAATTCCCGCTGTGATGCTTGATTCAAACTTGTATCCCAGAAGATTCATAGCAAGTTTTGAAGAATATTTGAATTGCGATTGCTCGACAAACGCGATTCTTGATATGACGATCAACTAACTCATATCCGACATCCATACAAGAAATTGAATCGAAATAGTGTACTCTCGTCGTGGATTGGGGTTTCCTGGCCTCAACAATAACGAGCATTCAATAAGGCAACGTCAACCATATTAGCAAAAAAATCCGTAGGTCCAGCGGCAACATTTTTTTCTTTTGATAGTGTCAATATTAAGCATTCGGTCCATAGAATCGACGCCAGACTTGGTTTGATTGTAAATGCTTGAATGATTTCGGGGAAACCCAACTCATCTGTCTGAGCATCAGCATGCATCGAAGAAAAGAAAGCGATATCACTGGCTTCGTCCCCTTATCCCAGTACGAAACAAGGACTTGGTCCCCCGAAGCAAAAAATTCAGAAGATTTCTTCGTCCGTCCATTCGTAGACTTTGCTTTGGCTGGCAAATCTCTATTGTTAGAGCGGACAGTTCCCACTAGTGTTGTTCTCTTTAGTAACATCCTTTCGGCAAGTGATGAGCTGGTAAACCAGTTATCTGCACTCACATTATAACCTTTTCCGAGGAAGGGTTGAAGAATTTTCATTGTAGTCGCTTCTGGAATAGACATTCCATTCTTTTCACTGGCAGATAATGTGCTTTTACTTCTCCGATATACGGTACTGCATTTAGTGCATATGAAGTCTTTGCATCGCACAGCCATACAATTTTGATCCTATATTTGGCTGGTTTGGATTTCATGTAAACTCGAAATTTCACTATTCCATGAAACTCTAGCAACTGCTCATCGATCGTAAGATTCTCATGAGGGACGTAGAATTGCTGGAGTTTCTCAACAAACGTTTTCCATTCATCCCGGACTGGAGACAGAGGGTCGTTTGAATCGCGTCGGGTTCTGTCATCAAATCTGAAGAATCTCTTTATGAATAAATACCGTTCTCGAGACATTGCTGCTCTGAAGACAGGTTGACCGTCTCTCTCGGACCACAATGAAAGTGTATTCCGATAATTTGATTTAAGAGCACCACCAATCACATGGAGTCCAATAAAAGCCTCCATTTCATCTCTATCGATCTTATTCCACGCTTTGCCAATTTGATGATTTCGATTATATTTATTCTTCTTCTTGCCTCTAAGTTGGTGAATCGTACAGCGTCATCAATAATAGAATCCATGAACAGAAGAAATGAGTCCTTATTTGACGACGGATTCACACCCGGAATCACACCCGGTCGTGTGCGAAGAACGTTCCTGACCGGTGCTCTACCATGAAGTTGGATATTAGATGAATCATATTCCCCTCCCAAACAAAGTGTCTACCCGAAGGTGAGATTAAATTTTCCGGAGTAGAATTTTTCCGCTGTCACTATCATCACTGTCATCGGTAATCCAGAGGAATAAGACTTTCTTCAGGCAGTTCTATGAGATAATCGTCGTCTTGATCTAGGCCTACTGTGTCTCTGTCCTACACCACTGTCGCCGTGAATGGATGGTCCATCATTCAAATCTCCATCAGGCAAAACACTTAAATCAATTTCTTCATCTTCTAAAAGATTGAGCTGGCGTAATGCTTCAGCAGCAGCTTTCCGACGAGGTCGACGCGCTTCCATTTTCTCGATGAATGTGAGAGAAAGATGATAGCTTCGAATCAATATTTAGTTCCGAGCGCATTCTCACGCAACAACAGGGTCATAGACAGCGCCTATTCACTTAGTCAGCATTCATGAATCGCGAATGCTTTACATAGATATTGCCACAAACTGCGCCGTTCGTCGACAGATGTCTGAGATTGTAGATAGCTGAACCAGCTTCAATCTCGACAGCTGAATTTCAACATAATAGCAGTCAAATGATGCACAAATTGTATGGGGTGTCTCAAACACCCCAAACATAATCTAACTATGATTGCGTGCCTGATCCTGTACAAAGCAGTGTATGAGTTTCATATTCCTGCTTAATGCTCTATACGACATAAAATTAAAAGTCATAAAAGGAATTTCTTGTGCGATAGTGTGATCTCAATTTTTTTTTCATTTGAAATCTCTTGGGGTGTCTAAAACACCCCAAACATAATCCAACCGTTAAATGGCAGCTGTAGCTAACCGATGAGTTGAAGCAATGAAGTACAGTAAAGTGATCGTCATGGTCAGCAGGTTTTTGATCACCTGTAAAAATCACCTTATTCTCTTATTACCTTTAAAATCTTGGGCATTACAATCTATAATAATTTATCATCGAATGAGCACTTGCGCAATGCTACCCGAACGGCAAATCGTCGTTTACACATTTAACGTGTTTTGAAGCTGTTTGTGTTGCAGAAAGTAAGTATTTAGGTCTTTCACGGAATTTTCATGACTATACTTTTTTATGCAATTCCTCTTTTCGGTGATCTGAATCAGCAAGTACACCAAAAATTTAACTGTAAGCATAAATATGTAGTTTATGAATTCTCTTGCAATCGTTGCCAGAAGAAGTACATAGGTCAAACATGTCGACCTTTCAGAACTAGATTCAACGAACACCAACGTAGTTTAAAGAATCGAGATACAAAAAGTGGATTAATTGAACATAACTTGTTAGACCATTGCGATGAAGTGATGACCATTGATGATTTTAGTTATAAGATTTTGGACAAGCAAAACTCGGCGATTACTACTAGGATGGCTGAATCACCTAACATTGCGTTGAAAATGCCGCTATTGAACAGACGTCATGAGCTGACATGATGAGGTGCCCTGACTGGACTACTGATTTGTTGTACATAAACCTACCTTTTAACACTTGTGTCACATACTAAGCCCTTGAGACTGTCGGATTGACGAAACGCGTGGGGTGATTTTTTGAAAAAAAAACTTAAAATAGATTTACGTCAAACAAAGGGAGCGATTGTTTTTTTTCACACAATTCTGTTGGATATATAAATGACACCTTTTGATATCCACCGGATACTGAATACTGCGAAGGTAAGTAAGTATCTATATATTCGCATGCATGACAAGACTGGGAAACTTTATCTGTAAATGGCGACCAAATAACTGCAGCCTCTAGTATAAAGCTCCTTGGTGTGACAATAAGCAGCAACCTAACTTGGAACAAACATGTTGAAGATCTCGTGAAGAAAGCTAACAAGCGAATCTATTTCCTTGTTCAGATGAAAAGAGCAAGATTTTCTCAAATTGACCTTGTTCATTTCTACTGTGCGTCGATCCGAAGCTTGCTAGAGTATGCTGCCCCTGTTTGGCATTACGGACTTTCCAAGAAGTGTTCAGACCTGTTGGAAGGAGTTCAAAAACGGGCTTTGAAAATGATATGTGGAATACGCTACCAAGACCATAGCTATAATTATGAAAATATACTTGAAGTCTGTAAGCTGCAAAAACTGCGTGACAGACGAGAGCTATTGTGCCGGAAAGCAATGCTGAATCTCTCCAGTGACCTGAAGCAGAAGATTCCTCAGAAGAGCGAATATTCGAGGAGATTACGACGGACCACAACGACAATACGGACAAGAACTGAGCGATATCGTAGACCTTTTTTACCTTCTGCAGTGAAATTTTTATGATTGTACATGTGCCTTTTTTATTGTAAAACTATCAGCCCTGCTGTAATTTTCGGAAATAAAGAAAGAAATAAAGAAAGAAAGTAAAAGGAAAAGAAAGACAACTCAGGACAGATGTGATTAGGTAAAAAAGACACATAAAAATAAAAGTAAAAGTCATGCTCAGACTTAAAAGGAAGTCTGATTAAAAACGGACACTAGCCAGCCAAGTACTGGCCACTTTAGAGGCAGAGTGAAGTTCGGCGAGGCCACCGATGCCGTCACGAAGAGCTGTGACTGGGCAGTCCTTCACGATATGTCCCATAGTCTGAGTCTGACCACAGTCACACAGCGGGGACTGACGAACACCCAGCGGTGGAGTGAACTGCGACATGGCCCGGCGTTCGTCCTCAGCCGGAGGAGTTCAAAGCCCGGGACTTTAGTTGTTAGATCGTCAATCAGCGATTTGTTGTGGACCCAGGCTTGAGCGGGGTCGTAGGTTGCTGGCGGTCTGTTGCGCCATACCGAATATATACCGAATGCGAAGGTAATATGCTATAATATGAAAAATGTCGCAAGGCAATATTTTTTTTCCTTGAACTCCTGAGGGGGGAAGATACATTTTCATTGAATCACATACAATCACATTGGTTGTTTGACATTTTTGCCATAGATTTAGAGGATAAGCTGCTGTATGCATAGAAGTCTATGTTCTATGAATCCAGTGGGCAAGAAAATCGTAGAAATCTTCGTCCTCTTCGCGGCCTCGGATTTCTGCATTTTCTTGCCCTTCTGGCTTCATAGAATGTAGCATTATATCATGGATTTTTAGGGCAGCAATATCAGACATAGGCGAGGCTGCGTTATCAGCCGAGACTGTCTGATATTTCTGCCCGCAAAATCCATGATATAATGCTATTGTATGTAACTATTGAGAAGTCTATGAATATTGCAATTCTTAATCGTTGTTAGTCACAGATAATAGTCCGGCAGCCAGAGCGAGTTTCTGCAGGGAACGAGGCCGAAAACGAGACTTTTACAGAATGATGTACACCTCATAGTCCGGCAGCCAGCACGAGTTTCTGCAGGGAACGAGGCCGACAATGAGACTTTCACAGAATGATGTACACCTCATAGTCCGGCAGCCAGCACGAGTTTCTGCAGGGAGCGAGGCCGACAATGAGACTTTCACAGAATGATGTACACCTCATAGTCCGGCAGCCAGCACGAGTTTCTGCAGGGAGCGAGGCCGACAATGAGACTTTCACAGAATGATGTACATCTCATAGTCCGGCAGCCAGCACGAGTTTCTGCAGGGAACGAGGCCGAGAATGAGACTTTCACAGAATGATGTACACCTCATAGTCCGGCAGCCAGCACGAGTTTCTGCAGGGAGCGAGGCCGACAATGAGACTTTCACAGAATGATGTACACCTCATAGTCCGGCAGCCGGCACGAGTTTGTGAAGGGAGCGAGGCCGACAATGAGACTTTCACAGAATGATGTACACCTCATAGTCCGGCAGCCAGCACGAGTTTCTGCAGGGAACGAGGCCGACAATGAGACTTTCACAGAATGATGTACACCTCATAGTCCGGCAGCCAGCACGAGTTTCTGCAGGGAACGAGGCCGACAATGAGACTTTCACAGAATGATGTACACCTCATAGTCCGGCAGCCAGCACGAGTTTCTGCAGGGAGCGAGGCCGACAATGAGACTTTCACAGAATGATGTACACCTCATAGTCCGGCAGCCGGCACGAGTTTGTGAAGGGAGCGAGGTCGACAATGAGACTTTCACAGAAGGATGTACACCTCATAGTCCGGCAGCCAGCACGAGTTTCTGCAGGGAGCGAGGCCGACAATGAGACTTTCACAGAATGATGTACACCTCATAGTCCGGCAGCCAGCACGAGTTTCTGCAGGGAGCACGAGGCCAACAATGAGACTTTCACAGAATGATGTACACCTCATAGTCCGGCAGCCAGCACGAGTTTCTGCAGGGAGCGAGGCCGACAATGAGACTTTCACAGAATGATGTACACCTCATAGTCCGGCAGCCAGCACGAGTTTCTGCAGGGAACGAGGCCGGCAATGAGACCTTTACAGAATGATGTGCACCTCATAGCGCGGCAGTCAGCACGAGTTTCTGCAGGGAAAAAGGCCGACAATGAGACTTTCACAGAATGATGTACACCTCATAGTCCGGCAGCCAGCACGAGTTTCTGCAGGGAACGAGGCCGACAATGAGACCTTTACAGAATAATGTACACCTCATAGTCCGGCAGCCAGCACGAGTTTCTGCAGGTAACGAGGCCGACAATGAGACTTTCACAGAATGATGTACACCTCATAGTCCGGCAGCCGGCACGAGTTTGTGAAGGGAGCGAGGTCGACAATGAGACTTTCACAGAATGATGTACACCTCATAGTCCGGCAGCCAGCACGAGTTTCTGCAGGGAACGAGGCCGACAATGAGACTTTCACAGAATGATGTACACCTCATAGTCCGGCAGCCAGCACGAGTTTTTGCAGGTAACGAGGCCGACAATGAGACTTTCACAGAATGATGTACACCTCATAGTCCGGCAGCCGGCACGAGTTTGTGAAGGGAGCGAGGTCGACAATGAGACTTTCACAGAAGGATGTACACCTCATAGTCCGGCAGCCAGCACGAGTTTCTGCAGGGAGCGAGGCCGACAATGAGACTTTCACAGAATGATGCACACCTCATAGTCCGGTAGCCAGCATGAGTTTCTGCAGGGAACGAGGCCGACAATGAGACTTTTACAGAATGATGTACACCTCATAGTCCGGCAGCCAGCACGAGTTTCTGCAGGGAACGAGGCCGACAATGAGACTTTCACAGAATGATGTACACCTCATAGTCCGGCAGCCAGCACGAGTTTCTGCAGGGAGCGAGGCCGACAATGAGACTTTCACAGAATGATGTACACCTCGTAGTCCGGCAGCCAGCACGAGTTTCTGCAGGGAGCGAGGCCGACAATGAGACTTTCACAGAATGATGTACATCTCATAGTCCGGCAGCCAGCACGAGTTTCTGCAGGGAACGAGGCCGACAATGAGACTTTCACAGAATGATGTACACCTCATAGTCCGGCAGCCAGCACGAGTTTCTGCAGGGAGCGAGGCCGACAATGAGACTTTCACAGAATGATGTACACCTCATAGTCCGGCAGCCGGCACGAGTTTGTGAAGGGAGCGAGGCCGACAATGAGACTTTCACAGAATGATGTACACCTCATAGTCCGGCAGCCAGCACGAGTTTCTGCAGGGAACGAGGCCGACAATGAGACTTTCACAGAATGATGTACACCTCATAGTCCGGCAGCCAGCACGAGTTTCTGCAGGGAGCACGAGGCCGACAATGAGACTTTCACAGAATGATGTACACCTCATAGTCCGGCAGCCAGCACGAGTTTCTGCAGGGAGCGAGGCCGACAATGAGACTTTCACAGAATGATGTACACCTCATAGTCCGGCAGCCGGCACGAGTTTGTGAAGGGGCGAGGTCGACAATGAGACTTTCACAGAGGGATGTACACCTCATAGTCCGGCAGCCAGCACGAGTTTCTGCAGGGAGCGAGGCCGACAATGAGACTTTCACAGAATGATGTACACCTCATAGTCCGGCAGCCAGCACGAGTTTCTGCAGGGAACGAGGCCAACAATGAGACTTTCACAGAATGATGTACACCTCATAGTCCGGCAGCCAGCACGAGTTTCTGCAGGGAGCGAGGCCGACAATGAGACTTTCACAGAATGATGTACACCTCATAGTCCGGCAGCCAGCACGAGTTTCTGCAGGGAGCGAGGCCGGCAATGAGACCTTTACAGAATGATGTGCACCTCATAGCGCGGCAGTCAGCACGAGTTTCTGCAGGGAAAAAGGCCGACAATGAGACTTTCACAGAATGATGTACACCTCATAGTCCGGCAGCCAGCACGAGTTTCTGCAGGGAACGAGGCCGACAATGAGACCTTTACAGAATGATGTACACCTCATAGTCCGGCAGCCAGCACGAGTTTCTGCAGGTAACGAGGCCGACAATGAGACTTTCACAGAATGATGTACACCTCATAGTCCGGCAGCCGGCACGAGTTTGTGAAGGGAGCGAGGTCGACAATGAGACTTTCACAGAAGGATGTACACCTCATAGTCCGGCAGCCAGCACGAGTTTCTGCAGGGAGCGAGGCCGACAATGAGACTTTCACAGAATGATGTACACCTCATAGTCCGGCAGCCAGCACGAGTTTCTGCAGGTAACGAGGCCGACAATGAGACTTTCACAGAATGATGTACACCTCATAGTCCGGCAGCCGGCACGAGTTTGTGAAGGGAGCGAGGTCGACAATGAGACTTTCACAGAAGGATGTACACCTCATAGTCCGGCAGCCAGCACGAGTTTCTGCAGGGAACGAGGCCGACAATGAGACTTTTACAGAATGATGTACACCTCATAGTCCGGCAGCCAGCACGAGTTTCTGCAGGGAGCGAGGCCGACAATGAGACTTTCACAGAATGATGTACACCTCATAGTCCGGCAGCCAGCACGAGTTTCTGCAGGGAGCGAGGCCGACAATGAGACTTTGACAGAATGATGTACACCTCGTAGTCCGGCAGCCAGCACGAGTTTCTGCAGGGAGCGAGGCCGACAATGAGACTTTCACAGAATGATGTACACCTCATAGTCCGGCAGCCAGCACGAGTTTCTGCAGGGAACGAGGCCGACAATGAGACTTTCACAGAATGATGTACACCTCATAGTCCGGCAGCCAGCACGAGTTTCTGCAGGGAGCGAGGCCGGCAATGAGACCTTTACAGAATGATGTGCACCTCATAGCGCGGCAGTCAGCACGAGTTTCTGCAGGGAGCGAGGCCGACAATGAGACTTTCACAGAATGATGTACACCTCATAGTCCGGCAGCCAGCACGAGTTTCTGCAGTGAACGAGGCCGACAATGAGACTTTCTCAGAATGATGTACACCTCATAGTCCGGCAGCCAGCACGAGTTTCTGCAGGGAACGAGGCCGACAATGAGACTTTCACAGAATGATGTACACCTCATAGTCCGGCAGCCAGCACGAGTTTCTGCAGGGAGCGAGGCCGACAATGAGACCTTCACAGAATGATGTACACCTCATAGTCCGGCAGCCAGCACGAGTTTCTGCAGGTAACGAGGCCGACAATGAGACTTTCACAGAATGATGTACACCTCATAGTCCGGCAGCCAGCACGAGTTTCTGCAGGGAGCGAGGCCGACAAAGAGACTTTGACAGAATGATGTACACCTCATAGTCCAGCAGCCAGCACGAGTTTCTGCAGGGAACGAGGCCGACAATGAGACCTTTACAGAATGATGTGCACCTCATAGCGCGGCAGCCAGCACGAGTTTCTGCAGGGAACGAGGCCGACAATGAGACTTTCACAGAATGATGTACACCTCATAGTCCGGCAGCCAGCACGAGTTTGTGCAGGGAGAACGAAGCCGACAATGAGACTTTCACAGAATGATGTACACCTCATAGTCCGGCAGCCAGCACGAGTTTCTGCAGGTAACGAGGCCGACAATGAGACTTTCACAGAATGATGTACACCTCATAGTCCGGCAGCCAGCACGAGTTTGTGCAGGGAACGAGGCCGACAATGAGACTTTCACAGAATGATGTACACCTCATAGTCCGGCAGCCAGCACGAGTTTCTGCAGGGAGCGAGGCCGACAATGAGACTTTCACAGAATGATGTACACCTCATAGTCCGGCAGCCGGCACGAGTTTGTGAAGGGAACGAGGCCGACAATGAGACTTTCACAGAAGGATGTACACCTCGTAGTCCGGCAGCCAGCACGGGTTTCTGCAGGGAGCGAGGCCGACAATGAGACTTTCACAGAATGATGTACACCTCATAGTCCGGCAGCCAGCACGAGTTTCTGCAGGGAACGAGGCCGACAATGAGACTTTCACAGAATGATGTACACCTCATAGTCCGGCAGCCAGCACGAGTTTCTGCAGGGAGCGAGGCCGACAATGAGACTTTCACAGAATGATGTACACCTCATAGTCCGGCAGCCAGCACGAGTTTCTGCAGGGAACGAGGCCGGCAATGAGACCTTTACAGAATGATGTGCACCTCATAGCGCGGCAGTCAGCACGAGTTTCTGCAGGGAACGAGGCCGACAATGAGACTTTCACAGAATGATGTACACCTCATAGTCCGGCAGCCAGCACGAGTTTCTGCAGGGAACGATGCCGACAATGAGACTTTCACAGAATGATGTACACCTCATAGTCCGGCAGCCAGCACGAGTTTCTGCAGGGAGCGAGGCCGACAATGAGACTTTCACAGAATGATGTACACCTCATAGTCCGGCAGCCAGCACGAGTTTCTGCAGGGAGCGAGGCCGACAAAGAGACTTTGACAGAATGATGTACACCTCATAGTCCAGCAGCCAGCACGAGTTTCTGCAGGGAACGAGGCCGACAATGAGACCTTTACAGAATGATGTGCACCTCATAGCGCGGCAGCCAGCACGAGTTTCTGCAGGGAACGAGGCCGACAATGAGACTTTCACAGAATGATGTACACCTCATAGTCCGGCAGCCAGCACGAGTTTGTGCAGGGAGAACGAAGCCGACAATGAGACTTTCACAGAATGATGTACACCTCATAGTCCGGCAGCCAGCACGAGTTTCTGCAGGTAACGAGGCCGACAATGAGACTTTCACAGAATGATGTACACCTCATAGTCCGGCAGCCAGCACGAGTTTGTGCAGGGAACGAGGCCGACAATGAGACTTTCACAGAATGATGTACACCTCATAGTCCGGCAGCCAGCACGAGTTTCTGCAGGGAGCGAGGCCGACAATGAGACTTTCACAGAATGATGTACACCTCATAGTCCGGCAGCCGGCACGAGTTTGTGAAGGGAACGAGGCCGACAATGAGACTTTCACAGAAGGATGTACACCTCGTAGTCCGGCAGCCAGCACGGGTTTCTGCAGGGAGCGAGGCCGACAATGAGACTTTCACAGAATGATGTACACCTCATAGTCCGGCAGCCAGCACGAGTTTCTGCAGGGAGCGAGGCCGACAATGAGACTTTCACAGAATGATGTACACCTCATAGTCCGGCAGCCAGCACGAGTTTCTGCAGGGAACGAGGCCGACAATGAGACTTTCACAGAATGATGTACACCACATAGTCCGGCAGCCAGCACGAGTTTCTGCAGGGAACGAGGCCGACAATGAGACTTTCACAGAATGATGTACACCTCATAGTCCGGCAGCCAGCACGAGTTTCTGCAGGGAGCGAGGCCGACAATGAGACTTTCACAGAATGATGTACACCTCATAGTCCGGCAGCCAGCACGAGTTTCTGCAGGGAACGAGGCCGGCAATGAGACCTTTACAGAATGATGTGCACCTCATAGCGCGGCAGTCAGCACGAGTTTCTGCATGGAACGAGGCCGACAATGAGACTTTCACAGAATGATGTACACCTCATAGTCCGGCAGCCAGCACGAGTTTCTGCAGGGAACGAGGCCGGCAATGAGACCTTTACAGAATGATGTGCACCTCATAGCGCGGCAGTCAGCACGAGTTTCTGCAGGGAACGAGGCCGACAATGAGACTTTCACAGAATGATGTACACCTCATAGTCCGGCAGCCAGCACGAGTTTCTGCAGGGAACGAGGCCGACAATGAGACTTTCACAGAATGATGTACACCTCATAGTCCGGCAGCCAGCACGAGTTTCTGCAGGGAGCGAGGCCGACAATGAGACTTTCACAGAATGATGTACACCTCATAGTCCGGCAGCCAGCACGAGTTTCTGCAGGTAACGAGGCCGACAATGAGACTTTAACAGAATGATGTACACCTCATAGTCCGGCAGCCAGCACGAGTTTCTGCAGGGAGCACGAGGCCGACAATGAGACTTTCACAGAATGATGTACACCTCATAGTCCGGCAGCCAGCACGAGTTTCTGCAGGGAGCGAGGCCGACAATGAGACTTTCACAGTATGATGTACACCTCATAGTCCGGCAGCCAGCACGAGTTTCTGCAGGGAACGAGGCCGGCAATGAGACCTTTACAGAATGATGTGCACCTCATAGCGCGGCAGTCAGCACGAGTTTCTGCAGGGAACGAGGCCGACAATGAGACTTTCACAGAATGATGTACACCTCATAGTCCGGCAGCCAGCACGAGTTTCTGCAGGGAACGAGGCCGACAATGAGACTTTCACAGAATGATGTACACCTCATAGTCCGGCAGCCAGCACGAGTTTCTGCAGGGAGCGAGGCCGACAATGAGACTTTCACAGAATGATGTACACCTCATAGTCCGGCAGCCAGCACGAGTTTCTGCAGGGAACGAGGCCGACAATGAGACTTTCACAGAATGATGTACACCTCATAGTCCGGCAGCCAGCACGAGTTTCTGCAGGGAGCGAGGCCGACAATGAGACTTTCACAGAATGATGTACACCTCATAGTCCGGCAGCCAGCACGAGTTTATGCAGGGAACGAGGCCGGCAATGAGACCTTTACAGAATGATGTGCACCTCATAGCGCGGCAGTCAGCACGAGTTTCTGCTGGGAACGAGGCCGACAATGAGACTTTCACAGAATGATGTACACCTCATAGTCCGGCAGCCAGCACGAGTTTATGCAGGGAACGAGGCCGACAATGAGACTTTCACAGAATGATGTACACCTCATAGTCCGGCAGCCAGCACGAGTTTCTGCAGGGAGCGAGGCCGACAATGAGACTTTCACAGAATGATGTACACCTCATAGTCCGGCAGCCAGCTCCAGTTTCTGCAGGGAACGAGGCCCTCAATGAGACCTTTACAGAATGATGTACACCTCATAGTCCGGCAGCCAGCACGAGTTTCTGCAGGGAGCGAGGCCGACAATGAGACTTTCACAGAATGATGTACACCTCATAGTCCGGCAGCCAGCACGAGTTTCTGCAGGGAACGAGGCCGACAATGAGACCTTTACAGAATGATGTGCACCTCATAGCGCGGCAGTCAGCACGAGTTTCTGCAGGGAACGAGGCCGACAATGAGACTTTCACAGAATGATGTACACCTCATAGTCCGGCAGCCAGCACGAGTTTCTGCAGGGAACGAGGCCGACAATGAGACTTTCACAGAATGATGTACACCTCATAGTCCGGCAGCCAGCACGAGTTTCTGCAGGGAGCGAGGCCGACAATGAGACTTTCACAGAATGATGTACACCTCATAGTCCGGCAGCCAGCACGAGTTTCTGCAGGGAACGAGGCCGACAATGAGATTTTCACAGAATGATGTACACCTCATAGTCCGGCAGCCAGCACGAGTTTCTGCAGGGAACGAGGCCGTCAATGAGACTTTCACAGAATGATGTACACCTCATAGTCCGGCAGCCAGCACGAGTTTCTGCAGGGAGCACGAGGCCGACAATGAGACTTTCACAGAAGGATGTACACCTCATAGTCCGGCAGCCAGCACGAGTTTCTGCAGGGAGCGAGGCCGAGAATGAGACTTTCACAGAATGATGTACACCTCATAGTCCGGCAGCCAGCACGAGTTTCTGCAGGGAACGAGGCCGACAATGAGACTTTCACAGAATGATGTACACCTCATAGTCCGGCAGCCAGCACGAGTTTCTGCAGGGAGCGAGGCCGACAATGAGACTTTCACAGAATGATGTACACCTCATAGTCCGGCAGCCGGCACGAGTTTGTGAAGGGAGCGAGGCCGACAATGAGACTTTCACAGAATGATGTACACCTCATAGTCCGGCAGCCAGCACGAGTTTCTGCAGGGAACGAGGCCGACAATGAGACTTTCACAGAATGATGTACACCTCATAGTCCGGCAGCCAGCACGAGTTTGTGCAGGGAGCACGAGGCCGAAAATGAGACTTTCACAGATTGATGTACACCTCATAGTGCGGCAACCAGCACGAGTTTGTGCAGGGAACGAGGCCGAAAGTGAGACTTTCACAGAATGATGTACATCCTATGCCTACTACGAATCGGCACGTCTGCCGAGTTCTTTTTAGTTCATCTTCTTGTCAGACAAGATCAGAGAAAAACACAAAGGGACGCGTCGACGGAGATTGCAGTTTTTGGCTAAAATGGAATTTTCTATGTTTTCTCTTACTAAACGAAAAGTACTAAGCCCAGAGTCATAGTTTTTGACATGGAATATCTTCAGGTCATTTCCAATGATGTCCATGTGTTATTGTCATACTTCTGATCGGCAATGGGTGTGAGAATGTGGCTGAATGTTGATAAAGTTGCTCAAAATGTTTGTGTTTGCCGACATTAAGGGGCTAACCAAATCTAAATGTGTTTAGCTTTATAGACAGGAGTGCATGAAAATGAAAGGAAATCTCATGAAGACATTCCATGCCAAAAATTATGACTCTGCGCTTAGTACTTTTCGTTCAATCAGAGAAAACATAGAAAATTTCATTTTAGCCAAAAACTGCATTCTGCGTCCCATTGCATTTACATGCGTTTTTCTTTGATCTTGTCTGACAAGAAGAGGAACTCACTAGAACTCGGCAGACGTGCCGATTCGTAGTAGACATAGGGTGTACATCATTCTGTGAATGTCTCATTTTCGGCCTCGTTCCCTGCAGAAACTCGCTCTGGCTGCCGGACTAATATGGAAGACACCTTACAATGAATGTGATAAAAGGCGAATGACATGGAAAATTGAAGGCGACTCATTCTGCGTGACGGTCTTACTGCATAAATATTCAGTCGATTCATAGCAAATCATAATTAACGTTCATCTGACGAGATGAAATGGTTTGCTAGAAGCTAAGAGGATCGACAAAGCTGTCCGAAATACATCACACCCACAATTAGCATGGATGCCGTCTGCACTTGTCGGAAACAATTGAAGTAGGATGTCGATTGCTCAAATACATCGCTACATTTAGATAAAACGTGTTGTGACTAAAGGAATTGTATCAAACTCCGGAGCATTTGTAGATCCATAAACAGATGGAATTTCGCGAAATTCGACCCTGGAAGATGAATAAAACCATAAATTAGGAATTGTTGTTTTGCTGATGTTGGGTGATATTCTATAAATGAAAAATGATGAGAAGCTCGTGAGCGAATGTAGGAAGCATAGAGTAGAGATAGGATTTTTATATCAAAAGATTCAGTTTTTGCGGAGATTACGTTCCTGTGGTCCAAAAATGATTTGAGCACTTTAGAAAAAAGTCAAAATATTGCCAATACTACCGAGATGATTCTCCTATATAAGTAGTATGAAACAAGTTGGATATCAAAAGGAATGAATATTTGCTTACAAGCATCCTAACCAAGCGGAAATCAAGCTGATTATCAAGGGAATTTCATGGTCCGTATTATTATGGAAGTCTTCATGAAAAAGTCGAGATCTGATTTTGCTTTCTTGGCTGAAAATTCAACTTTTTAATTTAATTTTCATCGTCATGATTTTACGATTCACTAAATTCATGTTTCATTTCTTGAACCTGAATAGTGATGTGGAACCATTTACATCTTTCAAAGTTAATTGAAATCATTGTCTTTGATTATGTGGTTTTGCTCTGCAACTGACAGGTTGCCTGTGATATGATCACGCGTAAGAAATACTTGAGGTTGAGTAAGAAAGTAATAGGAACCCATCGAACTGCTAATTTAGCAAACATTAAATCTCCAAGACTGTCATGAGATGCTGTGAAATACCATCATTCCTTCTGTATTGCAATCATGATCACTCAATTCCGTTGTAATTTCTTCAAAACTGCAAAACTTTGCATATCTCGCATTTGGTGACAATACCACCTGTATCACCCTCGAGTTCATTTAATAAAATCACTCTACCTAATATGTCTACTCTATGGTAAAAAGATAGCGCCGGCAGCTCTCGGACTACAGATTGTTTCATAAAAAATGGATCACCCTTAAACATCGCCTTAACTTCAACTTTGTCTAACTCCGCCAAACTTGAACGAATTTCTCTGAAATTTGGAAGATATGTCAGTTGTGCTTACTAATATCATTGTTGGAAATTTCAAGCATGAATATTGAGTTGTTTTCCTGTTATAGATAAAAAAATTAGTAGATAATTTGATCTTCATTTAGCAATGTTACACAAAATCATACCTCACTCTTATAAAATTACATTTGTTTCCTTTGTTATGTAATATGTTGTTTTACAAGTCAAAAGCTATCAAGCAAAACAAAAATAAAGAAAATCGGTCAATCAGAGCCAGTATAGCACCATTATTCATCAGCAATAATGTAACTGCTACATGTGATTAACTGGACTTCATGTTCCATAGCTTCCTGACTTCGTTGCGGTGGTGTTGGCAGCACTCCTGATTGCTTTCAGCTAGAAATCTATCTCTTACCGGTAGAAAACAATACAAAGCACAAATGAACAATAACGAGATCGCATTCACAAAAGGCAAAGTGTCAGCCTTGCTAGAACTAGGGTTTTCTTTGCGAGCTACAAGCAAGCGACAAAATGTCCCTTACACAAATGTGCATCGATGGCATAATGATGATTTTCGACTCTGTCGTAAAGAGGGCTCTGGCCGTCCACGCAAAACATCCAAACGTAGAGACCGCCTAATTTTGATATTTGTTAAAGTTGATCCAAGTCTTTCGTTAACTGAGACGGCTGCACTAGACTCGTCTATTTCTAAGTCCACTATTCGTAGAAGACTTATTGAGTTGAATTTCAAGAGCTGTAAGAGGCCCTCTCAGATCGAATTATCAGATCAGCATACAAAAAGACGTCTCAGATGGGCAATGAGTCATTGTCACTTGCGAAATCAATGGGATTGGGTTGTCTGTTCTGATGAGGCATCAGTCCGTCTGAAGGATAGTGATGGTCGATTGAGATTATGGATAAAATCTGATCAGGAAATTCCGTGACATTTACATCCTCCCCGGGTACAAGGTGGTGCGACTCTACTGATTTGGGCTGGCATTTGGATCAATGGCCGCTCTGAACTTCACATACAGCAAGGAACCATGAATTCTGAACGCTATGTGAATGTTTTACGAATGAACATTGGCCAAATGACAGATCAACTTGGTGATCCATCGACTTGGTTATTTATGGATGATAATGCTACGTGTCACAGGAGTAGTAGAGTCAACTTATGCAAGTCTCAATTAGGGCTTAGCACATTATCTTGGCCAGTTCGTTCTCCTGATCTGAATCCCATAGAAAATGTATGGAGTATTCTAAACCGTAACGTTCGTCGTTCACTGCTACCTACAGATGGCGTATCACAACTTACGTCACTGTTAAAAAGAGAGTGGAGAAAGTTAGATCAGTCAAAAATCAACGATATCATCGAATCAATGCCTAGACGAATTGGTAATGTCATTGACAATAGGGGTAGGGCCACAAAATATTAGCTTCTTAAGAACCGTTACTGTATCATAGCTTATCAGATTATATAAGGACATTTAAATATATTAGGGACATGAAATAACATGAAAAATGCTTTCTGCATCATACTTATGTTTTATTTAGTCAAATTTTAGGATGATCCACTTTTTATGAAACGGACTGTAACACCATCACGTATCTGCAAGCGGTTTGCATATCGATTTTTCAGCGTTGAAAACGACACTGCAACAACATATCAGGCAACATCAGTATGCAGCAGTAATCAAAATTCGCATTTCTTTGGGAGGAATCTTGTTTTCGAAAAATGAGTTCAATGTCATCTTTAAGAATATGAAACAGAATCGCTCAAATTAATGCGACTTGAGAAACAGAATTTGGTGATTACGTACAAAGTAGACTCACATGTTCATTTCCAGCGTTTTCCACATGATTATTGGTTTTTAACCATGCATGCGAATCAGATGAACTAAATGAGGTATCAAGGAGTTGTTGATTCTGCTGTTGCATCACCTGAATCAACGGAAGAGTAAATGTTCCGTATTATACTTCAGTAAATAAAAGGCTTCTCTTAACATGTATTAGGCATATTCAAACACCTAATACACGTGAAACCTAGAAGCCATGATCCGGATGAATAAACATTTTTGCAGCTTTTATTTGAATTTTAATCTGAAAAATTAATTATTATATTTTTATGCAATTTGTGGCAGCAAACACTGCGTGGGTTGATGAAGAGACGTATCCACAAAATTTGAGAATTTGAGATAAGGACATGACTGGGGACTTCGGAGGTCGCTCTTTCCATTGGAGATGGACATGAGTTCGAAATATTATCGGAAATTGCAATTTTTGATGCGGGCGTCAGTTCATCAACTCTGTTTTCTAGGGAAGAGTTGAAATAAAGAATTTACATGCACGCGTATGTCGATGCGCCTCTACGTCAATGAATGTAGGAATGAAAACTGTGATAAGTTTACTAAATGACGTATGGCTATACGTCTGTTCGTCATCCAAATATCAGGTGCAGAAGAGATGCATGTTCTCAGATACAGGCCAATAGTTCATGTGTTTCATTATAGTTCAAATGTATATCATTGAAACTCCCGCAGAAACACGCAATTCTAACTTCTGAGTCCTATTTACAGGAATTGGGCATCATGAGATGCTGGATACTGAACTCCTTCATTGAATATCAGAAATGATGTTATTGCGAGGCATATACGAAGTCACCCAGGTGCGGAACATCGCCAATTTAGCGTATTTAGTTTTTCATAAATCGCGATCCTTTGCAGAATCAAAACAGATCAACTATGGATACTGCAACATCTTCTATAATCTCCACTCAACCATCAACTCCGGATAAAGTTATTGGACAATTGGGATGCTGCAAGCAATTGGTGAAAGAAATAGATCAATCTTTCAAGTGTGAAAAGTGTAGCAACTTCTTTTATGTTTACTGTACTTATCTTCCTGACTACGAACTGATAAAGTATTTCAAAATGAAAAGAAAATACTCTTGTGAAAGTTGCATTACTAGCATATACCCCACTGAAATCAAAAACATTTTACATTCAACACAAACAGCCACGTCACACCACAAGACAGAACAACAAACGATTACAACACAAACACAGAACACACAAACAGACAGTCAAACGTTCAAAACACAAGCAAGTAACACTGAATTCGAAAAAGAAAAAAAGAAGCGCCAAGATGAGAGAGAAAATCTATTAAAGGCCATCAATACTTAAGAAATTGAAATGAAAGAGCAAGAAAACTACAAAGAAATGTTGAAGACATGAAGCAGAAAAATGAAGAAATAATTGTACTCGAAGACTTGATCAATCGCAAAGATGACGAACTAAATAAATTGAGGCGAGAAATAGACCACCTAAAGTTGAATGCCAGAAAGGAAGAAAGAAGAAGATATGGCTTACATGATGACAGCAGTGAAAGTGACAGCGCAGAAGAAAATGAAGTAAGGAATGAGATCAATGACTTATTGAAGAAAATTAATATCATCGAAAAAGAAACAAAGAAAAACACGGAATTCAGACAGCAGCAACAACAAAATCAACAAATCCAGCAATCAGAACATCAACGAGAAGCTCAACAACAACATCAAGCTCAACAACAACATCGGCAATCAAGATTCAATAACAGAGTCATCACATGTTTCTACTGTAACAGAAGAGGCCACCATATACGAAACTGCTATCGCGCGCCATGGAATCGTCAAAGGAATTATAATCCAGGTAGATACAGAAATACTAACAGCAGAAGATATGATAACGATCGACAAAGAAACGAAAATCATCGAGAATTTGGAAATCAGTACAAATATGAAAATGAGAGAAATCGAGAAAACAGAAGATACAATCTTGATAGAGAGAGAAGAGTACAAGAAGACAGATTTAGAGTGTCAAGAGTGGAAAATGAAAATGGACGCAGCTATTACACTCCAACACGCGTGCTACAAACAAACACTAGACAACACTCACCTGTAAGACCTTATTTTTAGCGCATCATTTGAAGGAGAGGACGAAAAACAAGAAAGTGATGAATTAAAAATCAGTTATATAAATATAAACGGTTTGAATGATGATAAAGTCAATGATACTGATATGATCAAGGACATGGATGCGGACATAATCTGTTTCTCTGGAACACATTTGAAGGAGGAAGATAATTTTCCCATAATAAATACATGTAGATATTCAGGTCGACATACCATGGGAAAGAAATCATTGAAAACAGGAAGAAACATCAAAGGCGTATCAGTATACATAAAGGACAACTTGGATAACCTAGAATTTGAAAATGTCGTGAATGAAAAAGGAACACTGATAATTACTAAAATTACAAGTAAAAAATACGAATACTTAAGAGATATATGTCTAATAGCATGCTATAGAAGCAACAGGGAATCAAAGTATAAAGATAGAGATTTTACCAAAACATCAAAAATCATATTCTTGAACACAAAATGGAGAACATAATAATACTTGGAGATTTAAATGGCAGAATTGGTACTGAAAACGACAACAAGAAGTATGGCTTACCAAAGAGAAAATCAGAGGATAAAACAATTAATAACTATGGCCATGATATACTTACTTTTTGTAATGAAACTAACTTGATTATTGCAAACGGAAGATTTGAGAATAGCGACTGTTTAGGAAAATGTACATTTTACTGTATTCAAAATGGTGGTGTAAAAAAATCCATGATTGATTACTTGATCATATCAGAATCCATACTAACTTTATTAAACGAATTTAAAATTGGTAATCCCGTTTTGTATACTGATCATTCACAGATAAAAATTAAACTAAAAATATTGCTCAACAAAGAATCGAGGATGTCGAATCCAACGTTTCAAAATAAGCGAATATTTCCTTACAAATGGACGAAAGAAAACAGTCTAAAATTTGATCAAAAAATGTTTAATATAAAATGCTCAGAATTATCAAATGAGTTAATAATCAATCCTATAAATACGAGTGAGATATATAGGGAATTGATAACAATTAAAAATTGCGCAAATAATTCTAAAAAAATACTTCATAGATCAAAATATTCTAAAAATATAACAAAATTGAGGAAAATTTGCAGGAAAGATGTTGCAATATATAAAAAAGACAAATCTAATGAAAGTTTACGAAAACTTATGTATTCAAGAAAAAAATTACAAAAAGAAATAAGAAAAGAAAAGCGAAAAATGAAAAATGATAATTTAGAAAAATTGATAGTTGCAAAAGAAAATAATGATCATAAGACATACTGGCATTTGATAAACGACAAGAAGAAAAAATTCATCACAAGTAATTTAAACTCAGTTAATTTCTTAAGCGAATTTAAGAATGCCGATATACCTTTAAAGCACATGACAAGTAAGGCAGTAATCGAGCTGACATCTACAATTTCCAATGACATTTTAGATAAAGAGATAGCAATGATGAAATAAAAAAGCATCTAAATGCTACAAAAACGGCAATCAAGCGGACCAGATAAGCTTGCATCAGAAATGTTTAAAGAATCAGGGAAAACTTTACCTATATTGCTGCTATTATTTAACCAATTACTAAATAATGAAGATGAAATCCCATTTGCTGAAAGTTGGATAGTACCTGTATACAAAAAAGGAGATAACAACGCTACATCTAGCTATCGTCCTATAAAATTAAGTTCAAATGTCAAAAAATTGTTGACAAAATTTTTGAATGAAAGATTAAATCAATGGCTAAAAGAAAATGATGTCATTCATCTAAGTCAAGCAGGATTTCAAAAGGGAAGCTCAACAATGAATAATATTTATATAATAAAAGAAATATTGCAAATTTACAAAAATAGTAAACATTCCTTATATGTAAGTTTCATAGATTTATCAAAAGCGTTTGATTCGATTCCCAACGCAATACTTATAGAGAAACTGCATTCATTGCTTCCAAATAGTAATTTTCTTCACCTTCTGAAAAGATTAATTACGGATAAGAGATATAAAATATTGTACGATGGTGTTGAATCTGAAGCATTTAATCTACAAAATGGTCTACCCCAAGGAGATAGTTTATCACCAACCCTATTTTCTATATTCATGAACTCTTTGGCGAAAGAAATTTACGCAAATATTAAAGCCACAAATGCCGCGACAATTGGCAGTATTCACACACCATGTCTGATATATGCAGATGGCATTCTCCTAATGAGTAATGATAAAGCTGGCTTGCTCAAGCAAATAGAAATAGTCGGCAATTTTTGCAACGTCAATCTCTTAAAATTAATTACGACAAAAAAAAATTATGATTCATAATGTTGCATCTGAAAATAATTAGGCCTACTTAGATATTAACTTAAACAATTATACAAAGCAAATCGAAATAGTCAAAGAATATAAATACTTTGGATTTCGGATTTCAAATAATACTAAAAATCAATCAGCCTACCTAACCGACAAAGAATTGAAAGAACTTGGAGAAGTTAGTGGAATAATTGTAAGGAATACCTTTGAAATGCTAGCTTTATCAAAAATGACGTACGGTGAAGAATTTTGCTTTCATAACAAATTGTCTGAATAAATAAAATACAGTTTCAATTCTATAAACGTTTCTATCATTTGTCAGCTACAACTGCAAACTACCGTTTGATAGGTGAGTTTGGATTACTCCCTCTAGAATATTATTTCTATAAAGCAGCAATAAATTTTTGGATTGAAATTCCTTTTAGTCAGAATAAATGTATTATGAAAATTTGCTTTGATCATATTTCACTCAGTTCGAATAGCAATAATGCATGGTCTTGGAGAATAAGAGGACTTTTCAAGCGATTAAATCTATCACATCTTGAAGAAAACATAATCAACTTAAATTTGACTATTGGACAATGTAAAAATATTATTAAAACTAGATTGACTGAACATTTTAGAACTGAATGGATAAATGACGCCAAAAGAAGTCGCACCGGAACCGATTATTTGGAATCAGCACAATTTGATTGCTCAATAAAACATTATCTGACCCTAAATTTAGCACATAAAGATATAGCACCATTGTTGAAAATGATGTGTGGAAATCATAATTTAGCGGTAACAACAGGAAGTTATAGAAATAGATTAGAATATGAAGAAAGAATGTGGAGTTTGCGCAATGATAGAACAATAGAAACTGTATTTTATTTTATTTGTGAATGTTCAGTGTATAATGATATCAGATTGCGCTACATGCCATATCTTATTGATGTTTCGAAGCAAAATTTCTATGGTTTGTTACAAAGACTGAATGTTGGCAGCATTGTTAAGTTAAGTAAAAATATATCAAAGCGGCAAATGACGTCAGACCTAAAGCTATGTTGGTTTGCAACCATGCAAATTTGGCTGTAACATCGATTGACAGAGTGAATACGGTTCAACAGTAACAAAGAGCGAGACATCGCATATACGAAGCATATACGAAGTCACCGAGGTCCGGAACATCTCCAATTTAACGTATTTAGTTTTAAAAAATCGCGATCCTTTGCAGGCAAGATGAATTGCATTATCAATTACTACTGATTAACATGATATATGTACATTGCTCAATGACATACATGCATTGCTTATTTATTAATAACATTCTGTTCCGGACCTCTTAATAATTAGGATTGTATAGCTTGATGTAAAGTAATCTGGGATTCCACCCATTAACACTAGGACGTCCGGTATATTTTCCTACCTTAAACGGCCATTTCGTCAATTTTGACGTAATCTAATTTTATATATGTTAAATTATATGTTTCATACCAAAAGTTATCTTTTTGTTTTCATTATATAATGTAAATGTATTATATGTATTAAAATTAAAATTAATGTTAAATTAAAATTAACATTAAAATTAATGTATTAAATGTAATTATATAAATGTATATAATATACACTTAGCACAATTGAAAACGCAACACCTGTCAAATCCAGCTAATTCGAAGTAAATCGCTTCGATTGAATATGGAATGAAGGACGCACGCTAATTGACATAGATATCTGCACGACGGCGGTCTGGTGGTGGGATTGCGTAATTGTTCAGACTGAATTACTGAAGCAAGCATTATTATTACCGAATTACTTAGCAAGCATGTGTTCAAATTGAACTTCGATCATGAAGTATAAAATTAACGACTTATTATGGGAAATGACGGTTTTGTGAAAAATCTTAAGATGGTGCGTCAAATGTCTGATGCCGAAAGATGGCGTGCTATTGGCATGCTTGACGCTGGAATGTCCCTTCGGGCAGTCGGACGACATTTCGGTCGTTCGCATACGACGATTGCCCGACTTCTCAAGAAAGCGAGAGCAAATGGTACCGTGGCACATGCTGGCGTTGGTGCAGTTCGTCACACAACTGCCAGAGCTGACCGGCGGCCCCAGATTAACACCTGCGCATGTGGCACGAAGAGAGCGGTGGGCGATGCAACGAGTTCACAGGAGACTACCACAATGGAGACGTATCATCTTCACTGACGAAAGTCGGTTTCGTCTGTTCCGCAATGATGGCCGCATTCGTGTTTGGCGTGTGCCACGCCAAGAGATGCTGCAGCAACACGTCCAGCCTACTCATCAGCAACAGGGGCCATCCGTTCACGTGTAGGCAGGCATCACCCTGACGGGCAAGACCGAGCTGGTAGTGCTCAACACGAACGTGGCTGGTGAGCGTTATGCTGAACTGCTGCAAACGCATCTTCTGCCATTTGCGACTCGAACATTCGGAGACGTGGCCAACTGGATCCTGCAAGATGATAACGCACCTTCGCATCGTGCATAAAGTGTGACGCAGCTGAAGGAAAACTTAGGGATACGGACTCTTCGCTGGCCATCAAGGTCGCCGGACATGAACCCGATCGAGTACGTGTGGGATTATCTGAAGCGCCAAGTTCAGCAGCGGGATCCGCCTCCGCAAACACTGAGTGAATTACAAGAGACAGTGGTTGCAGCTTGGCAACAAATTCCTCAAAATTTTCTGAGACGGCTCATCCTCAGAATGCCGCGACGAATCAATGCCTTATTGACTGCTCGCGGAGGTTATACCCGCTATTAACTTGTACAAGTATAGATGTTATGTTTAATAATTTCTTTTCTTAATCACTAAAAGTTTGTCCTATTCATTTACATTAGCTGTCAATCATGTCATTAGACCCCTGACCGCCGTCCGGCCGTAGCACATATCTATGTCGGTTAGAATGCGTCCTCCATTCTTTATCAATCGTGTATAGCGATCAATTTGACGGATTTGACAGGTGGTGCGTTTTCAATTGTGCTAAGTGTATACTCACACGATGCGAAAAGCAATCAAAAGACTTTACGATTCAAACATTGCAAGAATTGCAAACAATCAAACTCATCTTTTCAATTTCGCTGGTACAATGTCTACCACATAAAAATTTTGAACACAACCTGCACCTCGCAGATCCCTTGTTTTTGCACATAACAATATAGCACTTACGTTTCCGTGGATTATCTTGTGAAGGAACTAATTCTTGCGAAATTGTTGCATTCCTTGTAAAAGATAATTGCTCCATTACATTCATAAGGAATCGCTTCCGAGGAATATTTGAGCCTGTTGCTTGTTTGAAGCAGATCCACGAATTCAATAGTGCAATGTCAAGCAAATTGTGCCAAACAGACACTGGCCATCTCCTTGATGCGCATCGCATAGTATATAGTCTCAACATGGCATCAGCTGTGTCAACGCCTACCTTCTGTTTATTATAGAATAGAATAGGATAGGGTTTTCGTTTGATAGTATCATCACACAGTGAATTGACATGCATTGTTGACAATAAGAAAACATTTTTTCTTTTTCTTCGCTTGGTATTTCAAAAGCAATATTTCATCAGAGTCGCAATAGAAGAATGCCGTTTCATGTTCAGGAAGTTCAACACTTTTCAAGCCCGGAGGTATGTTCTTTGAATTTGATCGCAGAGTGCCAACCATTGTTGTATTTGATTTCAGAAGAGACCTTGCCAGATCAATGCTGGTAAAAAAAGTTATCACATGTGATATTGTAGGCTTTTCCTTGCAGTGGTTGAATCAGATTTTTCACGACATAATCAGCAAGTCTCATACCTTGTCGTTGGTCTTTCTCAGATGCTCCTAAATATGGCAAAATATTATAAATGTACTTTGTCTCATTGTCCACAAGAAGCCAAAATTTGAATCCAAATTTGTCTGGCTTGTTTGGCATAAAGACAATGAATTTACACCGTGTTTTCAATGGCATCAATTGCTCGTCGATGCACACAGAAAAGCCAGGCGTAAAGGACCGTTTACAAGCATCCGTAATCAATTCATACACTTCCCGTATATGGGTAAATGGGTCATCACAAATTCTGGATGATCTAGTGGACTTTTGATCAAATCGTAGACATCGCTTTATTGTTTCGTATTTGTTTCTGCTCATTATTCTGCCAAAGATAGGAATTCCGAAATTATGGGACCACAGCAAGTCTCTAGAGTGATCCTTCCCATAGACTCCTCTACCGATTTCTATTGCAATGTATCTTTCAAGATCTTCGATGGTAAATGTTTCAAGTATGCCATTATCGATTCCATATGGCCTGGTAGACTTGAGTATAATTTTCTTCACACGAACGTCTATAAAACAGTGAAAGGCATCCAATTCGCATGAGATCTTTCTCTTAGTCAAATTCGAAATGCCTGTATTTTGAGAAAAAATATTACGATTTCTCGTTCGACCAAAGGCTTTATTTGTTCCGCACACAAGACGTCTCTATTCTGCATCAACTGAACTATTAGTTGGGACTTCTACGTCGGAAGATATCTCTGCGTCGGATGAGTTTTCTTCTTCATCACTCAGTCCATGCTCTTGACTAGTGGTACCGATATTCGGTGTAATAACGTCAGTGTCACTATCACGATCGTCATTAGATTCGTTGCCGTCGGAGTCAATAATATCAATTTGCCATAAAGATTCCAAAGCATTTATCGCAGCATTTCTCTTCGGACGTTGAGCCATTGCAGCTTTCGCGCAAATGTTTGTTTGAATGACGATTTATAATACTGACTGTCTGAATGAATGACACGACGCGCAGGAAGGTGTGATCGAGTGCTACTGCTGTCTGGGATGAGTCATACAAACGCACGGATGAAAAGCGATAATGTTTACTTTAGTGGCGGATCCAAGACCAACATTTTCATGCAATAATGTTTCGCCAAATTTGACGAAATGGCCGTTGTAGGTAATCGTTTTTTTTCAAGGGATTGTGAAAAAATTATATAACGGATAACTAACTAAACATGTATATATTAAGGATAATGATCTAAAAAACAATATCATTTAATCTAGCTTCCAGGTTACCTCATTTTATCTATCATTTTTTAAATGAAAATGAATTTCGTCGAAAATGACGAAATGGACGTTCTAGTGTTAATAAAACATATAATAAAATCATGCCGTTTACGAGGTCGTATATACTCGTATGTCTTCGCTTATAGTGTGGTTATAATTACTATTATGTGCTGTTTTGTGATTTAACTTCATTCACTGAAATACATGAACCATTGATTGTCCTCTCTTTCCAGCATTTCATTCATAGTTTTCATCTTTTCATGACACATCGAAATCATTTGTAAATATTCCAAACTATTCGCACATCGTAATAACGCAAGTGGATCTACATGTATGTATTCCCATTATTTATGTATATCATCAGTGCCCTCATTGACTTGTTAATTTCATTGTTATCATTTTATCACCCCAGAAACGTGTTTTCAATTTGCGAATAAACGTTCTGATATTCTGATATTGCAACCTACATGACAATAATTCAGACATTTATGATTCTTCTTTAGCAGAAGTCAACATGATTTCAATGATATTCAACAAAACTTTTCATTAATTTTCATAACTACTCTGTAAGAAGCGCAATATCTCCAGTATGCTAGTCTTGAAGATAATTTGACCCATAGCTTTGCAGTGGAGCAGAGAACTCTAATTTTGAGACATTGCTAGGACGCATATATTTGTACCTAATACAGACTATCACATGAACATCGATTTAAGCGAGCAAATTTCTATGGTAGTCTGTCTGTATTCTCCTATCGTTTCGATCACTTTTACGAAGAGATGGTTATGAAATCCGAAATGCATTGGCTGTTGTAAAATTTGTTGCAAACTCTTTTCCACCGCCAAAATTTGTACATATATTACATATATTATTATGTATTATTATTATATATTATTATTTATAAATATATTATACATGTACAGTATACAACATAACGCTTTCTGTGTACTTCTTTACAATGTCTTTATATGTTATGTTATGTAATAATAATGAAGTTGTCTATGGAAGTCAATAAAACGCTATAAATCCGAAGCTTCAGATTTATAAGGTTTTATTGACTGACATAGACAAGTTCATTCATTATATAATCAAGTTAGATCTCTCTGAAAAAGAGATCGAAGTGACATTGTTTATAGACATCTTTAACTAGCATCCTGCAAGTGCTTTCCATGCATTATTCATCAAAGATTTTTTGTTTGTGATATTTGTCATTCTATTTTAACATTTAGCAATTATACCATGCAAAAATAGAAATCTTCAGCTGCTTCTCAGCTTCAGATTTCTGTATTGTGAATTACCAGGCATTCATGAGATTTATGTGCCTGGTAACATAGTTCAAACCCTTATAAATAGCGAGTAAACTTGATTATACAGATTGTTTCATAAAAAATGGATCACCCTTAAACATCGCCTTAACTTCAACTTTGTCTAACTCCGCCAAACTTGAACGAATTTCTCTGAAATTTGGAAGATATGTCAGTTGTGCTTACTAATATCATTGTTGGAAATTTCAAGCATGAATATTGAGTTGTTTTCCTGTTATAGATAAAAAAATTAGTAGATAATTTGATCTTCATTTAGCAATGTTACACAAAATCATACCTCACTCTTATAAAATTACATTTGTTTCCTTCGTTATGCAATATGTTGTTCTACAAGCCAAAAGCTATCAAGCAAAACGAAAATAAAGAAAATCGGTCAATCAGAGTCAGTATAGCACCATTATTCATCAACAATAATGTAACTGCTACATGTGATTAACTGGACTTCATGTTCCATAGCTTCCTGACTTCGTTGCGGTGGTGTTGGCAGCACTCCTGATTGCTTTCAGCTAGAAATCTATCTCTTACCGGTTGAAAACAATACAAAGCACAAATGAACAATAACGAGATCGCATTCACAAAAGGCAAAGTGTCAGCCTTGCTAGAACTAGGGTTTTCTTTGCGAGCTACAAGCAAGCGACTAAATGTCCCTTACAGAAATGTGCATCGATGGCATAATGATGATTTTCGACTCTGTCGTAAAGAGGGCTCTGGCCGTCCACGCAAAACATCCAAACGTAGAGACCGCCTAATTTTGATATTTGTTAAAGTTGATCCAAGTCTCTCGTTAACTGAGATGGCTGCACTAGACTCGTCTATTTCTAAGTCCACTATTCGTAGAAGACTTATTGAGTCGAATTTCAAGAGCTGTAAGAGGCCCTCTCAGATCGAATTATCAGATCAGCATACAAAAAGACGTCTCAGATGGGCAGTGAGTCATTGTCACTGGCGAAATCAATGGGATCGGGTTGTCTGGTCTGATGAGGCATCAGTCCGTCTGAAGGATAGTGATGGTCGATTGAGATTATGGATAAAACTTCACATACAGCAAGGAACCATGAATTCTGAACGCTATGTGAATGTTTTACGAATGAACATTGGCCAAATGACAGATCCATCGACTTGCTTATTTATGGATGATAATGCTACGTGTCACAGGAGTAGTAGAGTCAACTTATGCAAGTCTCATTTAGGGCTTAGGACATTATCTTGGCCAGCTCGTTCTCCTGATCTGAATCCCATAGAAAATGTATGGAGTATTCTAAAACGTAACGTTCGTCGTTCACTGCTACCTGCAGATGGCGTATCACAACTTACGTCACTGTTAAAAAGAGAGTGGAGAAAGTTAGATCAGTCAAAAATGAACGATATCATCGAATCAATGCCTAGACGAATTGGTAATGTCATTGACAATAAGGGTAGGGCCACAAAATATTAGCTTCTTAAGAACCGTCACTGTATCATAGCTTATCAAATTATATAAGGACATTTAAATATATATTAGGGACATGGAATAACATGAAAAATGCTTTCTGTATCATACTTATGTTTTATTTAGTCAAATTTTAGGATGATCCACTTTTTATGAAACGAACTGTATAAACATTTCATAAAGTTTTTACTAACTTTGCTATTCACCATATTCAAAAACGTTCGTTCGTAATGGCAAGTTCTGTCACGTGCGTTATTTATTAGTGATTAATGCTTGCATACTTGAATAATTGCTAACAATAAAGTTTAAAGTAAAAAGCAAAGTTGACGTTATCCAATATTGCATGAAATCTTAAGAGGGTCCGTATTCACAATATATGTGAAGGTCCGAAACATGGTCTGCAATATTTCATAGGGTCAGTAGGCTAGATGGGTACGTATTAGAGTCAGAAGATTGTCTTTCATGTTAAATGTAAATTTATCTTCTAAATATAAGTGAGTTTTAGGTAATTACATCATGAAATCTACAGTTCTTTTAACAAGCGTTTCATTGCCACCTGTAATGTGTACACAGCAACAAAACGACGTCTCAACCCGACTTAGCTTGTCGAAATTGGTATAAGTCGTCATTATTCTTTCAAATGCAGTCTGTGGTTACAAAACGACTTATGTTGAAGGAAATGCTAATATATTAAATAGAGTACCATGCCCTAAATTCGGCGTAGTGTCGGCGACTAAACGATAAATCAATATTTTTCATGTAGGATAAAGAAGCTCTATGCTTCTATCCGACTCTTTCTAGAGTATGGTATCTGAAGTATGTATCACAGTTGAGCCGAGACTGGCAACTGCTGTTTACTTATTAGGAACCACCAATTTGCAAAAAATGAAAATTGCCTTAATTTCGGCGCATTTGTCCCTTAATTCAGCGTATATCAGAATAATGCAAATTATCATTCATTAAGCTAAGAATGCAATGTAGATCTCAACAGGAAATGAAATTCATCTATTTTGTTATACAATTAAGTAAAAACATCCGCTGTGAAAAGATTTTTTTATTCCAAATGAAAGAGAAGAAGACAACTTACTGCCTTTTTTTCTTTGAGGGTCCAGCTTCACTTAGGTCTTTATCACTTATGTTGAAATCACTCATCAACTCATCGAATGCTTTCTTCTTCTTTCTTTCTTCTTTTCGCTTCTCCACCTTCTCTTTCACCATGTTCTTCTCCCTCAAGTCTCTCAGGAACATGTTGCCCGTGACGTTAAAGCGGTCTGGATCGATGGTGCGTTTGCGGAGAGGCTTGCGCTTCACGGCTAGGCGCTCCACCACCTCTCCGATTACCTTCACGACCGCCGGATCAACGTTCTCTTCGTCAACGTCGATGAAGCTGTCGTCACTCTTCGAGACATCTGGATCGTCATCTTCCGCGATCGCAGCCGCGGCTTGGTCCGCACTCATACCTCTGCCGACTCGCTTCGATAGCGAGCAAAGCATTTACAAAGCATAGCCTACACAAATAATATCAACATGAATATTTACCTGGTTTTCCCTCCTTGAAACGATTTTGTCGTGGATTCTTCGTCACGATTTTGGAGGCCAAAGAAGATAAATCGCGGGTCGTCACGCCGAATCCCATTTTACCCATGGTAATTCCGTAAGTCGACATTTTGCTTTCTTCTTCTTTCGTAAAAGTTGTCGGTTTGCCAATGGAGCCAGAATGTTTGCCATGAACCTTGTCACTCAATGTCTGTCTGGGTATTTTGAAGCGTTTGGCTGCCTTGTATATGCTCGAACCTTTCCTCACAAGATGAATGGCACTCTTCAAATCAGTTTCCGAGTATTCATGCCTTGGGCGACGCGCCATATCAGTCAGGATAAAGTTAACAAAATGGTTGCACTATCCCGTCCTTAGCTCAGACAGCAACTGAACAGAGTTAAAAGCTTTCTTATTGGATGCTCCCTATTCGCGTATTCAAATTCTCACACTGCTAGCTCATCGATGAGTCATTGATAGATATCTAACATGATGAGAAAGTTTGGAGACAAGTAGAATGTCATTGTTGAGTGAATTTCGCTGTCAAACACAATACGCCGAAATAAGGGCAACTGAATTTTCGTTGATCCTTAATTCGGCGCATTTCAAAATTCTATCAGGGAAGAATAAATGATGCAGATATCGATCTGCTGACTCCACTACCTGTCACAGGGCTTCATTGGCTTCACTTAATATCAAATACAGCACACATGATACTTGACATCATGTAGAATATCGAGTTATCATATTATCATCACAAGTAATTTTATCGATAATTTTTTTATGTGCGCTGTCATGAAATTCTTCGGACAGTGTTATTGGACAACAAAAGCAAATCGAGATGAAACAAACATGATGCCTCATCGTCTCTAAGTGATTTACAACAATCCATGACAAAAAGGCGGTTCCAGCATTTTATTTTACACTAGAACTAGCAAATGCGCCGAATTAAGGACTACGCCGAAATTAGGGCAAAGTACTCTATTTCAATTTTGCAGAAATAATATTTATTGAAATAATCCCTCTGAACTGGTCGTAACTCGACCATAACTCGTCTATAATTTTCAAAATAACATGAGTCCTTCAGTTAGTACAACTTAACTCAAATTAGAAACAAATGTTATTTGACCAACAACATGTAGTTTGACTCATATCAGTAAACTAAACGTTTTTCGCCTACTGATAGTGAACATTTTGTTTTTGATCACGACAGTCAGTCACAATGAAAATAGAACTTGACAAGATAAGGAATTTATGGAAATCTTCATGTTTTTTACAGTTACAACGAGTTTCAGATTCACATAAAATGGTATTCTAAGATGTAAGAGGCTGTTTGTATATTTGCATATTTCTTTATGCTGCTTAAGGAAAATTACAACTGTTGATTAATTGAGAATTACAGTTCATATGGGTTTATATGTAGATATAACTCTTCATACTAAATGCATAAAAATTATGCGGCATAGCAGTATCAAAATTTCATTTAGAAATATAAAGTATGAGCACGGTGTTTATAGAAAATTCGTTAAAAAGCGAAATATATTCGAATAATACGTTGTACTTACATAGTGGAACAGTATAAAAATGTTGTTTAATGCATCAGTTAAATTCATGATATATTTTAATAAACATTCATGAAATTAAGTGAAACAGAGCATACATCCGGTATTTCTAATGTATTTGTTGAAATGTTGCTAAGACAGCTGATAAATTTGAAATATAGTAATTTAAAACAAATTAATGTTGAAATTTAGATTCATGAATAAAATTTTTATTCATGTTTCCAAAGTATTTAATAGCTCAGGTAACTTTAATTGAAAGTACTAATTTAGGCTAATAATGTTGATGATTGACTGACTTGAAAAATCCGAGCTGAAAGAACTCGTCAATGTATTGAAATTATATCATATGATTATGGTCATCATACAAATTTTAGTCATCAATCAGACTATGATCATCGTGCATAAAATATAATATCCTATATATATATTACAATTTTCTTTCTTCAAATTTTTAAATCAATTAATAGTCTTCTTTTATTTCGGGCTTTAATTTTGCAAAATTGACTTATGTATTTTTTGATCATCAAGTGCAGGTTTACTTCTATGCAGCAAAGAAATGATAATGCCACAAATTCATTTAATTTGCTTGTCCATTTTTCTCGTCCAGAAAAAATAATGTATCCAAAAACCGTGTATGTAAAATTTCAGAATTTGAAAGAAAAGATGTTTACTTTGTTTAATAGTATCAAATGTTTCTTACGATTACTTTAAATTTATGGCTGCCATATAATTTGAATTTATTTTCTTTACTTACGGTTGATCCATCCTTTAGTGTTTGACGGTGGTTGTTCAATATTTTCTTCTGATTTTTCTGCTTACACAACGTATAGTACGTCAAATATACTATACAGTGCACTAGTAACGTTAATTATGATAATCATTACAGATTATTAATTCTTCTAAAGATTATTTTTAGAAGAACCGTGGATTCTGTTGACAGTAGGGCCTATTCATGATTCCATTTGGTATCAGTTCACTAGATCAAAATCTATGATCAGTATTACATCTGCTGACGTATAATGGTTTGGCATAATACTGGAAAAGAAATATATATTTTTCCGCAAACTCTATGTGCTTATTTTCTTAACTATCACTTTCACAATTAAATTTTTCATTTATTAGCCTACTACATTTAGGTTTTCGTAAGTACATTTCGTGGATTACATGTAGATTGAAATGTTACAAAAGAAGCATTGCGTGTTGTCTATAATATGTCCCGTATGGTCTTATTCAAGCAAAACCTTTCTGAATGACCTCCACAGACTCTTAGCATGTTTCGAATAATAATTTCTCTTTATCAGTACATCCAGCAGTACATGAAAGGTTGATAGACTGCGCATTTATAAAAATCCAGATTTTAGAAAATGTAACTTATTTAACTTTTCGAGAGAGGGAAGCCCAAAACGATCGATGTCGTCGATTTCTCTTCGAGAAATCGACGACATCGATCGTTTTGGGCTTCCCTCTCTCGAAAAGTTACAATGCCTGGCCCTCTCTTCTGTGAAATGTAACTTATTTGTTATAAAATACTGGCTTCCTTAGTAAGGTTAAGTAATCTCCACTAGTTTCCAATAATGGTGTTCTCTCTGCGAACATAAAGAAAATTAGGGATTGGGTGAACATCAACATTGTCGGAAACTTTACGAGTAAGCCGAATACAAACATTGTTCAAATAACAAAGAGGATTGGCATTCTCGAGTCATTGCACCAACGTTTAGACAAACTGTATGTGTTCAAATTTCCGAAACTGACCAACTTTAGAGTCACAAATTACTGGACATAGAAGGATAACTGACTCAGAGAGAAAACAAGACCAATATACGACTGTTTGTAATTAAGTCAAATGAGTTACTCTGCACGTTGTCCACGATGTCGAAGACCAGATTATCCCAAGAATTGTGCACTATTTCTATCATTTCACAATTTCGCTCAGTGAAAGAGACACTTTTTTTTGGCAAATTCCGTTCTGGTCACTAATTCAAGCAAAAGCACTTTCTTGGAAGGCCTCCCCAATTTGGACAAGGTCTACTATCCCCACAGTGGCCATCTATTTGTTGACTATTTTCTTTTTTTAGTTTTTTCGTCAATTTACGCTAGTTGAAGCTGCATTACATAGTACTTTCTAATGAGCTAGAGTCTTGAAACTCTAGGTGCAAGTACATGTTGACAGCTTCTTTTGATTGAAGTAAAAATTTAAATGACTCAGGATAGCGAACTCCTACTGAGAGACCTCCAAAGTTTGCAAATTTTCAAAATATGACCGAAAATGTGATTTTTGCAAATTTTGAATTTGACACTTTCTTGTCGTGAATTCGAACCAACATTGTAGATACTAGATTTTTAGGAGCTTGAAGGTGCGAAATGAGTAGACAGCATGTATGCACACGTAGGTCTGTTGTGCTTTGCACGTGAGCCTTCTGAATAGGCTATTGTCATAAAATAGGCCTACATGTACATAATTTCATGGATTTCCTCTATAGCCGCTACTTTCAAGCGAGCACAGTGGTTTTATTGATGAAAATAAGTGAGCTTAAATTATAGCTCTTGGCCCTTTATGTCCCTGCTCTCAAAGTGTGAAGGAAATAGCCCTGTGCTGCGGTGTTGATTGGTTACTTCACCATTTTCTTGAGTTAGAGAGGTATCACAGTTTCACTTCGAGATAAAAGCAATATATGTTCAATGAACATATCTAAAAAAATATTTTTGATCAACTAAATACACGCACACAGAATGGGATCAAGCACGAAAGTCCTTTTTTGGAGTCAAATGATGGCATCAGTTCTCTACTGTTGAGAGTGTTTCAGATCCAACCATCGCGGGATTCACCACCGGAAAAAGCTGATGCTGCTTCGCTTGCGACTTTGACCATTCGCTAAACGTCCTGAGAATGACAAGGGTATTGAGCGAAGGTGATTGGTCCTGACTCAAAGTCCAAAGAAGAGTTCCCTTCAAAACAGGTGGGTCACTCCTCTGACTATTTGAACGCCATAAAGTTTCATGAGACAGCTGCCCATCACCCTTCAACTCCGGTCTGTTGAATAATCTTCTACCATCGCTTGCAATCTCTGTTGCTCGAATCTGCTCTAAGTACCGTAGGCCTTGATGCCGAGTCTCTATGTCTTCGTCTCCCAACATGCAAACTATCAGCTGCTCAGTATGAGCAAAGAAGCAATTTCTTCTGAGAATATCCAGAAGCTTTCCCTGAGCTGCCTTGTAGTTAATGAGAGTAGCTCGGATGCCATTTCACAGCCAGATAAAGTGTGCGGTAGCAAAATGGAAGGCTGGAATCTTTTTGATCAGGAACGACGACGGAGCATAAACTTTGATCACATACTTTGTCAGTATTTTCAGTTTGGAATCAGGTTGAGGGGTAGCTATATACAATCGCAAAATTCGGGATGCAGTTGTTACCACACCGTGAATGATTGAGTGGGCCTGGTGTTTGTGAAACTATTTTGGATGGTGTTCTCCCAGTAATTACTACCTGCACCATCTCATACAGACTGCCACTTATTCACATCCATTGCTTTACCATAAAGTTTCGCTAGTCTTGTACCAATTGTGTGAGTGTCTGTTGATGTTGGAATGCTGCAGTGTTCCCAAATCGCCTGCACACTTTTCGCTGTCTCAACAGCCAAGTTAATATACCTTTTTCCATAGCTGTTGTCAAACTTTCCATAGTTGATGTCAATTTCTCATTCACGCAATGTTAACAAAGAATGCATTGAAATGAAGATCTCTATCCATTGTTCCAGAGTTGATGACAAAATTTGCATACTCGATGTCAATGTGCAGATATCTATGGTACTTCTAAGCAATGACATCAACGTATCTTTTTGCAGAAATCGAAAATTCATCTTTGCTATTCTTCGAATAGATTGCTAATTAACCCTAAATTCTTCAGATTTCTACATGTATATAGCCTGTTTTTACATAATTTTCATTTGTTTGCATGCCTTTAAGTGGACAGTCGCGAGCATCATTTCCATGTATACAGTCATTACCCATAAAAGAATCACGAATTTAAAATAATCATCTAACAAATCAAAGCATTCTATGTACGGACCTATTCGTAGGATACTGTTTCAAAGTCTCATACAAGAAGGCAGCATTTCAAAAATGAATTTATTGTATTCAAAAAGTTAACTCAAAATATCTTCGAATTCACGGCATCGATCCATATATGTTAGTGAAGGCGCAAACCATCGAGAACATTTTGCTGGAGTGATAACATGGAAATTATTTTCAATGATGTCTTTCAGAATATTCAGGCGAAGTCTCTGCAGAGTAATGCCATGCTGTCGAGCCACATCATTGTTTGAAACAGATCTTTGGACGTCCGGAGAAGATAGTTGGCGCTTTACTGCACTTTTGAGGCAAGAAATGGCATTTTCAGTTATATTCAAGAATGGTGAATATCGCGGAAGAGAGAAAACAGAAAGTCTATCATTAAAATGTGGGACATCTTTATGTGATGGGGCATTGTCTTGAATAATCACAATTTCCTCATCCTCCAATAATGAGGAAACTTCACTGATGAAGGATGAGTATGCATCCTTTGTCATTCCACCCTCAATAAAGGTGAAATGAACGAGGCCATATTGTGATGATACAGCGAGACAAACAGTCAAATTTAGACCTCGCTGGCCCTCCACCATTCTCACCGCTCGTGTTCCGCGGGCAGATCGTCCCTGTGTTCTGGCTGTCCACAGATTGAAACCGCACTCGTCTGTGTAGACTAGTGTCTTTTCAACACCACCGCCCATCATCCACTCAGCGTATTCTCTGCGCTCTATCTTCACAAGATCAGAGTTCCACTGGAATGGAACCGCTCGTGTCAACTTTAATGTTATGAGAACACCATCGAGATGACGCATGATCGTCGTGATACCTACAGATATTCCATGGAGTTGGAATATGTAGTTTTTCATCTCTGCCAACGTGGCAGTCGGTTTCGTTTCAATGAACGAAATAAGTTCATTAACCATTTCAGGAGAAATTTTTCATGGAGGAGCACCCCCAGATTGTGAAGCTTCACGCATGCCTGTTTGCTTATATTGACGAATTATTCGATAAGCTGATCGTTGATTCACATTAAGTGAATCTGCCAAATCGATGTAATCTCTGCCAGATATGTAAGCGTCTATCAAACGATTGCGATCGACATCAGGTATTCGTCGTTTAGACATGTTGCTTCGAAAAACAATTAACGGGAAAAAACGTGGAATTTATCAGGTTTGAAAGTTATGATTAGTGACTTCCAGCAAAGATAGACTTTCCTTATGCAACAGATATAACAAGAATGCGACTTACACACTGAGAAAATTTAGATTTCACAAGTACCATAGATATCTGCACATTGACATCGAGTATGCAAATTTTGTCATCAACTGTGGAACAATCACAGAATTAGACAGGTCGTCTCTTCTTCCGGTTGACTAGAAGGGAAACATTGGAACATGTAACGTAAATGAAATGGCACAATGTGCTGACTAAATACCATAGCAATCGAACAATGAGCAGCCAGTTCAATATTAAACACGCCAAATTGTGCGAAGTTTCAGTGACTGTTATCAACCGGATCACACAGCAAAGAGACACAGTCGATGTCAAGTTCTACAGAGAAGTTTGTGAACGTTTTTCATGCGCCTGCTAACTTTTTTTAAAGTGATCGGAGGACCCAACATTATCGAGAAAACTTTTGCGCAATGACCTGAATTGTTCGAATCTGAAGGAGTCGTGGCGATCGGAGCATTTTGAAGGATTTCAGAGCAATCCGCAAGCGACGCACAACTATTTTTCCTATCTCTGCAAGGTATTAAAAATTACTTCTTGCCCACTTATTAAGTTCCTTCATGTGCCATCTGTTTGAATCAGTTTGCACTTCTAGCAAAGTGATACGATTAAACAATCTAATTCTGTGGGAACAATGGATAGAGATATCTTCATTTCAATGCATTTTTTGTTAACATTGCGTGAATGAGAAATTGACATCAACTATGGAAAGTTTGACAACAGCTATGGAAAAAGGTATAATAGGCTCTTTTGGTGGTTTCATTTGCTTCAGAAGCTTCATGTGCTGAAGAGCCTCGCGTGTGGTAGGAAGAGTGTTGGCAGGCAGTTGTGCATGATGACCCAAAACGCAGTGATTTGTGTCCGATCGCAACATTTTGCAGAGAAACCACTAAATGAAGAGATTAATGAAGTAGACATCATTAACACACCAAGATTAACCAACATTTCGCAACCACAGATATCTATGATCTGTCTCGATAGCAACTTCTATCTCCAAATGTATAATAGCGGTTCGACGTCATCACCGTGGACAAATGAGTTGCGTCAACCTTTTAACATGAATAGATAGCAGAGCTTTCCGTAGAGTGTGGAATAGACTGGCTTGAAGGACAGCATGTGCCAGAAAAATGGCCAGTAGTATGAGGGACAGCAGCAAAAAGCAAACACTTCATATCAGTTTGCTCAAAGGAATATTCAATTTCATCATTGAAATCACTGTTTTTGCTAGAACTTAGCGTCTACACTACAGTCACCAGATCTTAGTTAAAAGGGAAATAAAGAATAATGATTTGGGCCTAGCCTATCACAAAACACAGTACGCCTATGTGCAAAACACAGAACGTGTATACACGCAGCTTATGTCAGCATATACTGGAGTCTTTAATCAAAGAACGTAATGGTTACATCTATCGTTTTTCACCAGGTAACAAACCAAAAGCTAAATGCAAACTCCATCATCTGTCTCATTATCCCTATCTTTTGAAATATTACGGTTCACTTAAGTTCTATTGGAATATGCGTTTCGAAGGTATGCATCGAAAGTTCAAGGAAATAATAAGAAGCACTAAGCAGTACAAGAACGTTGCGTTCACTTGCGCAAAGAGATTTCAAGCAAGTCGGGCAGTTCTTACTTATACTCAATCAATAAACAATGAAGATATTATCACTTCCGGTTTTATGGAACATCAAGCATCCGAAATAATTCATCCAGAAGTAGCGGCAGATATCAAGTCCAGCTTGCTTGATTCCCTCGACTTTGATGAGAATATTTTCACTTGTCAGGAAATAACAATTTCCTCTCAAAATATCACACTATCATGTCGGAAGCAGTGCTGTTGCGTCTTACGGAGTAATATGGATGCCGATCCTTTGTTTTTCTTTATAGAAAAATTGGTGAATATCCATGGCAATTGGTTTGTTTTGGGCAAACATTTGGTTGTTGTTTTTCATCCGCATTTCAATGCATTTTCCGTCCCTGGGAAGGAAATTAATTACAAATGTCTACCCGTGAAATCAATAGAATATCCTTCGGTTCCAATCCGACTAGTACGAGGTGTACAATGTATAACGATTCCAATGACATATCCGAATTTGCGAGACATATTTTATTTATATTATATTTTATTTATATAATATTTTATTCATATACAAGTATCTTTCCAGGAGCAGTTATTCTGGTCTGTTCCCAATTTTCTATTGAGGTTGAGGCCCAATATTTAACTAAATTCTCAACATTAACCTTATAGGATGAATGATTAGAATTGGATTGTCAAAGGGAGAAAGGAAACTAGTATCAGCTTCATCGCTGTCAGAATTGATTGTCAAGGGCTGTGCGAAGTTGGGCATTGATCAGGGAAATGTCAAACTAATTCTTGAAGATGGCTTCGAGGTTGACGATGATGAAAGCTCGCAGTACGCTAAGGAAGAGAAACTGATGGTACTGTTTGTATCTGGAGATGTAGCTGAATCAGAAAAGAGCAAAATGACTGATCAAAGGACGATAACGCTGCCCTCGCGACCATCCTTAACAGTGAATAAGTAAGTCCATTATGACAGTGAATACAGTAGTTGTAGTAGGCATTTATATTTTCATGTGTACAACCTTGGCATCAAGAGCCTTCTGAAATCGATCACAACACTGATCTCAGTAGTGAAAAAATGTTTAGGCCTATATAGTGAGAGCTGATGTTAAGTGCTGTTGACCTCATGTTATTCATGCTATTGAGTTCATCAATGAACTCATCCATAAATGAGTTTGTAAAAAGGCCTCATTGAACGTAGGCGAACAACTTTCGCTTTTTTTGCAATGCATATATCTTCAGCTTAGTATTAGTGCGCGAGTTCTTAAACGCCAGAAGCTGCAGCATTTTAATCGTAGAAATTGCTTGAGTGTGAAATCATGTGGCTCCGGTGGTTCCGGTTCCAGTCCCGCGTCGAATAAGCTTTCTTTCATAGTTCTATTGTTTTTAAAGGTTAAGTGAATGTAGTGTTCTAGTCTTACTTTGTATTAGACTAGCAATAAAATCAATAAGGATTCTTCCTGCAATTTTTGTCATTTTAACATCTTAACCCGTATATGTATGTATATTTTTATCATATCAGTTCCCTAACATGTTTTTAATGTATCATATTACATCGATTTTTTTGTATTTGAGTCTTTTCTGGTACAATGACTGATTTTCCGGCGACTGACGAACTATAACTTCCTTTTTGTTGTAGGATAGATGTTTCATACAAGTTGCCACAACTTCCACAAAAACTGATAGAAATGATCTCAAACGCAGAAAATGGAAAATAATTGCGGTTGAGCTCTCACTTCGTGAATGAAATTTTGAAAGTCATTTTCAAAGATATAGTTCAATATTTGGAACCTGAACAGCCGTGAGTTCATATTTATCTTATCAACTAACCTAAATCCAACTAATTCTCATAGTGATTTATCTCACGTAATGAGCTAACTTACATTTATAGGACATTTATAGGCTGTACGGTTAAGAACGTTGAATTTAAGTGAATTGCCATATCCATATTTACGTAGTAGGTATTAGTTACTACAATATTTGCAAGGACAAGCAATCCAATTTCATTTTATTTCTAATTTTTTATGTTAACGATTTAGTTTTTAATATAAAGTTCATACTAGTAGTACGAGTTGGAATGGTAATTGTTTTCGGTATGTAGTAGTGTAACATAAAATTGCTTATCATTGCTCACATTATGGTCACTAATTTAACAACATATCAATAGTATTGTGGATTTAAATCTGGTTAACTAGACAATCAAGAGTCTATAATGATAATAAATAGGCAAATTTTAAGGACAGCAGGTCTCCTCATATCCGGTTATATAATAAAGTAATTAGAAAGAAGTAAGTTAATTTCGCGTTGAAATTACGACTCCTGTCAGACCCGTGTGTTTTTCATTGCTTTCATTCTATGTGATCAATGCTGTTAGCTGAAACCTCGCGATCGGAAAAAATCTGTTTACTGTGTATTTCGGAAATTAACTTGATAAAAGCCATATGTGCAAAAAGTTTGAATAAGGTTAATAAAGTAATTGTCAGCATTTGCGTAAAAGGAAGCTGTGCTTAGTCAGAATATTTAAGATGAGCTAAATTGTGATAGTGGTTCATATAAAGTTCATATAAATAAACGAATTTTTCTTTTTATTCCCGATAGGTATTTAGATTCAACGCAGTTATCCTTCATTTGCGAAGCAATCTCTGATGAACTTCCCGTCTTAACAGACAATAATAATGAAGATGCAAAGGTAAGCTTCATTTCTGACATCCATCTATGAGAATTTTCCGCCAAATGCTTACAAGCATTACAATAAGCTTACAAGATTGATCCGTAGTCATTTAAGTATACTCAATTTTCGAATTAATGGCTCTTGAAACAAAGAAATATCTGACTTCATGTCTAAATGCAGATCAATCAGTTGCTGTCCACGCCTACATTTTGAGTTCTAATAACCAAGTGATCTGCGTTTCAAGTGCAATGCTAAAATTAGATACGTCAATACGGGGATTATGAATCTGTGCTTATGTCATACTTGCAGACTTAAATTTGTATGGTGGATTCATAACTTAGATTATCTTGACGAAAAATTAAAAAGTTGTCTTGATCCCACATTGGGAAAAATGGATAATTCTCATACGTGTATCCATCACTCATGAATGCAAATTATGAATTACAGAAGTTTTGGAGAGTCCAACTCATACGGCGCCTGAAAGAATTTAGGGCGTCTTTGGCCCCAAATGAGAAATTGTTATTTATGCGACAAAAATTTGGAAGGAAACGGAAAGCAAGTATAGATGAGTTCCATAACGCAGTGCAAGTTAACGTTAATAAGTGGTAAGCCGCCCATTTATTGTTTACAGTATACAATGATAAACGGTGTCCTATTTCTGTTATCCAGCATGTCATCAACCACAGATCTTCCTGAAACTGAATCAATGGAAACGGACACTGATAAAGAGAGCGACGTGGAAAGTCTATCGACCAGTTATTGCCCCGGATTCAAAGATCATTCCATAAGCCGTGATGCTGATCGGGTAAGTATACACTGTAAACTGTCACCTCCTAAATTCGAAGAAACCTGCATCCTAAAGCGCGACACACTAGAATTTTAGGAGGTTGCGTGAAATAGAATGCTGACATACTAAAGAGAAAAATAACTCTGGTGCGCTGGCCTCCTAAAACAATTTGCCTTAGGATTTTTTTATTAGTTACGAATAGTGTCTTGCTTTAGTGTGTGATTTAGGAGCTGCTGGTTTAGAGTATACTTCCTCGTTTTATGACAAATGTATTGGTAATTGAAGTGTGAAGTAAATCAGACCTATTAAATGAATTAACCTATTAACCCTTAGCTTTTATCATGTCACCTTGGATACCTCTTGCAACCTTGTATATAGAGCACCTGCAATTTAAGTAAATTACGTTTTTCAATTTAAGACAATTCAAAGCAGTGGCTACTTAAAAAGTTGAGTGAACTATGTGTAACCATACGGTGCTGTATTACAATGAACACACTAAAGTCATAAAATCATAATGCGAAACCCACTGGCATCCGATAAATGTTCTGGACACGGTGCATGGTGTCATTTTCAGAAATCTAATCATGAAATTCGACTTTACAGGATTGTGACTTACTGGAGAAGCTGAAGCAGAAAGGATTGACTTTGGACACTTCCTCATGTATAAAAATGAAGCAGTTTCTTTCTGACACATTTGATGATAGATCGTCAATGGCTCAGGGACTCACGGTGGTGGAAGAAATTGAAGCTTTCCAAATCCTGCGAAACCCCTCAATGGTAAGTGATAAGTTTCGAGTGTGTCCTTAGTTATAAAACTTAAAAGCTTGGTCCGAAGGTGCTAACTATCATGTTCTAAAAATATCAACTAAAAATCAGTCCTAAGCGACCTTTTACAATTTAAGACCCTGATTTTTTTGCGATGGGTACGGACACACAGGGTTTATAGGAATATCCAAACCCCTGGCCCAAAAGTCTGACCTGACGGGTTATAATTTTATTTACCATACCAAAAATTATTGCCTGTATAGAGCCTTCGCTCTTCCTCATAGAATTTAAAGATAAGCTCCATAATGAATTGTGCCACATAGAGCTAATCTAAAATAAAGGTATATGTATGTATATTGTACAAGTATGTGTGTGCGTTCGTGTAAAACCCGGAATATGGTTTATGCATACAGAATCCGACAAAATAGTGTCCACTACAATGCGATGTTACCATCGATTTGCAAATCCCGTTCTAAGGATTCGTTTACTATCAACAAGTGATTTTTTTATTGACCTAAAATTATTTTCTTAAATATATATATATATATATATATATGCATAAGTATTCAGACGGCTTATACTTGCATTGCTTGCACTATTAATTGTTTTATTATTGTTTTAATTATTTTTTCCAGCTGAAACTTACAATTGCCAAAAAACGCTGATTTATCTTTTATCTTACTTTTTATTGCTTGATCTAATTTTATCATGTAATCACCAAGGGCAATCCCAGTTTCTAACGGACGCTCGTTATTAGATATGAGTTTGAACGAAGACATCGCTTTGCGGTAAAATTTCTACACTGTAAACTGTCACCTCCTAAAATCGAAGAATTCTTCATCCTAAACCGCGAAACACTAGAATTTTAGGAGGTTGCGTGGAATAGAATGTTGACATACTAAAGAGAACAATAACATTAGTGCGCTAGCCCCCTAAAACGCTTTGCTTTAGGATTATTTTGTTAGTTACGAATAGTGTCCCGCTTTAGTGTGTGATTTAGGAGGTGCTGGTTTAGAGTGCATATCATGCTACTCATGAAAAGTACATAAATTTTCATCAAAATTTGATGGCACCCTTGATAATTTTCAATTATATGAATATCTAATTCTTTGATAATTAAAGTTCCATTTTTTAGACCTAGAGGCAAAAGCAATTGTGGATAGCTGACATATTGGTGTCATATTTTAGATCAGTTTTTGCAATGTTCTTTATAACTTTTAAAGTAGGACTTCCCTAAAGTCATTAACTTCGGAATTCGATAACAAACAAGGAAGGCCTCAAGGTGAGTCATAATAAGCATGGAAGAGTGAGTAAGGCAGCATGAGAGCGGATGTTTCTGGGGAGTGCAATGATTTGCTGGTGTTCAATCGTTTCAGTGACAATATTTTTAGAAAAGTAGACATCATTATCTGATCTTTTGGCTGATAATTGTCTGATTGTGTCTCCCCTGAGCAATCACTTTCGGCTGCACATTGTTTCATATTATATGCTGCAATTGTCTGATCGTTATCGCTGATAAATTGTCTGTTTCGCTAAAATGGTCGATAAAATTTCTATAGACAATTCGCTAAAACTTCCAAAACACGTCATAGGTCATATCTTGCAAAGTAATCTCATAATTGATGGCTTTAGGCTGGTGGACCATAATTCAAATTAATCGAAACTCTCCCCGAGGTAATTTCAGCCGAATTTCTCCAGAATTTGAAATCAAAATCACATAGGCACATAGGCCGTGTTTTTTATTTTAAATTTTAAAGATACACGCTTTAATTTTTACACACTTAATGACAAATTACATACCGTATTATTCGTGCATGTGCATTGATGCAATACAAAACATCACAAATCCTTTTTTGTGCTACATTGCAGATGTATTTCGAAGCATCACTAACGCTCAATACCTACGCTAGTAATCCCCTCAGTGCCTATGAAGCCGTAAATTCAGCCTTTTTCTACGAAGACGTCGAATTCAAGATGGCTAGCCTACTGCTGAAGTTGTATGACCTGAAATCAACGGTGAAACAATTTTTCAACGCTAAGCCGTTCCTGTATGAGCCCCGGGATGACGGGAACACTGTAATCTGTATACTGAATGTCCAGACGATGTTAAATATGTTTCTGTAGCAAACTATTACGATAACTGCAACTCGTGCCATTCAACCTTCTTACTCGATGGTACAATTGAACACAAAATAAAGAAATGTGGTCTCATCTAATGAGTTAGAGTTTTGCAAAATTCATGAATGGAAGAAGTGAAACACTGCCTTAATGTGGTGGGAAGATGATGGGATTAACTGCAAGGGGGAAATAGTGGAACTGGAAACGAAGAAGAAGCAGAAGATCCAGGGAGAACAATTCTCTATCTTCTTTACTTCTGCGGTTTAGAGAAGAACAGCAAAAGCATCTTGAAAAAACAGAAGTGGGAGAATATCCGTTGACGAGCCGGATACGTATTCTCAAAATGAAGAACAAGAAGACTATGTTGCTTGTGTGCTGGTCTTCGCTGTGGCCGAGTTTATGATGATCTGTAGTGTACCAGCATCTACATACGTCAGAAGCAACAAGTGAGCATTGGACGAGACTGAATTGCTGACATCGGATTGTAACAATGATTTGACAACCACACTGTAAACTGTCACCTCCTAAAATCGAAGAAATCTGCATCCTAAAGCGAGATACACTAGAATTTTAGGAGGTTGCGTGAAATAGAATGCTGACAAACTAAAGAGAACAATAACACTAGTGCGTTAGCCTCCTAAAACGCTTTGCTTTAGGATTTTTTTATTAGTTACGAATAGTGTCTCGCTACAGTGTGTGATTTAGGAGGTGCTGGTTTAGAGTGCATGAATCCGCTCAACACAGACTTATGTAAGACAGAAGAACCGCATCAGTTTCATGTTGAAGGTAGCAACCGAACAGCAATCCCTAACTATTTGAGGAAAGACCTCTGAAGCAATGAGTCCACAAGTCTCGGGGAATGCGTCTGCGAATCTCGGGACAAGCCTACGTGACTGGAGAATCTAGGAACTATACCAACTCGACCTTAGCCACGTTGTGTAGCGCACTCTTGCGATTATCGTTTCCCTTTAATGCAAAACATTTTCTGAATTTGATCGAAATACATATATAATCTTTTCGGAATTCTGGAACTTAGCCAGTAGCGACATTGACTTGCAGAACACATTCAATGTAAGACTCCAAAAGTCTGGAATCCAAAAGATAGTATGCAATCGAGTATCTTCTGCCTAATGGTGATGCTGCCGTAGTTCCTGTCTGTAAAGTTATGTTCATTAACACATTGAGCGCCAGCGAAAAAGTGGTCATAACTGTATTAAACAAACTTGACAACCCAATAGAAATATTTCATAGAAATGCAACGTTTCAGGAATGACTGCACTGTAAACTGTCACCTCCTAAAATCGAAGAATTCTTCATCCTTAAGCGCGAAACACTAGAATTTTAGGAGGTTGCGTGAAATAGAATGTTGACATACTAAAGAGAACAATAACATTAGTGCGCTAGCCCCCTAAAACGCTTTGCTTTAGGATTATTTTGTTAGTTACGAATAGTGTCCCGCTTTAGTGTGTGATTTAGGAGGTGCTGGTTTAGAGTGTGCACAATAGGATGCCTTGCGCTCCTTCCGCTTGTTCAGCCATTATAGATATTTCAAACTAGTTTGGGCCATTCCGAGCAGCACTGACGAGCCCTTATGAGGTGGAGCACCGTCTACGGCTGTCAAAGAATTTTCGGAGTTAATTTTTCAGAATTCACGAAATTATTGGAAGAATTTTTCGGAATTCACTAATATTTTGCTGGAGCGGCTAGTCTCTCGATTAGTCATTTACAAAAGGAAATTGAAGCGAACGATTCAGTACTACATTCAGAAGCCTACTAAAGATTAATGATTTTAACATAGAATTGTGATCAGACGGAATATTATGGTCGAAGCAGATTCGCTGGAGCACATTTTCCAACTTATTACGCACCGCAGATCAATTAGTGTCATAACAATAGATTTATTGAGCTTTCATAGCTGCATGTATTCAAAGTCGTCTACTGATGTAATCCATCAAAAGGAAGTTATACAAGCATTGAGACAACTCAACCAGTCATTAACACTGGAGGCGCCGATAAGTTCAAAAAACCCACGAAGCGCTGTTTGAGCCACCTCTGACTCCTAGCATTTATCATTGATTATTATTTGATAATTCATTGCATATCAATTGCAGTTTAGGAGCTTCAACGAGGAGAAGATACTGCACAAGTACTGTAATGGTAAAAGCTGATAATATATCTGTTATAAACGCTAAATATCATTGTACGACCCACTCTCATTCTTTTTGTGATGAGTGTTTAGCAAGAATGCAGAGTGCACCTATTTTTAAGTCTCATGTTTGGCCCGACCAAGGTTTGAACCAAGGTCTCCCGGACGCAGAGCGACCACTCTACCACAAGGCCACAGCGCCGGTTAAAATCGCTTTCGGAAATTTTAAGCCCATTTTTGAAGAATTCAAGTTTTCATTCGGAGTCTTCATTCTACATCACTGAGGCATCTACCAACTTGTGTGGCATATTTTCTATCGAATGACTATTGAATGTTAGTGAAATGCATTTCCGAGATTATTAATATTTATCTCTTATGTATCTCTTAGTAAACCTCTTCACGTTCAGACCGAATTTGTCTGTTGATCTACCTCGTAATAAGGAGAGGGCTACTCCAACACCAATAGTAGCTCACATTAGCAACTCATTGATCCACCATTGACGGAGGCCCTGCATGTGGAATATGAGCGAGGTGAAGCAGATGTTGTATGGCAGATAATTGATAACTTCAGAATCAGTCTATATACACAGCTACCTCATCCAACATTGTCAGGAAGATGATAGAAAAGAAGCAACGGTAAACATCTTGAAGTTTACAATTGAAACTAACAATTGATACGAGATTCTCGTATCTTAACACAGATTTGGCATGCTTTTCTATGGATATTCGTATATGTTCTCCCGTATTTGGGGAAGCGGTTTACAGTGCACTGAATGAACCCCTTTGAAAACAGAAATGAATCATAACTGAACTCATCGGCGCTTCTATTGGCAACCAGTAATTCAGAGTTATCTGTACATGCTCCCAATTCAAAAAGATTGATATCAAATGGGCTTGGTGTTATTCATACTCAGCATCATCAAAGTGCCATGATTCGTTCATGTACTGTCCTGTGAAACTATTGTGAGGCAGATAACTTCAATTCTCAATTGAGGCAAATACACATATGTTACAGTTTCAACGAAATTTGATGCATTTTCTACTAAAGAAATTTTCATTTGACTATATTAGGGAATTATGCTTTCACGTGGCATCCTTGCAACTGGCACATTGGTGTGTGCTATATTTCTTCGCTTTTCTTGCTGGTAGTCTTCTAAAGAACGATTGCATTTGTTTTGCGGATTAAAGGTAAAAGGAAGCTATTTCATGGGTTAAAGGAGCCACTGGGCAGCGCCGCAAGTTCCAACGAGCTTGTCGAATGCATCATTATCACCAAGTGCTACACACGTGTCTAATACCGATTATTGTGGACATCTAAATTTCTTTTCCGAATTCCAAAACTGCATCTTTATCATGTGAAGCCCTGTAAACTGCATATCATCAAAACGCATCGAATACAATAGTTGTGTTGATATTAGTGGATCTTTTCTTGGTATCCTCACAGAAAACATCCGCTAATATTAGATATTTCTACTGACAACGACTCAATACTTAGAGAATTGAAGTCGTCGCAGTTAAAATTATATACCGGTGACAGCAATGAAGTAGTAATTGTTGTGGCTCTTCCTGTAAACAAGGTAAAGCAGGGATGTGGAGTCGGAGTCGGAGTCCCGGAGTCCTATCATTTTTGCTGGAGTCGGAGTTGGAGTCCTATCAAATGACAGGACTCCGGACTCCGGCCTATAACTAGACCCCAAATATAATACAAACAAATTATATTTATCCTCGTGTATAGCTGTCACTGTCTTGATGTCAACTTTCTCCGTCAAACAAAGGTACAGACAGCAGTGCATGCAAAGGTTGTAATAGTTGAGGGAATGAACCGTGATAGTGAGAAAAGGATTGTCTTTTCACTCGGTGATTTAGTAGAGAAGACAAGCTTTCCCAGCCTCGATCACACCTACGCACCAAAGGTCACGTCAGAGACAAAAATGAAATACTAGGTTGTTTGAGAACATTACCTCTCACCCTCACGTTAATCGTGTATGTGATGGTTCCTCTAAAGCGCATATTAAAATCGAAAGTGTACTCATATTTTTTGGAGAAAAATGTGACATTTTCCTGCCAGATAGAGACTGGAAAAAACATGTGAAGCACATATCAAAAAGATGGGAGGAGCCGAGTCGTATGCATCCAACTGAAAGCGACATTTGATCAACTTTCATCGAAAATGATTGATAATAATTGATGCAGAAATAATCACTAAAAATATGTTCAGCTAAGCCTACAATGATCTATGATGTAGGTTGCCGGTTTGTTTTTCAAAAAACTGGGCTTTATATACTTGCGACCCGGAGTCGGAGTCCTATCAACCCCCGGAGTCGGAGTCCTATCAACCCCCGGAGTCGGAGTCCTATCAAATTGATAGGACTCCGCATCCCTGATACAAAGAACCGTAAAATGAACTTCAGCTGTTAATTTTAACATACATGAACATGTACGATACATTCATTTTTCCAATGTCTACAAGCCGTTCGTAGCATGCCGGATCTTCCGACTATACAGTCGTATTGAAATTAGCCAACACCCACTTCAATAAATCAGAAGTATGGAACGACAAGTTGAGCTAGACGAATGCAATATCCGATGGAATATTGAGTCAACTTATTTATATACCGTACAGTAACCAATATAATATAATATAATCAATTAAAACTTGTCATTTCTGAAACCGATGCTTAATCTGATAAATAAGCATAAATACTCTATCTGAGGCATGGGGTGGTGATTAATCGATTCACACTGGCCTTTACCACATGATATCGCACTGCTTGGATTAATCAAACAACCAAAACGGAATTTGAAATAGGAGACATATATCACTGGCAAAAAATGCATCAATGTATGCATTAATACTTATCAATCTAAAAACATGAAAAAAGAACCAATCAATTGAAATGATTAGCATTTAACTTCTGTCATATTATGAAATAGAACAATCATTTCAAAGTCACGAGAGACAAAATTAGAAACTCTTGAATATTAATAAATGCCATCAATCTAGGTGTGGTTCGTGTTCTCCTCATCTGAAGCAGAAATATGTTTTGGAAAAATTACATGGGCGTTATGATGTGAGCTTAAATGAATAAATGTCGACATGATATGTCCTCAGTGCAATATTGGATCATTTTCACGTAAATGGGAGACTTAAGCCTTCATAGTTGTGGAGAATAGCGTTCAACACTTGCAAAATATCACGTTTTAAGAAGGTGTTCGTGAAAATATAGAGCTACAAATTACCGCACACCGACCGTTGACGCTGGATGCTGATGGTATTTTCATTTTACCCGCCAAGTTTTTATTTTTCCAACACCGAAGATGATAATGTATATTTGACCACAAATTCTGAATGCATGCATGTGGTGGGGGAGGGATTGTTGCCAGTGTGAGTAACTTCAAAGCTTCCGACATATCACGAAAGGAACTTGACTGACAATTTCAGAAAAAGTGAGCGTGAACGGTGATGTCCCATAATCGGAATGCGCGGGTAGAATGAATTAAGGCCGGTACTCGCGACGGATTCTGCCCGCAGCGCATCATTATTTCATGTTGATGACTTCCTGTCAGCCCACCTGTTGTGATAACAGGTTTTCCCTCGCTAACGTTCACCCGTCTGGCTGATAATTTAGTGCGCTGCGCATTGAGAAGGGTTTAGAACATTTATAAACTTTCCGCCGTGCGCCAACGCAAAATTATCGATGGAATCCTCTAATTCTTCTCTGTTTGAGGAAATTCTAATTGAAGGAGTGAGATAATATCCAAATTTGTGGCGTATATTGCTCAATACATGCGCATACAAACACGCTGCACAATACTCGTGGCAGGAAATTGCCGAATTTTGCACAACTGTACATATTACAGTCACAGTAGAGGAGTGCAAAATAAAGTGGAAAAAAAGAGTGGCTATCCTGTAGTGAAGACAGTGACTTGAAATATTACAAACATCTGTCATTTCTGAGTGACATTATAAGCGAAAAGACTAAGACGATAAGCTCATTATCATAGCAGCGTCGTAGATGATGACGAAGAAAAAGAAATGATGACCAACAACACTGCGCGGCAAAAATCCGCCGGAACTATAAACGGTCGCCCTCCATCAGCGCATACGCATTTAGCTCCCATTCCCTCAAGACATAACGTAAACAAATCTGCTCCTCATCGGCTATCATGCTGTTTGCGCGATGCACTACGAGTATAAATCGGCCTGCAAGATTCTCATATTTTTCAGGACAACCTGGGGATTGCTTTTCATGAACTAAGCTTTTTCCTTCAGACCTGAGATCATGAGGTAATCGGCATTCTGCCAGTAATCGCATACCATGAACTTAGCCCAGTTTTGCATCTAATGCGGGTATGTGTTCATTTCCTAGTCTACATGTAGTGTCTTACTTTCAATATGAACAGCAGTAGTGTTAAAATGACCCCTTAGCGAATGCGGTCCCTTTGGCCCACCTCTCAGCCTCTTACGCCCCGGGGACCACCGCCATTCGACTCAACGTGGAGGACTGCCCTGTGGGGATCGCAACCTCAAAACTGAACTTTGGGTGGAAAACAATTTTTTGCTGCCCCCTTCCTTTCTGAAAGATGTTTCTGAGTTTGAAAATTATGGTATTGGAAAATCGACTATGGCTTGGAAAACAACTCGTGAAATTCCGGTTTTAGGACAGCGGCGATTTTGTCCCGCTTCCTCGATTCAGATCGCTTCGGCCGCTTCGGATCGCTTCCTTGGATCGGATTCCTCGGATCGCCGTCGGAAGCTTCCAACGGCATCACTTTCGAGGCTTTATTCGGAACTTGGTTTTTCTCACTCCTGATTACCCGATGCGTCTCCTCTCCTTACATTTTGGCAGATAATTATATAAATGTACGCATTCTCATACACAACAAATGTGTTTTTCTTTCTCCATTGCGTCTCTTCCTCTTCCATAGAATGAATGCGTCCATCAGTCATTGTTTGAACGGTTTGAATGTCACGCTGCGTCAGAAGAGCATTGGCGTGCACGTTCGTTATCTGGGGCAGCGGCTGTCAGTGATTCTTTACCAATGCGGTTTAGTAGTCACGTCTCCGAATGCAGGTGCATTATCCGCTTCTATCAACGAGGTCTGGTCCACCTGCAGACCAATGTGGACACTTCATTTGGATGCCATGCGCGAAATTGTGGTTTGGGCATATGAGAATCTCGGTGCCAACCGACTTCCATCATATCTATTTTCCTTCCTGTAAACATGGCAGTCACATGACCTCAATCAGATGGTTGAAACAGAACCTGTTCATCGGGTAACAGGATTCAACAGAAAAAAGTTGTGCAACGGCTTTCGGGTCGGCTGGAGCGAAGTGATGACTTGCGGCATATTCCTCGAGCACTTCTCCACCAACTGCAAACCCCGCGGGACTATTGTGCGCCATAACAACACCGGTCAATGTCATTGCTACTGTGGATGGACGCGAGGCCACGGTGAGTGTTGATGATGATAGTAGTGGTAGCAACAGTTGTGAGCAAGAGGTAGAGACAGAAGCGAAAGTGACTGTCGATGATTCGGAGTTGTAATGGGTAGGTTTGGTAGTAGCTGGACGACACCAGACAATTTTACTTCCTCTTAACACTTTGATACTATCGCTGCTGGCACAACCGGTAGCCGGTTCCACGCCGGGACCCACAGTAAGTGGTGTGTTACCGGGGATGGAGGTGGTCTGTCGTGGACGAAGTGGTTGGCTTGATCGTCAAGTGGATTTGAATGCAGACGAGTAGGAGGATTGGTCTGATCATGAGGTGTTACTGAAATGTTTCTGTAACAGCTCCACAAAGTGTTTACCGATGGAACACGGCTTTTTGAGCATGACGTTATTCATACAAGCTCAGAGAAAATTTTTATGGTTGAGAATGGCGTCTCAGTCCGCTTGAGCCGTTGCGCCATTCAGGGTCTTGTCCATAGAGTGGGGATATGTAGACTGTCGACTCAAACAAGTATCTGTATATAGTGAAAATTTTTAGATGAAAAGATTCATTTTTTGCGGAGATTACGTTCCCGTGGTCCAAAAAATTATTTGAGCACTTTTGAAAAAAGTCAAAATATTGCCAATGTATACTACCGAGATGACTCCCCTATATAAGTAGCATGAAACAAATTGGATATCAAAAGGAATGAATATTTGCTAATAACCAACTCAACTAAGCGGAAATTAATCCATTTAAGGCCGCCTATTTCGGCGAAATAGCGACAAATTTTCTATAAAAACGGTGGTAAGTATATCAGAATGTTATAATTAAGAATAATACATGTATATGATGACCAGTTCAATACAACAACCCTTTCTTAGAAATTCGTGGTCAAATATAAGCACCAAAAAGTGCTAATTTCTGAATTGGCGATAGTTTGCCTGAAAATATGTGATAAATCATGTATGGCAATCAAAATAATGTATCATTATGTCGTTAGCTGGAGAAGACAGCAGATTCCGAAAAGTGGTGTAACGAAAACGCTACCATAGTGCCAAATGGGTTAAGCTGATTATCAAGTGAATTTCATGATCCGCATTACAGTGGAACTCTTCGTGAAAAAATCGCGATATTATTCGGGCTTTTCTGGCTGAAATTTCAATTTTTTAATTCAATTTTCACCGGCATGATTCTATGATCCACTAAATCACTAAATTCATGTTTCATTTCCTGAATCTGAATAGTGATGTGGACCCATTTACATCTTTCAAAGTTAATTGAAATCATTGTCTGATGGGAGCATAATTTCGAAAACAGCATCAGATCATCCATGGGCTGAGGTTAAGTTCAACGCTCAAAAACACCAATTTTTAACAAATTTCCATTAGTAATGGGCAAAAGACCGTTCCAGGACACCATAAAATTCAAAAAGATAGTATCTTTAAAAACGATATATATTCATGAATTTGAACCCTTTTTCAGGTTATGAAGACCTAAATTCACAAATTTGGGCGTTTTTAAAAATACCCAATTTTTCAAATTTTTCAAAATCTCAAAATTTGAGAATTACAATTTTCACCCTTAAAATCATGACCGTTTCAGGACACCAAAAATCATAAAAGTTGAGAATTTCAAATTTGAGAATTACAATTTTTACCTTGAAAATCATGACCGTTCCAGGACACCAAAAATCATAAAAGTTGAGAATTTCAAATTATGATCATTTTGTTGCTCAAATCATGACCGCTCCTGGCGTTCTTACAATTTATCTACTGCTTTTGCACTCAGATGAACACTCAATTGTAGAGAACATCTGCTTCTCGCATTTATGAATAAAAGGCATTTCAGTGTAAAGAGCTGTGTCCTCCAACTCAAACATTTGAAAGGAAACAATGTATGAAAGAACAAACAGCTGCTACACCCACTTAGACATTTGTAAGACGTGGAATATATATCCAGCAAATCCTACTCCAGCTACAGTGCTGTGAAACAATACACAACAATAATAATCGATATGGCTATTTCAAACAAATGTGCTGAAGACTTATTTAATTTAACAGTGTTTCTTGTCAGTGAAGGTTGTGTCAAAACGCTCTCGTCATATATTTCACAAAATGAGACAAGATCAATTTGAAGATAGAAGAAAACAATCGTTGCCAGGGAGGATGAAAAAATTACGGGAGGAATTGGAGAGGAATATATTTTGAGAGGCATGAATTTACAGATTCTTTGAGTGATTTCATAGAGCAAAATGGTGGAGAGAATAATACAATTGAAAACTTACACAAATTCTTGTTGCATGAAAAAAGAAACAATTCACTCAGTGTTATGTGTAAAATTTTTATCTTCTATCTCTTTGTGATAATGACAAGACATATTTTTATACTGATCAATTACCGAAGTTTCATTTGTTATGAAATTAGGTAAATTAGCAGACAAATTTCCTACGCTTTGTTGGGTGTCTGTTTCTCTTGTACTTTAAAAGTCACGACCTAATGTTATCGGAAGATTGACTTCATTGTGTAAAGCAATTATGTGTCATTCCAAATGATTCCATTCTTCTCCCAAACAATGGTGCGTCATTTAGCGATAATACCGCGCTGACATATTCAATGGAATTTGGATGTTAAACTCCGCTATTGTTACTGCGACGGCCGCACGACACTTTATTTTCGTTTAGACCTATGCTATTTCATTTTAATTTTCTTAACAATGGTGCGCCATTCAGCTAAAATACTGCGCCATTCAACTAATCAAATCAACGGGTTAACATTAGACGCGCTGTGAAGAAAATTTATCATTCTTGAAACCCCTCTGTTTTATATGCAATGTTATTTCCTCTTGCACATGTAAATACAATAGAGTGTTTCAACCAATGAAACCTTGTCCACCCGTGGACAGAAATCCCATTGTTTAGAAAACTTGTATCTGACTGTTTTATATGCAATGCTTTTCCTGTTTTATATGCAATGTTATTTCCTCTTGCACATGTAAATACAATAGAGTGTTTCAACCAATGAAACCTTGTCCACCCGTGGTATTTCAATGTATCCAAATTGAATGTATGCAAAGTGGATGTAACCAAATTGAAATATCCATGTGTTGTTTTTAATTTCTCATCTACGGGAATATAATAGAAACATTTTATCTTCTATACAAATGAGAAACATCAGAGACTTCCAAAAAATATACGGCAAACAAAACCACGTCAAATTTCGATTTAATTGAGATTGCTAAGCAATTGGGAATAAAGAATTTTCACATATTGATGAGTAATGAATTACTATTGATAAAAGATGTACGAAACACTAACTCTACTAATAAAATGTAACAATGTAACGTTTTAATTTAATCTAAATTAAATCATTTCAAAATCGAATAAGTAGTAAGGAAAGACATCATTAGAGAACAGTTTTAAATCAATACCCCCCAAGTAGTAAGGAAAGTCATCATTATGAAACAGTTTTAAATCAATACCCCCCAAGTAGTAAGGAAAGTCATCATTAGAGAACAGTTTTAAATCAATACCCCCTCCCTTCTGACTTCTAGGGGTCCCTTAAGAAATTTTTTTATTATAAAATGAGCAACATAAATGAGTTTTTGAAATTATATGAAACACAAACGACAACGAATTTCGACCTAAAGAAAATCGCTAATCGATTAGGAATAAAGAATTTTCATGTTCTAATGAGAGACGAATTACAATTCCTAAAAAATATGCCAACAGGAACCTTCAGTTCCCGGAACAAAGTTCCATCAATAACTATAAATTTCATAACAAATCTTCATACGTCAGATGAAAAAGGTGTACATTGGTCAGCAGGACAAAGAAATATAAACTGTTCTAATTATTATTTTGACCGCCCGGAAGCTGAGAACTATTGGTTCGACTCATACGGACTTCCACCTACGAATGAAGTAAGAGAAATACTTGGCAATGGAATTTACAATACGTTTCAAATTCAAAAACCGGGAACTACTTATTGTGGTCAATTATGTCTTTATGTTTTATTTAAATTACAGGAAGGAGTACCATTTCTAGATATTATGTTAGAATTGAACGAACCGTAGGTTCTATGGCTACGCCTAATAAGGGAATTTCATTCCCGAAACGTTAGTTCCAATGATAATGATAATTAAAAATCACTTCGTTGTAATTCATTTTGATAAAAACGGCCTCTGATATATTCATCATCTATATCTTTGATTTCGTAAGTAATCGGATAACTTTGATTTATTTTAGAAATTTCAAATATTTCTTTAGTCCAATAGCCAACAAAGCCTTTTTCAAATTTATTCTTATATTTAAATATTCTAACTCTATCTCCAATTTTAAATTTCGGCTTAAGTTTCTGCAAATTCGGATTACTCTCATTCAAATTATTATTCTCGAATATTTTTTTTCTTATCAAATCAGGGTCGTCAGAAGCATTCTTTGGAGTTTCTTCAATACCAGAATGAACTTTATTATTGTACTCTTCTACAATTCCTGGTAATATCTTCAACCATTTCTGATTTCTTTGCTCAGTAAATTTCTTGAATAATTAATTTTTTAACGTCCGATTGAATCTTTCTATCACTACGGCCTTCCCTGCATTTTCAGTTGAATAAACAGTTTCAAATAGTGGCTGAACATTTCGGTTACAAAATTCCGATCCTTTATCAACAAACAATTTTTTTGGCTTTCTATTACTTTCTTTAAAGATTTCTTCAAACGTATATTTAACTGATAGACCACTTTTGTTTTTTAAAGGCTTTACCCAAGCGTATCGTGTACATAAATCTATAACGGTCAATGCATATTTATAATCAGAATCATTCGGCATATGAATAAGATCAGCACTCCAAATATCATCTTTATTAAATACTTTTACTTTCAATAGATATTTAGGCCTTCTATATTCCTTGTGGATTTCGGACGCATAGCCTCCTAGATCATTCGACATTTCAGACGCGTAGGTTCGAGCGTTGCTCTCAGACAGCTTAGCTGTCGTTTCATTTAAACCCTGACCGAATAATATTTTAGCTTGTAAAGCTTTCTTAACAAACATTCTTTCAATTTTTTCTCTAAATGTAGGATTTTGAATATTATCTAATTCTTGTATCAACTTCTTATCAGCTGCATGTCGAGAACTTAGATCATGATTTCGATAAGCTAAATCATGTCTATAAGCGGCGGCGTCTACTCTATTTATTGGTTCTTCACCTGGTTTCGGATTATTATTCTCATCTAGTCTTATATCTAATCGAGTTCCTGGACCGGTATATCAATGACCAGGAAGATGTTTTTCTTTTGAATATTTACTCAACATAAATCCAGGAAAGTTTTCTAATGTTTTTTGTATGTCACCACCGTAGGTAGTAGCCAAACTTTGTTTGTCGTCGTTACCTTCATAAATTTTACAATTTGAGTTTTTATTTTTGTTTAATAAATAATTCAATAAATCTAAATTAGAAATTTTTAATTTAGTTAAATTTTCGGAATTTTTAGAATTCATTTTAAAAGATAAAAAAAATTAAAAAGATAAAATAAAATAAATGTTTTACCTAATCGGACCAAAGGTCCTGAGGTTATTACCTTATCATACTAGGACTTAGATATATTCCAGAACCATCTTTAGTTTCTTTAATTTCAATTAAATCATCAACATTGGGGAGAATATTTTTAAGAACTCGTTTTCCTTCATCAACTAAATTTAATTTACTAATAAAATTATCTACTACTCCTTCACCCCTAGCAACTTTCTCTAACTCTCTATTATGTCGTTTTTGTTCTTCTAATGCTGCCTTCTCTGATTTCTTTTTATTTACTGCTTGGACAATACCAGCTGTCCCACCTGCAACACTTCCTGCTGCTGCTATGCCTCCTATTATTAGTGGAATTAATGGGAGAATCCCGCCATTCTTTTCTTCTTGTAATTGAATATTCTCTATCATTGGTTTACTTATGTAATACTTTTTTTTGTTAATCGTAATAGTTTTAGGGGTATTTTTGTCAACAATATTACGTAATTTTAATTCAACAGTTTTATTATTATTACTTTTCGCTTGCGACATTTTTAATAAAAAAATTTTAAGTTACGAAAAATTTTCATCTATTCTAGTTACGAAAAATTTTTAAGTTATCAAAATTTTAATCTATTCTACTTATGAAAAAATTTTAAGTTTAGAATTTTTAATCTATTCTAGTTATGAAAAAATGTTATTACTAATTACTAAAAAAAATTTAATCTATTCTAGTTATGAAAAAAAAATTAATTAATCGACGAAGTCTTGGGCTTTAGCCGATCGACGAAGTCTTGGGTTTCTAACCTATTGGAGCGAAGCTCCTCGAGGCTTTAGCCTATCGGACCAAAGGTCCTCAGGTTATTAACCGATCCTAACCATCTTTCCATTAAGAATATCAATAGAATATTTTACATCTTCTAGCAATAAACCATAAGCCATCAATGAAGTTGTGGAATCTTTTTTTTCAATATTAATTGTTACATCACAACCATTTTTAATAATATCTTCAGATTGTGCACTTAAATCGAAACAGAAAACAGGATATAAATGTCTCCAATCTCCAGGAGTTAATTGTAGTTCAACTCCAAATTCTATACAAAGATTTCGATAAGAATCATATCCTTCCATAAATTGATTATTGGTATCATCGAATCTTAATGGATCAATTGGATATCGGATTTGATTTAATGAAACTTGTAAACTTCGAATTGTATTAATGTGGAAGAGATTATTGTTCTTATCAAAACTTGGGGAGTTATTTCTTTGAAATGTATGTAATAAATATCTTGGAGTATTCGCAGTTCTAGTAAAATGCCAGTTAAATCTTTGTTCGGAAAAAGTTACTGAACTAGCAGTACGCTTTAGAAAATTTACTGGAATTGGTTTGTTAGTATTTAATCTTTTTGCAATAGCTGTTTCAACCTCTAAACTAGGAGTAATATGCTTAATCCACCATTCAAGTCTATCAATTTTTAAATATGCTTTTTTTCCAGCCTTACCAAAAAAGATTAATTCATTATTTGCTGTACGATGAATTGTTAACTTAAATTTTAATTGATATGATATTTTATCATAATCTAAATATCCGAATAATGGAGACAATGACCAATTAACTGTCTGTTTACTTTTCTTGTTAAATTCACGTCTTTCTTTATATGCACTATTGTTTGTTTTATTTAAATGTTTTGCAATATTTTCTACATCTTTCGCAATTCCTGCGGCATCTCTTCCAGCGTGAGTTAAATCATCAACAATTATACCATCATTAGTATCAGGAAACCAACCTTCGATTTCATGCTTTTTATTATTTTCACCAATTGTTATAAATCTAAGCATTGTATCAATTACACCTGGAGAATCACTTATTGTTTCTATATTTTGAGTTGCAACATCTAAACGCATTTGTGTAAATAATCTTGGAAAAAAATTATTCTCTAGTGCAATATTATCGGTATCTGGTAATGGTGTTGTAAAATTGGTATCACTATACAAAGAATATTCACAGTGTAAAAATGAATCCGGTAAATATAAATAACTCTGCTGATTATCAACTTCGAAAATTAAATCACCTCCAGTATTTACTCTACTGGAAGATCCGGGATTCATAGCAACTCTTATATAGTCATTATTTTTTTGATTGTAACTGACGAACGGAGGATCGTCTAATCTAAATTTATTTTCGATAAGCGAAGACATTTTTATAAAAAATAATTTGACTTTTTGTTTTTCTCACACATAGAAAAATTTTACTAAAAAAAATATTTAAAAAATTTTACTAAAAAAATTTACTAAATATAATTTTAGAATTTTGCTAGACCAGCTCCGCTACAGCTTTGCTGGTTAAACCGAAGGTTGCTGCTGACGCCATTGCCTCTTATTTCTTCAATTGTTTTTTCATTATGTTTACTATTAGACGGAGCTCCGCTCCTCAAGGTTTCACCCTCAACAGCTATGTTAGCAATTTTGTTTTTTGTTTCATCTGAAAGTTTTTTTTAATTTTTTTAGTTCTTCAGAATCATTCTTAAGTTTACGAATAGCTTCTAGTTGTTTTAATTCGTTTTGAGACTTAACAGCATTTGATATTGCACTAGCTGTACTACCTATAGCAGCTGTTCCTTTTGCAGCAGATGTAATCAAATCTTTATTATTTTTAATTAAGTTAACGATACTTCCAATACCAGAAAATATACCGGCTCCGCTGTTTACACTAGCTACGCTGTTTACACTAGCTACGCTGTTTACATCATCTCCTTCTTTTTGAATTGTTTCTACACTGTTATAATGATAAACAGGATTCATACGTGGTTCATGAGCAATTCTTTGATTTGAAGCAAATTGTTTAAGATTGTGTTTATAAATTATAGGCATTTTTTAGGATTAAATTTGACTTTTGGGAAAAAATATTACGATTGGTTAGTAACCTGAGGACCTTTGGTCCGTTTAATATTTACGCTAAGATTTACGTTTGTGAATGGACAACAACTTCGAGATAACTTTATTAATTGCCTGTTGCACTTTATCTATTGCGTCAAGCAGCGTGTGATGTACTTTAATTTCTCTTCTATTAACTTGCATTTTCTGCTGATTAATCTTCAACGCCGTTTTAAGAGCATTTAACTTAACTTTAAATTGCTTAAGATTGTGTTTATAAATTATAGGCATTTTTTAGGATTAAATTTGACTTTTGGGAAAAAATATTACGATTGGTTAGTAACCTGAGGACCTTTGGTCCGTTTAATATTTACGCTAAGATTTACGTTTGTGAATGGACAACAATTTCGAGATAACTTTATTAATTGCCTGTTGCACTTTATCTATTGCGTCAAGCAGCGTGTGATGTACTTTAATTTCTCTTCTATTAACTTGCATTTTCTGCTGATTAATCTTCAACGCCGTTTTAAGAGCATTTAACTTAACTTTAAGAACATCTAATTGTCTTTTAACAGCATCTAACTGTTCTTTATTTTCTTTAGAGTTTTCTTGTAAATTTTTCTTTAATTCATTTTCTAAATTGATTTTAAGAGTTTTCATTTTATCAACTTTTTCATTAAGTGAGTTTACTTCATTTATTATTCTATTCATCTTTTTCATTTGTTGAGTAATTTTAGAACTTAATTCATCAACACTTTTTTGGAATGTAGTTTGTAACTGCTTTAAATTTTTTTAATTCTTTCAGGTAGTTTTTCTATTTCATTTAATTGTTCTTTTAACATTTTTATCTGATGTTTATTTTTAATGACAGCAGATTTTAAATTTAAAGAAAGTAATATTAAAATTTTTGATTGTTCTGCAATCTTTTTAAAAAGTTTTGCTATATCTGCTTCTAGCTCTCTATCCTTTTTATCAAGTTTTAATAATTTTTCGTTTAATGATTTGTCATTAAGTTTTAGCAACTTTAATTCATTCATCAGTGGAACCATAACATCGTTTATATATTTTTCTTTTAAGTCATTGATTTGTGTATCAACATATTGTTTATTTGTTAACTCTGTATTTTGTTGCGGAAGAATAGAAAGATGCAATGGACCAGATAAAACGTCTCCAGTTTTCATGATATAATTTTCAATCTCTATATCTAATTCACGATTATTCGGGATATATGCACCTCCACCAACATTTGGTAACATCATTTTTTAACAATAAAAATAAAAATTTTTTTCTAATAAAAATAAATTTTTTTCTAATAAAAATAAAATTTTTTCTAATAAAAATAAAAATGGAAATGTCTCAAATTTGTCAAGTTTGCAATATGCGTTTTTTAAATCAAACCCTATTATATTCTCATATGAAAAACACACCATGTGGTATGCATATGAATCAATTTCAACCTAATAATAGTATTCAACCTAATAATAGTATTCAACCTAATAATAGTATTCAGTATAATAATATTCAATCAGAGCAACCATTACAAAGATTAAAGCATTTATTTATTTCAAATAAAGAACAAAATCTTTATACTGCTAGACAAAATACACCTAGGTAAAATAATAATAATTATTTAGCACAAAATACACCTAGGCAAAAGAATAATAATTATTTAGCACAAAATAATAATAATTATTTACCACAAAATAATCCTTTTGTTCAAAATAATAATGTAGCACAAAATAATTATGTTGATAAAAATCAATTTGTTGAATGTAATAACAAAAAAATATGTTCCGGATGTAATAAAAATATAACGTCTAAAAATTTTGCACGTCATTTAAAATTATGCGAACAACCAGAAGAGGTTAAAAAAGATAAAAAAGATAAATTAAAAGATCAGTTATGTCGTAATTGTAATAAATATTTTACAATTCAAGGAATTACTAATCATTATAATTCTTGTATAAGTTCTACAAGACAATGTACAAGTTGTCAAATTACTAAACCTAAGACAGAGTTTTATGATAGTAAATATCAGTGAAAGGATTGTTTAAAAGAAAAAGTTAAATGTAGAGGTTGTCAAAAAATTATATTAAAGAAAAATTTTCCGCGACATTAACACTATGTCCGAAACTTAATCAAAATCTTAATCAAGATCTTAATCAACATGATAATAATTTATATCAAAATAATAATTTATATCAAAATAATAATAATTTATATTAGATAAAATTACTTTTTATTATTAAAATAGTCTTATAATAAAAAAATAGTCTTATATATTTAAATAGTTGTATTTCTACTAAAATAGTTGTATTTCTACTAAAATAATCTTATATATATTAAAATATTTGTATTTCTACTAAAATAATCTAATATATATTAAAATATTTGTATTTCTACTAAAATTATCTTATATATTAAAATATTATTTTTTTATAAAGAATAAAATATTATTTTATTAAAATATTCTTAAGCATTCCGGAAGAGAGGAGAGGACTTCTTTTGAGTATAGGAACAAAAATTCCGACACATTCCGGAGGTTCTACGGAGGTTAAAAACACTCATAAGAGTGTAAGAATTCGAGTCCGGAATCAACAAATAATAATTCCTAAATTTTTTATTTTAAAAATATTAAATGAATAAAAGCGAAAATTTGGAAGATTTATATTCACCGGTTATAATTAAAAGTAATAAAAGTGATAAAAGTAATAAAAGTAATCTAAGTCGTCATAAATCTCTTAATGCATTAAATGAAATGATAAATAATTATATAAATAACACTGAGTTTCAAGATACACTAACCCCTCAAGATCCGAATCTAAAAGATATTAATAATAATATTGTAGATAATCCTAGATATAATCCTAGATATAATAATAATATAGATAAAAATATATATAATAAAAAATATTTAGAGACACTACCCCCTAATTCATCTCCTAATAAAAAAATAACACAATCAGATCTTACACGTCTTTGGAATTTTTTAAAATTTCATTGTATAAAAATAATGTTAGCATGTATCTTAATATTTTTTATTTATCATCTTGTTATATGTATTGGAAATCAATGGGGTTACTTTCTAACAGAGGAACAAAAGAGGATAAATTTTTATAAACAAGAAATTAAAACTTTAAAAGGATGGAAGACTGAGGAGGATAAGATTAAGGATAAAACTTATAATAAAAATATTAAACAAGGTAAAATGTATCAAGAAAATTTACATTTCATTGTTTACGGTAAAACTGGAAGTGGTAAGACTACGTTTATTAAAAAATATATAAACCAATATTATAAGGACGAAACAAAAGTACATATTTTTTGTATGCATACTTCTGAATGGCCAACTTTTACAAACGTTTATAATGATAAACAATTAGATGAGTTACAAGATATGGAAAGTTTTGCTGGTACACCTGAAAATAAATCTTTATTAATTTTAGATGATGTTGCAAGTTTATCAAAACAAAAAAATATGTCAGAAATATTTACAAAAGGAAGACATCAAAATATTCAAATAGTTGTATTAGCTCATAAAGCTTGTGATGTAGATAATAAGATTAGAGAAAACATTCAAACATTTTTTACAACTACACAAAATAATGCAGCATTCTTTAATGATATTAATAAAAATTATAAAATGAATATGCCTTTATCATATTATACACAACATAAATACGGAATAATACGTGTTGACACCATAAGTGAACATATGCAAGTATATGATAAAGATTTGAATATATTAGTAGATACCGAACATGAAATCTATAATAACTCTCAAGATTTTGATATTAGAATGTATGCAAATGCAAAACATTTATCAAATCAAGTTATAGAACAAATAATTATTTTTTTAGAATCTGAATCAAAAGTACCACTAAAAATTATTCCTGATACATTTTATTTTTATTTTGATAACTATTTAAATACAAAATTTGGTATACCAATACCTAACAGATTACAAGATAATGAAACATTAAACTATTTGAAAACTGCAATAGATGATGTTAGAAACGGCTTAAGAAAAGCAACACCAATAATATCTGATGTTAAATCTACTTTTTCTGATGCCAAATCTACATTTGATGAAGCCAAAAAAACATATAATGATATAAAACCATTAATAAATGGTGTTAGTGAAATACTTAATAATTAAACAAATTTATCATAATTTTACAGATATATTAGAATTTTTCCATTATATATAAATTTTAGAATTTTTTTCTCTAAAAATTAAAACACAAATTTTCTCTTAAAAAATAAAAAAATGGATAAGTTTTATTGTGTCTTATGTGAAAAAAAATTGCAAACAAAAAGAAGTTATCAATCTCATCTACAAAGTAAAATGCATTTACAAAATGTAGAACGAGTTGATAAAGGAAATATATTAAAATTAAATAATTATAAAAACTATATAGAAACATTACCTACTGATATAAAAGTTAAAAAAATGTTTGATGATTATTCACATTCGGAATATAAAAAAGTTTTTAATAGTGAAGATGAAGATGAACATGTACCAGATGGAAGATATTTATTTAGCGATACTGATGAATTTAACGAAATAGATGAATTTAACGAAATAGATAAATTTGATGAAGCTGAACGAACCGATGAAGCCTTAGCAAATAAAAAATATTTATTTAATCAGTCTTTTGAATATAATGAAACCGATAAAACTTTTTCTGATATTCTTACCAACTTTTATAATATATTTAAGAAATCTTTCAAATGTTATATGAATGTAGAAGTACTTTATACAAAAATGGACCTGATGGAATTCCTGAAGAAATAATACAAGGACATTTTACAAATTCACAAGAAATTCATAATGTAAATGATATACAACCCATATTTGAATCGATGATACTTAAATTAGAAAATTGTATAATTGAAGCCCAGTTACGTGAATCTGGTTGGAGATTTGTTAAAATACTATCTAAGAAAATAGTAATTGATAAATATAAAAATAATACTGGTGGTAGTTATGTTCCTTTACCTTTCAGTTCACGACAAATAATCAACATAAAAAATGAAGATGATTATTGTTTTCTGTGGAGTATTATAGCACATTTACATCCTGCAGAATATCATAAAGAAAGACTAAGTCATTACAATAAAGAAGAATACATAAGTGAATTTGATCTTTCTGATGGCTTAGATGAATTTCCATATGATTATAGTAGGTTACTAAAGTTTCATAAAAAGAATAAAAATTTAATTGAAGTAAATGTTTTTGAATTAAATGTGAATTATGTTTCTATTGGTAAAATTACTCAACTTCACTCAGATTCAAAAAAATTCTATTTGAATAATAAAAATTTATGTCAATCAGAACTAGTATATAATGATAAAGGAAATTACATGCATCATAATATTTTTTACCAAGGAAATATAATATGTACTGAAAAATTTGAACTTGTTAAAACATTATCACCAATAATGATTAATCATAATAATTATAAAGAACGTAATGATGATTATAATTACAAATATTCATCTTTATCTTCAGAATATCAACAAAAATTACAAACTTTAAATGAAATTTTACAAAAATGTAAAACAGATTATCAATAACAAACAAAAATATTAGTACAAGAATATGGCCATAAATATCAAAATAAGATAGAAACAATTCAAAAATTAAATGAAGAAAATAATGAAGACAATAAAGAATTAAGTAATGAAGAAAATAAAGACAATAAAGAATTAAATGAATGTTTAAAAAAATGTCTACAACAATATAAAGAACAATATAATAAAGAATATAGGTATCAGTTACAAATATTAAATCAAAATTATCATCAAAATACATTTAATATTACAAAAGAAATTAATGAAACACATGAAATATATAAAGATAAATTTGAAAAATTAAAACAAACAAAACAACCAGCACAAGCGAATATATTATATTATCAGGGTCATTTTATATTGTGTAAAGATGTTTCTATATTTACAAAAACTTCAGATAATAAAAATTTTCCTTGTCTTCAATGTATGACAAGTTTTAGAACTTTAGAAGAAATGAATAGACATTTGGAGAATTGTCAACAAAACGAAGCAGTTGAAAATACTTTTCCTAAAGATGATTATTTAGAATACAATAAATGGTATTTTAAAAATAAAGTACCCTTTACTATTTATTGTGATTTTGAAGCATATAATGTTAATATGACACAAAATCAAACGGAAAGTTCCAGGGCTTCACCCGATTCTGAAAATGATAATTGTGATAATGACATTTATGAAAAAAGTGCACCTGAACAAAGTAAAGAAAAATATTTATTTGAACAAAAACCATTATGTTGGGGAATGTACATTCATTCAAATTATCCTGAATTATTTAAATCAGAATATTATCAATACTATGGTGAAGATAGTTCAGAAATGTTTACAAAGAAAGTAGAAGAATTACAAGGACGTTTTTCACAATTGCTTGAAACAAATATACCAATGATACCATTAACAAATGAAGAAAGAAAAGAATTTTATGATGAAATAAATTGTTATTACTGTGGAAAAGGTTTTACAAATAAATATAAAACTGGCAGAGGTAGATATCTTGATAAGGTAAAAGATCATGATCATCTTAATGGATTATATAGAGGTGCAGCACATATTTCTTGTAATCTTAATGCTAATAAATTTAAATCCAACTTTGTTCATCTATATTTCTACAATGGTTCTAAATATGATTTCCATCTAATAATGAAAGATTTATTTTCATCTGAAAAATTACAACAACAACAAATAAATGTACTATGTAAAACAGAAGAAGAATATTTTTCAATGCAATTAGGTTGTATTAGAATTTTAGATGCATTTAGATTTTTTACTCCTTATTCATTAGATGTCATGGGAAAAACTTTGAAACCTGAACAATGTAAAATATTAAATAAATATAATTTAAAACCTTTAAAAGGAATATTTCCGTATGAATATTTAACCTGTGGTTCACAGTCGAAGACTGATATAATTGGAGATAAAACCTGTGGTTCACAGTCGAAGACTGATTTTAATTCTGTGAATAAAATTATGGAAGAACAGAAACTTCCTCCAATAAATAAATTTAAATCAACATTAAAACAATCACAATTATCTAAAGAACACTATGCAGAAGCTGAAAAAAATTGGAGAGAGTTAAATTGTAAAACAATGTATGATTATACAATGAAATATCTACAGATAGATGTATTAATACTAGCTGATCTTTTCGAAAACTTCCGTGACATGTGTTTAGAATATTACGGAATAGATCCATGTTATTGTTATTCTACACCAGGTTTAACATGGTTAGCAGGATTAAAACATACTGGTGTTCAAACCGATGGCTCTAGGACAAAGTCCGTTAAACTTAAACATTATAAAGAAAATACATATGATAAATTATTATTTTTTGAATCTGGAATTAGAGGTGGAGTTTCATCAGTTTTAGGTAATAGATATGTTAAATGTTATAATAAGAAAGTAAATCCACAAGAATATGGAATAATGAAATCTTTATCTCCAGAAGAAAAATAAAAAATATTAGAAATTTTTCGAACGAAACGAGAAGGAGTAGAACGTGAAAATGCAATTGATGAATTCATGAGAGAAAACTATTTGTTATATTATGATTTTAATAGCTTATATTCTTCTTGTATGATACAAGAATTACCAACAGGTGAGATGGAATGGTGTAATAATCTTGATTATCAAAAAACATATGATGGAAATCGTAATTCTGGTTATATATATGAAGTTGATTTAGTATACCCTGATTATATAAAAGACGCAACAAAATATTATCCTTTCTGTCCCGAAAACAAAATACCCAATATAGAAGATTTTTCAGATTATCAAAAATCTATAATGCCTAAAAAATACAGACCAACAAAAAAACTTATGTTAACACAAAGCAATAAAGGAAAGTATGTTCTTGAAGGAAGAATGCAAGATTGGTATTTAGATCATGGAATGATTCTCACAAAAATTCACCGGAAACTAGAGTATAGAAAATCTAAATGGTTAAAAAATTATATAGAGTTCAATATTGAAAAACGTAAAATAGCTAAAAGAAATAAAGATGATTTTGGAAACGTGGTCTTCAAATTAATGAATAATGCATTTTATGGTAAAACTTTAGAAAATGTGCGTAATAGACAAAATATTGAAATAGTTTATGATAAAGATAGGTTTCAAAATTTAACAAGGAAACCTACATATAAAAGAACTACCAGATTTAGTGATGAACTATGTGCTGTACATTTACGTCGAATTAGCGTAAAACATGATAAGTTTAATTTTATTGGATTCACTATATTAGAATTAGCTAAACTATTTATGTATAGATTTATATATGATTATTTAGCACCTGCTTATGGCAAAAACTATAAATTACACTTTACAGATACCGATTCTGTTTTCTTAGAATTAACAATACCGTATAATTCTTCACTTGATGAAGAAATTAATAAAATAAAAGATATCATTCATCCTTCTGATTTATGTAAAGTAAAAGATGAACTAGAAGGAAATGAAGATTTCATAACAGAAGCTATATTTTTAAAATCTAAATGTTACTGTTATGATACAACTAATAATATTAAAACATATAAAACATTAAAAGGAATTTCAAAGGCATCAGTGGCTAATCAAATAACATTTCAAGATTATAAAAATGCATTATTTAATAATGAAATAAAAACAGCATGTAATTATAGACTTAATTCAAAGAAACATAAAATGTATTTAAAAGAAGAACATAAATTAGCATTAGATCCATTTGATGATAAAAGAAAAATTTTACCTGATGGAATAACTACTGAACCTTTCTAATTTCTAAAATATAAAAATATAAAATAATATAATAATATAATATAAAATCATAATATAAAAAATGGATAAAATTAGAGCTGATAATTTTAAAAGAATAAAACAATTAGAAGAATTAATGAAAGAACGAAATATTATGAAAGAAAATCATCTTCAACATAGAATGATAAAAGCTGGTATTCAATCTGATATGTTTGAAAAAATGCAGCAAACCGAGCAAGTAAAAACTGATTATGAAAAAACTGTCGAACCATTTAAAACTCTTGAAAAACAAATTAATGAAAAACGTGTTGATATAGCGGATCCAGTACTTAAAACACTAATAGATGATTATGGTTTGTTAGAAGCAAACATAGATAAAAAATTACCAAAATCTATGTTATTCGAACATTCTACTTTCTTTTTAGATAAAAAATTATTTGCAAGATTTTATCTTGGTGGAAAAGAAATATTTCCACAACCTTTACAGGGGTTATTTTTTACGCCAGATAAATTACCTATTAGTTTAGATAGAAATTTTGTTGATCTTTTAAGAGGAGCAGACTTAAATTTATGCTGTAGAAGATCTTATAAAATATAAAGCTATGTTAGATAGAGTTGGTGCAGCAAAATCTCTTAGACGTTATAAACAATTAGAAAATTTATTATTATCGGGAGTTAAAGTAGGGAAAGGTTTATCTGAAAAACAGAAAACAGAAACAACTATATTTTTACCAGATGATCCACAAGAATTACTAAATAGATTAAATATTTTAATATCAGCAATAAAAGAAGGACATAATTCTAGTTTCAATGAAATTCATGCTATATTGAAAAGACTGTTAGAAAAGAAGATTCTAAATAAAGAGGATTATAAAAGTATAACCGGACATCTCTGATGTCTTTAAGGGCTTCGCCCGTAGCTGAAATATGTTGTTTCAAATTTTTATCTATGATTTTTATTTATGATTTTTACCTATGATTTTTATCTATAATATTTATTCAAAATTTTAACTAAAAAAATGTGTTCGAGAGAATTATCATCAGCAGATTTAGACAAAATTAATAATCATTTAGAAAATTTGACAGAGATTTTGGGTTCATCAAAATTTAGTACGACGTTAAAAATTATAACAACTACTTCATCACACACTTGTAATTTAGAACCCATTCTACATTTGGAACAAAATAAAAATTATCAAATTGCATTGACTAGTTTCTCTACATTTAACACTATTCAAAACGTTATCAAAGATGTGAATGATCAATTTAGATATTCTACTGATAAAGGTAAAACATGGAAAATACTAATTTTTCTTCCTGGTTCTTACGAAGTTGAATCAATATCAAATGAAATTAAGAGACATTTAGGTATACCATTTAAAGATAAGAAACAATTACATTTTGCAGTTGAACCGGCAGTTAATAAATTTTCTCTTACTTTAGACGAAAATCATCAAGTTGATTTTAATCATGATAGATCATTGTCAAAGCTATTAGGATTTAATAAACAAACTTATAGTCAAGGTTATCATTTAGGTGAGAAGATTCCAAAAATAACTGAAATAAATTCAATTGTTGTACATTGTGACATTATTGAAGGAGGATATATAAATGGTAAATTGTCAAATTTAATATTCAGTTTTCCAGCTTTTACTGTACCAATTGGTTATAGATTAAATGTATTTCCCCAAACATTAATATATTTTCCTATTACAAGAAAAACTATTAACAGTATTAACATTAGAATCACTGATGAGAAAGGACAAGAAATAAATTTTGGAGGTGAAGAGATTATGATAGATCTTTTGGTTCGGGAGGTATAAACTCCCGTTCGGGAGGTATAAACTCCCGTTCGGGAGGTATAAACTCCCGTTCGGGAGGTAAAAACTCCCACGCGAAGCTAGAGAAGTTTAATTTTCTTCTTCTTCCTTAGAAACAAAAAAATAAAAATATTTTTTTTTATTAAAAATGAGTGAACTACCCCCATTAAATAAAAAAAAACCTAAATTTAATCATCATCCAAATTTATCTAATAAAGTTTTGTCAGTTATTTGTGGAAGATCGGGTTGTGGAAAAACATATTTATTATTTAAAATTCTCACGACTCCAAATTTTTTGGATTATAACAATCTTATAATTTATACAACAACAGCAGAACAACCCGTCTATCAATTTTTAAAATATGGATTTGAAAATAATCTTACAAAAACAGCAATTGCTTCTCTATTCGAAGAATACGAAAAATCTGAATATGAAGAAGAAATAAATTTGTGGTGTGAAGAAGCAGCAAAAAATAAACAATTGGTTGAATCCAATAAAAATAAGCATATAAAAATACAATTAATAGATGACAGTGGTAATATGCAAGATCCTAGTAAACTAGATAAAACAATGAAACATTGTGTAATTTTTGATGATTGTGTTAATGATAGAAATCAGTCAGTTCAGAGAAATTATTTCACAAGAGGTAGACATAATAACTGTAGTGTATTTTATTTAACACAAAGTATGTATTCATTAGACGGAAGTGTTATTAGAAAGAATGCAAATATATTTATACTATTTGAAATAAATGCAAGAAACTTAAGTGATTTGTTAAGAGATTTATGTATAAGAGATAAAGATGAATTTAAACAATCGTGTAATAATGCTTGGTCAAAAGATTACGGCTTCATTACAATTAATATTGATAAAAAAATTCATGAAAGAGTTATCGAACAATTGTTCTCTGACTAGCCTTCGGCTCGAGGTGCTTTGCCCCGACTGAAAGTCGATCGAAGATTTGTTTACCGAGTGATAAAAATATACGAATATACTATTATTATCAGCTTTAATTCTATCCATTTTTTTAGAATATGATATTTGAATTTTGTGGTAACATTGGAATACAACAAAAACATTTTACTGAACAAATTATTTTTTTTTATTGCTTTGTTGTTTGTCATCTTTTCGTTTAAAGTTTTCTCGTTTAAAGTTTTCTCGTTTTAAGTTTTGTTTAATAAAGTTTTGCTTAAATTTTCGCTTAAAGTTTTTAGCTCTTCTAAAAAAATTTTATCATTTTCTTCATTAGAAATTTTACCACCAGTAAAAGTTTTACCATCACTAGACATTTTGCCATCCTGTCTATTCTTATCATCAACTTTTTCGGACTGTAATTGAAAGGTTTGATTTACTTCATTAGCTATTTGATCAAATTTTTCAATCTCATCTAACGTAATAACATTATCATCACATACTCTTTGAAAGTAGTAATGTAGTTTATCATAGGCTTCTTTAATATGTAAATGCTTAGGTTTTAATGATTTTCGTTTCTTAGTTATTAAAGATTTATCTAACATTGTAACAAGTGAAGATGCAAAAACACCCGTACCTGTTAAAGCTGTAGCAACTACTGGAATTACTAAAACACCTGAAGATATAACAATAGTGAGAGCGCCTAAACTTATTGTTAAGAATATGCCAATTCCTTGTGTTACATTCTTAACTTTACTCCATCTCTTTCTTAATTTTTTATAATGCTCTAATCTTAATAATAATTGAGATTCCTTATCTTTCATATACCTAACTCTATCTTTGTGTTTTGCAATATCCATTTCATATGATAATGAAGGATATATTCTTGCGGTTTCTTCCATTTTTGTTTCTTCCATTTTTAAAGAAATATTATTAGTCACATGTTATATATTTTAAAAACCTAAAAGATGGATAAAATTCATGAATTTGAAATTCTCAACTTTTATGATTTTTGGTGTCCTGGAACGGTCATGATTTTAAGGGTGAAAATTGTAATTCTCAAATTTGAGATTCTTAACTTTTCTGATTTTTTCGGTGTCCTGGAACGGTCATGATTTACAAGGTAAAAATTGTAATTCACAAATTTTGAGATTCTCAACTTTTATGATTTTTGGTGTCCTGGAACGGTCATGATTTTAAGGGTGAAAATTGTAATTCTCAAATTTTGAGATTTTGAAAAATTTGAAAAATTGGGTATTTTTAAAAACGCCCAAATTTGTGAATTTAGGTCTTCATAACCTGAAAAAGGGTTCAAATTCATGAATTTATATCGTTTTTAAAGATATTATTTTTTTGAAAAAATGGTACTTTTTGAATGGACTAAATTCATGTATTTAGGTCTTAAAAACCTGAAAAAGGGTCTAAATTCATGAATTTATGTCGTTTTTAAAGATACTATTTTTTTGAATTTTATGGTGTCCTGGAACGGTCTTTTGCCCATTACTTCCATTAGATAGACATTTGAAATGGAAAAAAACAACAAAACTAATAAACCATGCACTAATCGAAGGATCTGGCTAAAAAGGTAACTTAAGGTAGATAATAAACCAATGATTAGTAATCGCTCTGTGAAAACATCATTGTATTAGGTGAGGTCAAAGGTCAAATAATTCAAACTTTCACTTCAACTCATATATCACTAAAATCGCACATTTTTACAATAAATTTCTGCAGGTGAAGAAACAACCCAATTTAGTGTCTTTTATCGACACACTAGGGCTTAAAGCAGCATGATTCTGAAAATTGTCAAATTGCTCCTCGGGAGGCAGAACTAAAAAGTACAAAAATAATAAAAAAATAATAATATTTGAATTTTGAATTTCAAATTGCCGCAATGTACATTACAAGTGAATATATTGCGAAATAAGCCAAAATATTCCTGAAATTTTAAAATGGATCTCATGCCAGAAGTATACTATAGTGCCAAACTCATTGCCCTTCAGTCATAATGCTCATAATGCGTAGAAAATAAGCAACTACAATGATGATCATAAAAAGTGGACCACCTAAATATTGTCTGACTTTAATGAAGTTTTGTTAATTGCAGGTACAAATTCGACAGATTAATAAAATGAAGGTTGAAATAAAATTATCTTTGTTGTTCAGTGGCCCTTAGTGGTAGGTTCACAGGTCTTCACTAATATTTCGCAGCCTTACCAGAAAGTTCAATCAATTATCTAATCCGAAATAACATATGAGGTGCTCACTTTTCAGACGACGTGTCACCGATATCGCAGAAACCGACGCTTTCATAAATGGACTCCTCAACTGGTCAAATACAAAGTGGGATCGTTTTTTACCAAGCGAATAATGATCCGAGCTGTTAGAAAGCTTAATTTCTTTCCTTTTCAACCTTTTCAACTTTTCCTTTCCAACTTTTCTATGACGGGAGAAAGAAATTAGTTTTCCACCTTTGACATTGGTGTTTTGGAAAACTACTTTTCGCCAAACTAGCTGTTCCGACTGTCCTTCTAACAAAAGAGTAGAAACTTTGCCGTTCAAAAACTCCTTCACAAACTTCAGATCGGTCATCATGACATGAGGAATGAATTCGGAAACGAATAGAAACTTTGTTTCCAACTTATCTGGGTCATTCAACAATTTGATTCGAATGTGCAGCGCAGACGTCTACAGTGCCGCTCAAAAGTCTGAGACCAAGGGTATCAAATCTTTTTTTGTCAAAAATCATAAAGCAACTAATGAGTTATCAAATAACTTTGTTTTTTTATCATGTAACAAATGTTTAGTATTTATAGCATGATCACAAATCTTAATAACCCATATTAGTAATTCACATGCTGCCCCTTGGCTTAAAGTAGGCGTACAACTTTCAGTCTTAGAGTCATTGAACTTACCAATGATGCACAGTACTCCGGCGCAATATGTTGAGTTCATACGAGTTTGATTTTCTCCCTCAGGTCGTCAACTGATGTTGGGTTCGTCTCAGCAACACAGCATTTCAACACATTCCAACAGTGTTCGATTACGTTCAAGTCTGGCGACCTACCAGGCCATTTTGGTATTATCGAATGATTCACCGACTTTGAAAAGCTAATCCAACAGCTCCTGCGAGATCTATACGATCTTGTCTCTATTAGGATACTCCATTAATAAGAGTTTCAACACTGAAACTAGGATTACAGAAAGACTTCGACCTACGCGCTTATAGGATTTGTAAAAAGCCCAAGCCATCAGCCAAAAATATCAAGAATCGTTTGGACATTTGTCGTGACTTACGCAGTTTGGACTGAAGAACACTGTTGGAATGTGTTGAAATGCTGTGTTGCTGAGACGAACATAACATCAGTTGACGACCTGAGGGAGAAAATCAAACTCGTATGAACTCAACATATTGCGCCGAAGTACTCTGCATCATTGGTAAGTTCAATGACATCAAGACTGCAAATTGTAGGCCAACTTTAAGCCAAGGGGCAGCATGTGAATTACTAATATGGGTTATTGAGATTTGTGATCATGCTATAAATACTAAACATTTGTTACATGATAAAAAAACAAAGTTATCTGATAACTTATTAGTTGCTTTATGATTTTTGACAAAAAAGATTTGATACCCTTGGCCTCGGACTTTTGAGAGGCACTGTAGCGGCACTGCATACTGAAAGCGTGAAAATGACCTCATTAGCGCCAAAAGAAACTTTTCAACAACATTCAGAAACAACAAATAATGTTATAAATTTGGGACATCATGAATTCTCTAAAAGTGCGCTGATTTCGACGAGTAATGCATCAGAAGAATGCTCAGAGAACGCAATTTCACCTCGTATTTGATTCATCATCATGCTCATATGGTTCCATATTGAAAATTTGAGATATTCGAAAGTGGTGATTCTCACATTTTGACCTCTATCCACCGTAAACAATGACGGATATGAATACATAATAGCTTTCATACTATACATATAATACATAATTTAGGTGGTCCGTTTTTTATGATCAACTCTGTAGAAGTCCTGTGACCATTCCAAAATTCGGCGCTGAAGGAGTGGTGACAACAGGTCGCGTTATCAAACTGATCAGCAGCAATGATAAAGAAGTTTCGACGCTTAATTTAGATCAAGCTACCACCAAAAATCCGAAATTTCTTCAATAATCGAACAAACCGATCAACCAAGAGTCCGAACTGCGCCAGATACGCCTTTAGCAATTGATATTGAAGAAAATATTGGAGCTAGAAAACCACGCTGACGCTCCGTACGGTCGCACAGGTGACCTCAGTGTTTCATGTGCTCAACTATAATTTTGAGCCCGTGCGGGAATGGACTAATGTTCATGGCTCGGACATGCTCAGTTTGAACTATTCGAGCTCCACCCGCTGGGCATTCACATTCAACGTGCATGCTTTAAATACACTAGATGAGCGGCGGGCGAAGCAGAACCCTAATGCGTGCAGGTTCTACGAATGGTCTGTTGGGCGGACAAGGAATGTCTTTGTGCCGCACTCAAACAACAGGGGCTTCATCACTGATGCAAAGCGCGCCATCTACGGGACGATCTCTCTCGCGCTTCCCACCCGATCAACCCAAGAGAGCACGAATATTGCCGTGACTTTTTCATGAAGACTTTCATTATAATACAATTCATGAAATTCCCGCGATAGTCAGCTTGATTTCCGCTTAGTTAGGATGCCCATTGGCAGTTATTCATTCCTCTTGATATCCAACTTGTTTCATACTACTTATATAGGAGAGTCATCTCGGTAGTACATACTGTATATAAATAGGAAAAAGTTTGACTTTCTTAAAACTGCTCAAATGATTTTTTGGATCACGAGAACGTAATCTCCGCAAAAAACTGAATCTTCTCATTTAACAATTTTACTGTATACAGATACTTTATTGAGTCGACACTCTACCTATATATCCCTACTCTATGGTTGCAGCTATCAAACTTTCTGAGAAATCACGGAGTTCCATCAGTCTGGAAAAATATTTCCAACGAAATTTCAATCGTCACTCTTGATTGTGGGCAATCCTAGAGCAATGTAATGCACTGCAATGTAACGCCAGTCAAACTGGTTATCTAGTTTCAAAATCCATGAGCGACAACAGCCGTTTTGTCAAAGGATGGGCAACTGCGGTTACGAAAACAGACGACATCCAATATAATAGGCATATTCTCTGTATTCGAAGAAATTCACTTGCCTCAGCGACCGATATCTGGAGAGGACAGAAGAGGGATTGCAGTGTCTGCATTTCCGCACCAACTGTGAGAAGAAGGTGTTAGGGTGTGCACTTATTAAACGCAAGTGAGCACCGTGTTTGACTCCCCAAATAAAAAGAAGGAGACTCCAGTTTGATAAGTTGCACACCAACTCTCAAAAGTCAAAGGAATCTTTGAAAATTATGCTATGAGAGTGCTAATTAGTGTCAAATACCTTCAGGAAAAAATCAAGTAGGTGTTTTCAAGATTATGGAAACCTCTCCAGACTATACCATTTATATAGCTGTCTGCCAAACTATGTGGAGGAGACGCATCGGCCTATGAGGAGTGAGAAAAGCCGAATAAAGTCTCGAATGTGGTACGCTGGATATGTCTCGGTGAGTTTACTACTTCATGTCTCGACCAAAAATTCACTTTTGAAATTGAGGTACTCATAGGGGCAATCGAACACAATGATTCATTGGCGGTGGCTTCGGGGCGTTACGCGGCCGAGAAGTGCTTCAACATGGCCGCTGTCCGCGAACCGGGCATATGCACTACTCACAGCTATGTAATTCGAGTGTCTACAACTTTTAATGGAAGATTATTTAGAATCTTTTTGTAATTGATGTTGCGTTATTATTAGAGTCATCGGAGGCGCATAAGATTAAAATTTTATATTATAATTTTCTTTGAATGTCATTTCGTTTGAAGTTCAGAGTGAAATAACGTACAATCGAAATGTGATGATTCCAAAATTATAGATAAGCTCCAGTTCGACTTCTTTTAGCACCATCTATCTACTCAATGATTCCTGAGATCCTGTGTCAGTGTATGTTTACCAATGTTCTTATTTTTTTTCCTTAATTATCAGATATTTTTGCATTGGGACAATTGCAAGCGAATGTCAACATTTGGGTAATTTTCTGAAGTACCTAAGAGCTTATTTTTGATTGCACAGACATCATCCGTGACACTTATATTTTCCACGAAAATATAAATTCAATTTACCATGAAAATTTGACTTCTATCACAAAGCATTTAATTGAATGAATTCTGTAATAAAAACAGAAACAAATGAAAAATTGTCATTTTTTAAATTTGTCCTTTATTGTGCCAATCTATTTATAATTTATTCAGATATAACAGATTTTTGCCACTTATTCGAGTCAAAAGTCAAACACTTATTCGAAAACAATCGTATTTTCTTTTATTTGGTTAAAAAATTGACATGCAGAGCTGAGCTTACATGCGTAACGTCGTAACGGAAAAATGACATTTTTTCGTCTCACGACCTTCAAACATCCTATAAAGCTTCTACAATTTTGGTGCAAAGCAAGGTAAGTGATTGATATCACATTGTCTATTCAAATCCGTTTTTTGCTCACAAATTTATTTAATAGAGAATTTTGAAAACGTCGTGACGCTATGTGGTCACACTGTTCAATGGAAGTTGCCAGCATCCGAACATTCACGGCATTGGTAGTAGGCACCGTAGAATTCGATGGGTTAATGCATGGCATTCTCGTGCCGACTCGATTCAGAATGTGCATATCATTGAAACTTTTGCAACATACTTTAATTCTTTGATTTGGTTAAAATCCCTGATCATTCAATTGTCCAGTCATGTGCACACGAATACGGTGACTTGATGAGCAAGCACATATTGTGTTGTCTTCTAGCTATTTTATTGTGACGTGGTTCCCGCGTTTTTTAAAATTAGGTCACACTTGGCATTTCCAACACGTTATTGAGAAAATTCGAAACAAATGCTGTGACCAAATAGGCCTACTGCTCGAAATTGCAGCATAGGAGTAGCATGGGGTTCCCAATTTGACGAAAAATGTAGCTCTCGTCTAATCATTTGAAAAATTGCCACCCAGCATCCTGAAAAATTGTGTATATAGCCCGGTTGAAGATTTCGCTCAGTAGCAATAAAAATGGATCACTACTGCTTTTATCAATACATAAGTAGTATGAGTGCTTAAACTTGTCTATCGTTAGTATGAATCTTTTATTCTCCTTCTGTTTGCTTGCGGGCATCGGCTGGAGCCAAAAATTCTGAAAATTTTATTTTATGTCTGTAAAGGATGTTAACATTGAATATGCAACCGAAATTGCCATTCTTTTAGAATTGCAAATTGAAAAGGAAACTTTAAGAGATGAACGATTTATAGCAAACATTTGACTATTTTTATTCAATCAGTTTGGATGGCACAAAATGTCAGTGCTGCCAGTGGACCTATGTCAACAGCAGTATGCAACAGGCGACCCCAGCGCCAGTTGTAGGTTGGTCCTTATGGTCGTTGCCTAGGTCTACACATTATAGCCACCTTGTTCATGAAAATACAAGCTGAAGAGAAATTCCAATGGACACCAAATGAGGACATAGATGAATTTGATGTGTCCACCATTGTGTGAGTTATACTGAGTCCAGTCATCGGGAAGAAGTCGAATCATGTATACTTTTGATTTGAATGATTTACTGACCACTGAAAATGCGCTAAATTTGTGTAGTTCAGAAAACTAACTCACATATTTTTCGCAAGTGTAACGTCTTAACACTGAATTACTTCAATTTACGATTCAGCAGTTGTAGGATAAGACTTCCCGCATGCCAGTCATTAAAGAGGAGCGCGTAGAGAACATGTCCACTGAATATAGAATGAAAATGTCGCCTCAATTCGCAGAAAAATAGATAAGTGCAACATAACAAAAACAGAGGTTTCATTCGCGTAACGTCGTAGCTTTGTAATAAAATGTTTTTTCGCGCACGATAGTTAACTTATTGTGCTTTTCTGACAATGTATTCTTCATGTTGACCGTAAACTTGATAGGAAATCCATTCAGAGATAATGAGAAATGGTGTTACTTCTGATGAAAAACAAAGTTCGAACTTTATGAAATGCGTGCGAAATAACGTTGTAACGAGTGGAATTGTCTATTTTCCAAATATGATAAACTCATTGCTATTATTTCTAGGGAGTCCGCAAAACAGATGTTCGTTTTTTTCTCCGATCGTTTATTGTCGAGATCTTTCGACCGTTCTACACGATCATCGTCAGGAAAATTACAAGAAGCAACTTACATGAGAACCCTAGAAATTATTGCAATGAATAAGGATCCGTTATTTCAAAAATTGATAAACTCAATTGCTTGAAGAGTTTTCCCATTATCCAATACCATATAGCCTACATATATTTTTCATTATTCAAATTACTCAAGATCTGTTCGAATCAAGTCTTCAGAATGGTGCTGTATGTTTTCTCACTAAAATCTACTTTTATTCAAAGACTGATAAAAATTATATACAACCGGAAGCATGATCTGATAAGGAACACGCTATTCACACACTTAACATGTGTTGCTATTTTGACACGTAAATTGGTTATTCTACGAATGAAGATGTGTAGTAACACGCGAATTACAAAGATAATTTTCGCAACCGAGTAGGCCGATGAATTACTATGAATTTGAAGTCGTAAACAGCACTCAGCAAGATCAGCAAGCAAATAGACAAGTAATCAAGCAGGCATTTTCAGGCAACTTTGATGATAAGAAAAAGCATTAATTTATCACAAAAAATTGTATTACACGATAAAATAATTTGAAAACATCAATTTGCGAATTTCCCTGAAAGATGAGGATCATGAAATTTCGATGCAATATTGTCTGGAACACTTCTTGGGAATATATTTTAGGCGTGCTACTAAAGATACGCAGTCACAAAACCTGACAGTTTAAATCACTTGTGAAAAGCACTCAAGATGAACCAGAGAAAGATTCCAATGAAAAATAGCATTCGGATGGTCACATCAGTGGCCGGAAGTGCTTAATTGAAACATTGGTATTAATGAGGTTTCAATAGAACCAAATGAAGCATCTGAAACTTTTGTTTTGCTGGCTGAAAATGATTCAGCTGTTGTTGGATACTCAGTTGTTACCGTCTCATTCAATCTAATATTGTCGAGAAATCCACATGACTTGCCAAATTTTCTTTTGAATATTCTGCCAAATTTTTTATCTGTTTTATAGCACATGATAACGTAGCCAACAAATGTTAATGAGTTGAACAGAAATGTTAGATGCATTATTATTCGCTTAGGATACGAAGGTTTCATTAGAAATGCCAATGCAAGTATCAAAATACTGGGAGAATTAAGATAAAAAATCATCATATTGAATTTGAGAATATATCTTTGAAATTTGACCGAAATATGTGCTTTTCTCAATGTGCTCTTCATAGATGCAGCCTTACTTGCTTTCCTAGTGAGCAAATAAATAATAATATCAATTGACACAAGAAAGAATATTGCAAAAGTGCTAACAAGCAATTTAATTATTATTATAGTGGTGGAACCTTCAAATGCTTGCTGTAACTTCAGTACTCCAGCACAATTTACGTAAATATATGCAAATCCAGACCAAGTTGCAATTATGATTTGTGCTATCAATACAGCTGGTATAGTTTTATAAAACGCTGAAGCTCTCACTTTTGCGTGAAGTGGGTTTCTAAAAATGTAGATCACTCTTATATTTATCAAAACAATAATCCACACTACTAAGTCAATTGCTGCAAATCTCACACTTCCAAAAATTCTAGCCATATATGAAATGATCTTGGCACTTACTTGGTTAACAGGTAATCGAAGATAATAAAATGGAAGAGTTGATATATATATAACATCTGAACTAGCTCCTATAGCGTTGATCAAAGCTATCCACACATTGAATGAGTTGTGCATTGTACTTGATCTTGATTTAATTTGTCGCCATGCCAGAAGAGAGATAATATTTAAAATTGTTCCAATTACACTGAACAGCATTATGAGCGAATTAATGGATAACAAAGTAATTGTAAACCAACGTGGTATTTCATCTAGTTGAGACGTATTGAATGCACTGCAATTTTTCACTTCACTAATCAACATCACTTCAATGAATTGATGCCGCGCTACGAAAATATCATTTAAAGATCATTACTTATAGTCATAGAAATTAAAAATACCATAGAAAGTCCTAGAATGGAAATTGCATGAAAATTATGGCACACGCCGGGGGAACTTAGTTGGGGCAAAAAGCAAATTTTACGATCTGGTTTCCATGTTTTCTGATTGGCATTTATATTTATCAAGCCAATTTGTGATCTGGATTGTTGCCCCTTGTCCAAAGATCATGTACTCAAAAGCAATAATGAATTTACAAAATACTGCGGCGACAGGATGACAAAGAAGGAAATCCTTTAAAACGTTCTGTACCTTCATCATTTTGAAATATCGCTCCTATAATCCATCAAGAGTATAATCAGACACATATGCAACTTGTGATGTCGATTTACAGAACATGCATTACTCCTGTTTGAAATGAGAGGCCAAGAAATCTTCGGGTATTCATTTTACTTTAAACGGTTCCCCTGTTCTTTACATTTGAACAATTTTCAAAATCTCTGCATGTATTCGAATATCAGCTTCCAAAATATCATCACACTATATCACATAAGTCATTCAATGATTAATTGAAGAGTTTCAGAGACATTCTATTTATCTGAGAAATGATTGGAGGTAAAGAAGATTTTGATGTGTTTATTCCAGAAAAGTGCAAGGTTTCTGAACCGCTTGACGGAGAAATTATCCAATAATTAGAAATTTTATCTGTGAATTCTTGACATGCTCTTGCAACCAGTACACCGACCACCTTCAACTTCTTCTTTGAGTTTTCTGTGAACCAAATTTCAATTCGCATTCCAGTGTTGAAAAATTGTATAACAGCTGTCATTGACTGCTACAAATACATACAGTGTATTAAACCATGGAATAGTAGGCTATTTCACATGAAACAATGCTGCCATCTCACATGCAATTCTCTTCATGAAAATCCTGCAATTTGCTGTCAACAACTTCCACAACCAACTTGGCAAATAGTTTCACTATGATACAATGTTTTAGATCGAATCTGATCTACAAACCATAGAGTTTTCCATGTGCCATCATTGTGCATGGGCAAGATATCGAACTTCCATTCTAGTGTAATATTATCTACTTCTATGCTTATAGTACATGTACTGTGCGTAATTTAGCTATGGTATAATGAGTTAGCGCACGAGATTTCAACATAGATTTTGATTTCAACAAACTCATTCTTATTAGGTTAGCCATGGACTTCTAAATTTCTCTGGACAGATAGGTGAGCAAAATTTGAAATCATTTTCTACATGTTCAGGCCAACCAACGTTTGTGTTACAAAAGATGGAATTTCGTAGCTAATCGAAATGATCAATGACTATTTGAAATGATGAGTCTCCTGTGCGATTCATTTCAATGCAGAATACCAAACATACATGAGCATACCGCTTCTGGTTTTCAACCAAAATCACAACAAAGAAATTTGAATTTGCAGTTGCATCGAGTTAAGTAGTAGAAAGAATTATATCCCAACTAAACATTCCGTCTTGTGTAACTTTCAATTTCATGAATCTGACTTCAATACCACCACGAGGGACGTCAATCATTATCGCAAACAAAGAGGAAAAATGAAGACGTGTAATCTAAAGGAGTGTCTGTTGAAACACTTGTTGGCCGTGATCGTATTGGTAATAAAGATAAGACAAAACGATGTCATTAGTTGCGAGGCCTTTCGCCAATTCTTTTCGGGCAACACTTCGGAACGCGTACAATAAAAGAAAAATCAAGTCATTATATACAGTTAAAATGAAAGAAAGGACGGAGTTGAAGTCACTGCCACGGAAGAGCGAGCGTTAATACAGTTTGCTTCTGGACACATAAAACCGGCCGCAATGATGCTATCATTGTCGCTTCGAGAAATGGTGGCAACATTGGGTGGCGAGCGCGAACCAGCTGCTTGAAGTAGGAGATCTTCTCGTTGGCGCGATCGAACGATGTACACGTCATCGTGTGACGCGTGACCGCGCTTGTCGGTGCTGCTGAAGATCGCCTGCACTTGTCCTTCATCAGCCATTGTGGAAGGTGTTCATCAGCTCGCTCGCTTGCACCTCTCTGTGCGTCCGACGTAACTGTCACCACAGTTACATGTGAATTGGTAAACGATGTCGGAGGCACAGGTCGGCGGCAGCGGATCCTTGAGGGGGCGAGCTGGAATCTTGGTGGTGGAGAAGACGATCTTCGGCTCGATGGCATAGAACGCCAGAGCTGTTGCAGCACGGACTCTCATTCTCACTTCGCTTGAGAACTGTTCTCCCAAATACGGAACCATCAGGTAAGCTGGCTTCTTTTCAGGTCCAGTAACAGCTTCTCTTTGTCTTTGCAGGCTGTACTTTTCGATGAATGAAGATGGATAGCCATTATCGCGTAAAGTGTCAAAGAGAAACTTTATTTCAGCATTGAGATGCTCGGAGCTGCAGATCCGTCTCGCACGATCGAAAAGATTTTTTACTAAATTTCTTTTGTAAGAAGTAGGAACAAAGCTAAAGAAATGAAGGTAAAGACCTGTCCACGTCGGTTTTCTATGAATACAGGTCGATAAAGAATTGTCGTTGGTTTTTATGACTAACACATCCAGAAAGGGAAGTTTTCCGGCCTCAGCCGATTCTTTAGTAAAATGAAGATTAGGATGAACGCTATTTATCATGGAGGCGAATTTAGTGATGTGATTTTCATCATTAAAGACAACAAATGTGTCATCTACGTAGCGAAAATAGTGCATCGGGCTATAGCACTGACTATTTTTGAAAAGATGATTTTCAGCATAACCCATAAAAATGTCAGCTAAGCAGGGACCGAGAGGGCTACCCATGGCGACGCCATCTTTTTGAAAATATAATTTGTTGTTGAATTTGAATTGGATTTTACCACTGCACAAAAGAATGAGGGACTTCAGCTTTTTAATATCTAGTCTAATGTCAATGTTATATTTGTGTTTAATAACTTCTATGAATTCAACGGTTTCTACCAGAGGCACGTTGGTAAAGAGTGATGTGACATCAAACGAACAAAATATTTTGCCACTTAAATCTATAGACCGAATGCGATTGATAAAATCAAACGAATCTTTTAGAGTATGATTGCATTCTACTTCACGAAAGGGCGCGAGGATATCAACGAGCCACCTAGCTAATTTGTGATATGGCGAATTAACCATACTAAGAATAGGGCGTAACGGTATCCCTTCTTTATGAAGCTTAGGGAGCCCATACATCCGGGGTATGACGGTGCCACGACTTTTCAATATGTTGGACTCCGCATTAGTGATTATTTGATTCCTAGTTAGTTCTGAAATGGCTTCGTTAATTTGTTTTTCGATTTTAGGTGTCAGGTCGATCCCAAAATTATCGACTTCGAATTTATTAGAATCATTCAAAATGTCTTGCATCTTCTCAACATAGTCGGACTTGTTCATTAAGACGACTGCATTTCCTTTGTCGGGACTAGCGATGACAAGATCCTTATTTTGCTTTAGTGATTTTAGGGCGTTCATCTGATTTTTATCTATAGGACTTTTAATGAAGCGTCTTTTAGAAAAATCCTTAGCAGTGGAAACTAACTCAGCTTTTAGTTTTGGAAGATGCTCTTCTACTGCACTGGTGGACTGGAGTTGGTGAAAATAACTTTCAAATTCGGCATCCACACTCGGTTGGTGGGGCTTAGACGGAATGCTGAATTTTAGGCCACGACTTAGAGCCTGGGTTTCAACTTTATTTAAATTATGAGACGAAAGATTAATTATATGCTTATTCAAAGGAGAAGGATAGGATTCATCTTCAATCCAAGGTCCAAATTCCATACCTTGGATTGAAGATAAATCCTATCCTTCTCCTTTGAATAAGCATATAATTAATCTTTCGTCTCATAATTTAAATAAAGTTGAAACCCAGGCTCTAAGTCGTGGCCTAAAATTCAGCATTCCGTCTAAGCCCCACCAACCGAGTGTGGATGCCGAATTTGAAAGTTATTTTCACCAACTCCAGTCCACCAGTGCAGTAGAAGAGCATCTTCCAAAACTAAAAGCTGAGTTAGTTTCCACTGCTAAGGATTTTTCTAAAAGACGCTTCATTAAAAGTCCTATAGATAAAAATCAGATGAACGCCCTAAAATCACTAAAGCAAAATAAGGATCTTGTCATCGCTAGTCCCGACAAAGGAAATGCAGTCGTCTTAATGAACAAGTCCGACTATGTTGAGAAGATGCAAGACATTTTGAATGATTCTAATAAATTCGAAGTCGATAATTTTGGGATCGACCTGACACCTAAAATCGAAAAACAAATTAACGAAGCCATTTCAGAACTAACTAGGAATCAAATAATCACTAATGCGGAGTCCAACATATTGAAAAGTCGTGGCACCGTCATACCCCGGATGTATGGGCTCCCTAAGCTTCATAAAGAAGGGATACCGTTACGCCCTATTCTTAGTATGGTTAATTCGCCATATCACAAATTAGCTAGGTGGCTCGTTGATATCCTCGCGCCCTTTCGTGAAGTAGAATGCAATCATACTCTAAAAGATTCGTTTGATTTTATCAATCGCATTCGGTCTATAGATTTAAGTGGCAAAATATTTTGTTCGTTTGATGTCACATCACTCTTTACCAACGTGCCTCTGGTAGAAACCGTTGAATTCATAGAAGTTATTAAACACAAATATAACATTGACATTAGACTAGATATTAAAAAGCTGAAGTCCCTCATTCTTTTGTGCAGTGGTAAAATCCAATTCAAATTCAACAACAAATTATATTTTCAAAAAGATGGCGTCGCCATGGGTAGCCCTCTCGGTCCCTGCTTAGCTGACATTTTTATGGGTTATGCTGAAAATCATCTTTTCAAAAATAGTCAGTGCTATAGCCCGATGCACTATTTTCGCTACGTAGATGACACATTTGTTGTCTTTAATGATGAAAATCACATCACTAAATTCGCCTCCATGATAAATAGCGTTCATCCTAATCTTCATTTTACTAAAGAATCGGCTGAGGCCGGAAAACTTCCCTTTCTGGATGTGTTAGTCATAAAAACCAACGACAATTCTTTATCGACCTGTATTCATAGAAAACCGACGTGGACAGGTCTTTACCTTCATTTCTTTAGCTTTGTTCCTACTTCTTACAAAAGAAATTTAGTAAAAAATCTTTTCGATCGTGCGAGACGGATCTGCAGCTCCGAGCATCTCAATGCTGAAATAAAGTTTCTCTTTGACACTTTACGCGATAATGGCTATCCATCTTCATTCATCGAAAAGTACAGCCTGCAAAGACAAAGAGAAGCTGTTACTGGACCTGAAAAGAAGCCAGCTTACCTGATGGTTCCGTATTTGGGAGAACAGTTCTCAAGCGAAGTGAGAATGAGAGTCCGTGCTGCAACAGCTCTGGCGTTCTATGCCATCGAGCCGAAGATCGTCTTCTCCACCACCAAGATTCCAGCTCGCCCCCTCAAGGATCCGCTGCCGCCGACCTGTGCCTCCGACATCGTTTACCAATTCACATGTAACTGTGGTGACAGTTACGTCGGACGCACAGAGAGGTGCAAGCGAGCGAGCTGATGAACACCTTCCACAATGGCTGATGAAGGACAAGTGCAGGCGATCTTCAGCAGCACCGACAAGCGCGGTCACGCGTCACACGATGACGTGTACATCGTTCGATCGCGCCAACGAGAAGATCTCCTACTTCAAGCAGCTGGTTCGCGCTCGCCACCCAATGTTGCCACCATTTCTCGAAGCGACAATGATAGCATCATTGCGGCCGGTTTTATGTGTCCAGAAGCAAACTGTATTAACGCTCGCTCTTCCGTGGCAGTGACTTCAACTCCGTCCTTTCTTTCATTTTAACTGTATATAATGACTTGATTTTTCTTTTATTGTACGCGTTCCGAAGTGTTGCCCGAAAAGAATTGGCGAAAGGCCTCGCAACTAATGACATCGTTTTGTCTTATCTTTATTACTAAAGGAGTGTCATCAAATTTCCTATCTGTCTAAAAACAACTGCTATAAATAACTCCAAAGCCGAGATCCGGTATAGCTATATTTTCAAGTGCAATGGAAACACATTCGGAAGATTTTATTGGAAGAGATCAAATATCTTCTTACGACAATTTTGTCTAGTCTACAAAGAAACCATTCCATCTTGGTTTGTGACATTTTAAATCTATCATGGACTAAATAGGGCGATCATGAGTTGAAATCTTTCCCCTACTATTGTTGCATCATTTACTGTCGAAAAATCTGCGAGTGTTCGCATTTATCACAGAGAGGAAATCCAGTTCAACAAGCACATATCATCTATCACAAGTTTTCCATCTGATGACTTTTGTATAATATCCGGATGACTAGCCAGTAATAGAAATTTGAGATCGGATTCAATTACTTTATACTTGGGAAATACTGCCAAAGTTGCTGGTGAAGCCGAAGTCAACGGACGGAAGATTTCCGCTAGATTCACCCATATCATTGACCATGGTACACTGTAAACTCCTCGCCACGAAAGCTGCCACTAACTCGCCACGAAACGAATAATTGTTGCCGACTCGTGGCAGGAAACTTGTCGCTACTAGCCGCCACTAGCCGCCACGAAAATCCGTCGAAGATGAGAGACCACTTCAATCATTGAGATAATCACTTAAAATATTCTACAACATCGACTTGCTGCTTGCTGGAAGCAGATTTGCATAGTTCTATGGGATTTCGGTGAATATTCCTCGATATTCTAGGATTTGCAATATTTTGTTTAAATGTCGATGTGATTGTGATGAAATGTCTTCCCCAGTGTCGCCACCAACTCGGCAACAGTGGCCACGAATTGAAACAATCGACTGAAATTAGCGAGAAAGGAACCAAAAAAAATCTTTCAATATTTCTGAGGAGTCTGGTGAGTAGATTGTTCATCTTAATATCAATTAGGAAGATAATTTGCACCGTTTTAGACATGCAGATATTTGTTTTGATGAATATGTTTTTGAGCAATTTGAATGGAAGACACTTTAGATTCAATGTAGAATGTTGCGCTGTTCCATATGTGAATCGAATACATTCGGTAGATATGTGTATCTTTCTCACGCTAAAAGGCATCTTGCTTCACAACAATTGTATTAATCACATGGTCAGGTAAGAAAATCAGTGGTGATAAACATTTTAAATTGTGGATGATAGAATGTAAAAGTTGATGTAGTCGGATTCATCTATGCATGATTTCATCTATATCAATTATTTCATGTATACTAATTCTCCTTCTGTAGCTTTTCATGGTCGGGAATGAGACATTTTCAGATAAGGTAACTGAATTTCACCGAGTAAATTTATGTTGAAAGTCTAGATTTTCACTCAGCTGCAGCGTAGGACGTGAACAGTTTCTGTATTGAGTACTTTGTCGGCCTTTACATTTAGCGCAGAGCTAAAGTCCTAAGCCTAAAATGCTCATTTTCAATTATAATTATCCACCAAAATATAGTTTGTCTTCAGTTTTACAAATTATCCATGCTATGTTTGCAAGCGTCACCATGGTTTTCATCGATAAATTTGATTTTAGTCAGCTGCTGTTATGACTGGTTATGCTGTTTCATGAGAACAACTTCAGAAAACGCATTTTCCATGCTTTCTGAAAGCTTCGTTCTCATTGGTTCACTTCAGTGATTTATTGAGCGCTCAATAAATCACTGAAGTGAACCAATGAGAACGAAGCTTTCAGAAAGCATGGGAAATGCGTTTTATGAAGTTATTTAACTGGCTCGAGCCAGTTAAATAACTTTCATGAAGTCTTTCCTTGTCGCTATCGTCAAGTGGGAGCTTAGTCACTCACAGAGGTAGATTATGATGCATTACATTGAATAAAATTGCCGCAATTTACATTACAAGTGAATATACATGTATAGCGAAATAAGCCATAACATTCCTGAAATTATAAAATGGATCTCATACCAGAAGTATACTGTAATGCCAAGCTCATTGTCCTTTAGTCATAATGCGCATAATGCGTAGAAAATAAGCAACTACAATGACAAAAAGTGGACCACCTAAATATTGTCTGACTTTAATGAAGTTTTGTTAATTGCAGGTACAAAGTCAACAGACTAGGGAAATAAAGGTTGAAATGAAATTATCTTTGTTGTTCAGTGGCTCTGTAGAGACATGTGGCGTTAGTGATAGGTTTTTTATCATGTAACAAATGTTTAGTATTTATAGCATGATCACAAATCTTAATAAATACATTAGTAATTCGCATGCTGCCCCTTGGCTTAAAGTAGGCGTACAACTTTCAGTCTTAGAGTCATTGAACTTTCCAATGATGCACAGTACTCCGGCGCAATATGTTGAGTTCATACGAGTTTGATTTTCTCCCTCAGGTCGTCAACTGATGTTGGGTTCGTCTCAGCAACACAGCATTTCAACACATTCCAACAGTGTTCGATTACGTTCAAGTCTGGCGACCTACCAGGCCATTTCGGTATTATCGAATGATTCACCGACTTTGAAAAGCTAATCCAACAGCTCCTGCCAGATCTCGTATGAACTCAACATATTGCGCCGAAGTACTGTGCATCATTGGTAAGTTCAATGACATCAAGACTGCAAATTGTAGGCCAACTTTAAGCCAAGGGGCAGCATGTGAATTACTAATATGGGTTATTGAGATTTGTGATCATGCTATAAATACTAAACATTTGTTACATGATAAAAAAACAAAGTTATTTGATAACTTATTAGTTGCTTTATGATTTTTGACAAAAAAGATTTGATACCCTTGGTCTCGGACTTTTGAGAGGCACTGTAGCGGCACTGCATACTGAAAGCGTGAAAATGACCGCATTAGCGCCAAAAGAAACTTTTCAACAACATTCACAAACAACAAATAATTGTATAAATTTGGGACATCATAAATTCTCTAAAAGTGCGCCGATTTCACCTCGTATTTGATTCATTATCATGCTCATATGGTTCCATATTGAAAATTTGAGATATTCGAAAGTGGTGATTTTCACATTTTGACCTCTATCCACCGTAAACAATGACGGATATGAATACATAATAGCTTTCATACTATACATATAATACATAATTTAGGTGGTCCGTTTTTTATGATCAACTCTGTAGAAGTCCTGTGAACATTCCAAAATTCGGCGCTGAAGGAGTGGTGACAACAGGTCGCGTTATCAAACTGATCAGCAGCAGTGATAAGGAAGTTTCGACGCTTAATTTGGATCAAGCTTCCACCACCAATCCGAAATTTCTTCACTTATCGAACAAACCGATCAACCAAGAGTCCGAACTGCGCCAGATACGCCTTTAGCAATTGATATTGAAGAAAATATTGGAGCTGGAAAACCATGCTGACCGCACGGCTCCGTACGGTCGCACAGGTGACCTCAGTGTTTCATGTGCTCAACTATAATTTTGAGCCCGTGCGGGAATGGACTAATGTTCATGGCTCGGACATGCTCAGTTTGAACTATTCGAGCTACAACCGCTTCATTCAACGTGCATGCTTTAAATACACTAGATGAGCGGCGGGCGAAGCAGAACCCTAATGCGTGCAGGTTCTACGAATGGTCTGTTGGGCCGACAAGGAATGTCTTTGTGCCGCACTCAAACAACAGGGCTTCATCACTGATGCAAAGCGCGCCATCTACGGGACGATCTCTCTCGCGCTTCCCACCCAATCAACCCAATCCGGTCGATCAATGCATCTGTCTGAGAACAGCACCACAACTAGGCCACAGGGTATGAGCGTGTCCTGCAGACAAACGAATTTACAGCAGGGGACAAATTATTACACTCAACTAGAAAAATATTGAAAAATCGGTTTGATTTCAAGAATACGCTTCAAGTTACTTTTTCATGACATTCTTAGTAAAACTATTACAGATATGGAAAACAATGGACAAAGCAACTTAAGATATATATTTTTTTAATTTCCTATGCCTTTTCGCATACAGAGGTTTTGAAACAACGAGCTGGCATTTAGCCTTTCACATGTAAAAATGTGACTGCATCCACTGTGTTTTCCTTAGTTGCTTCAGCTTGGTCTTATTCCATCCATTGGATAGGTTGCAACCATAAAGTAAGTATAGTGACAACTCCACACTTATCAATGTGTATACACTTTCGATTTTATTAAATGAACTCAAGGGTGATACAGGTGGTATTGTCACCAAATGTGAGATATGCAAATTTTTGCAGTTTTGAAGAAATTACAACGGAATTGAATGATCATGGCAGCAATGCAGAAGGAATGACGGTATTTCACAGATTCTCCGTGTGATGACAGCCTTGGAGATTAAATGATTGTTAAATAAGCAATTCGATGGGTTGCCATTACTTTCATGCTGAACCTCAAGAAGATTATCTTAAGCGTGATCATATCAGAAGCAACCTTACAGAGCAAAATAACATGATCAAAGACAATGATTTCAATTAAATTTGAAAGATGTAAATGGGTCCACATCACTATTCAGATTCAAGAAATGAAGCATAAATTTAGTGGATCATAAAATCATGCCGATGAAAATTGAATTAAAAACTTGGAATTTCAGCCATGAAAGCACGAATATTGCCGTGACTTTTTCATGAAGACTTTCATTATAATACAATTCATGAAATTCCCTTGATCATCAGCTTGATTTCCGCTTAGTTAGGATGCCCATTGGCAGTTATTCATTCCTCTTGATATCCAACTTGTTTCATACTACTTATATAGGAGAGTCATCTCGGTAGTACATACTGTATATAAATTGGAAAAAGTTTGACTTTCTTAAAACTGCTCAAATGATTTTTGGATCACGAGAACGCAATCTCCGCAAAAAACTGAATCTACTCATTTAAAAATTTTACTATATACAGATACTTTTTTGAGTCGACACTCTACCTATATATCCCTACTTTATGGCTGCAGCTATCAAACTTTCTGAGAAATCACGGAGTTCCATCGGTCTGGAAAAATATTTCCAACGAAATTTCAATCGTCACTCTTGATTGTGGGCAATCCTAGAGCAATGTAATGCACTGCAATGTAACGCCAGTCAAACTGGTTATCTAGTTTCAAAATCCATGAGCGACAACAGCCGTTTTGTCAAAGGATGGGCAACTGCGGTTACGAAAACAGACGACATCCAATATAATAGGCATATTCTCTATATTCGAAGAAATTCACTTGCCTCAGCGACCGATATCTGGAGAGGACAGAAGAGGGATTGCAGTGTCCGCATTTCCGCACCAACTGTGAGAAGAAGGTGTTAGGGTGTGCACTTATTAAACGCAAGTGAGCACCGTGTTTGACTCCCCAAATAAAAAGGAGGAGACTCCAGTTTGATAAGTTGCAGGCCAACTGTCAAAAATCAAAGGAATCTTGGAAAATTATGTTATGAGAGTGCTAATTAGTGTCAAATGCCTTCAGGAAAAAATCAAGTAGGTGTTTTCAAGATTATGGAAACCTCTCCAGACTATCCCATTTATATAGCTATCTGACAAACTATGTGGAGGAGACGCATCGGCCTATGAGGAGTGAGAAAAGCCGAATAAAGTCTCGAATGTGGTACGCTGGATATGTCTCGGTGAGAGAACTTTTTTCAGGGAGGTCAGTCGAAAATGTTTCTATGTTATAATCTGTCGCGGAAACGAAACGGAACTAACACGGAAGAGCGACGATTTGACTACTTCATGTTTCCACCCAAAATTCACTTTTGAAATTGAGCAACTCATAGGGGCAATCGAACACAATGATTTTTGACGTTTTTGAACAGAAGCTGTATGTATAATGAATCAAAACAAATTCAAAAATATTTACTATAAATATTCGAATAAAAAATGTTCGATTAAATATTGTAATATGCATTTATGCGATATCCGAACTTTAGTTATAATTATCATTTTCTTTGAATGTCATTTGGTTTGAAGTTGAGAGTCAAATAACGTACAATCGAAATGTGATGATTCCAAAATTATAGATTAGCTCCAGTTCGACTTCTTTTAGCACCATCTATCTACTCAATGATTCCTGAGATGCTGTGTCAGTGTATTTTCACCTATGCTCTTATTTTTTCTTCCTTGATTATCAGATATTTTTGCATTGGGACAATTGCAAGCGAATGTCAACATTTGGGTAATTTTCTGAAGTACCTAAGAGCTTATTTTTGATTGCACAGACATCATCCGTGACACTTATATTTTCCACGAAAATATAAATTCAATTTACCATGAAAATTTGACTTCTATCACAAAAAATTTAATTGAATGAATTCTGTAATAAAAACAGAAACAAATGAAAAATTGTCATTTTTTAAATTTGTCCTTTATTGTGCCAATCTATTTATAATTTATTCAGATATAACAGATTTTTGCCACTTATTCGAGTCAAAAGTCAAACACTTATTCGAAAACAATCGTATTTTCTTTTATTTGGTTAAAAAATTGACATGCAGAGCTGAGCTTACATGCGTAACGTCGTAACGGAAAAATGACATTTTTTCGTCTCACGACCTTCAAACAACCTATAAAGCTTCCACAATTTAGGTGCAAAGCAAGGTAAGTGATTCATATCACATTGTCTATTCAAATCCGTTTTTTGCTCACAAATTTATTTAATAGAGGATTTTGAAAATAGTAACGTCGTGATGCTATGTGGTCACACTGTTAAATGGAAGTTGCCAGCATCCGAACATTCACGGCATTGGTAGTAAGCACCGTAGAATTCGATGGGTTAATGCATGGCATTCTCGTGCCGAATCGATTCAGAATGTGCATATCATTGAAACTTTTGCAACATACTTTAATTCTTTGATTTTGTTAAAATCCCTGATCATTCAATTATCCAGTCATGTGCACACGAATACGGTGACTTGATGAGCAAGCACATATTGTGTTGTCTTCTAGCTATTTTATTGTGACGTGGTTCCCGCGTTTTTTAAAATTAGGTCACACTTGGCATTTCCAACACGTTATTGAGAAAATTCGAAACAAATGCTGTGACCAAATAGGCCTACTGCTCGAAATTGCAGCATAGGAGTTGCATTGAGTTCCCAATTTGACGAAAAATGTAGCTCTCGTCTAATCATTTGAAATATTGCCACCCAGCATCCTGAAAAATTGGGTATATTGCCCGGTTGAAGATTTCGCTCAGTAGCAATAAAAATGGATAAATACTGCTTTTATCAATACATAAGTAGTATGAGTGCTTAAACTTGTCTATCGTTAGTATGAATCTTTTATTCTCCTTCTGTTCGCTTGCGGGCATCAGCTGGAACCAAAAATTCTGAAAATTTTATTTTATGTCTGTAAAGGATGTTAACATTGAATATGCAACCGAAATTGCCATTCTTTTAGAATTGCAAATTGAAAAGGAAACTTTAAGAGATGAACGATTTATAGCAAACATTTGACTATTTTTATTCAATCAGTTTGGATGGCACAAAATGTCAGTGCTACCAGTGGACCTATGTCAACAGCAGTATGCAACAGGCGACCCCAGCGCCAGTTGTAGGCTGGTACCTATGGTCGTTCCCTACACTGTAAATCGCTGGATACAAAAATTACATACAAACATATGCCAAAATCACATACGGTACAATTTGAAACTAACATCTGATACGAGATTCTCGTATGTTTACAGAGATCTGGTATGTTTTTCATACGAAATCTCACTTACTTTCGTATGTGATTGGTATGTAGCGATACGAACTATTCTATCTGTGATTGGCTCTTTTACACTGAAATACGAGTTGTTGGTATGTTTTATATACGAGACCCGATGCAAATTCATCTTTATTCGTATGTCTCTGGTATGCATTTGGTATGTGCAGCTTTAAGTCACACAGCAAAAAAATAGATGGATTACATACTACTGTCAAATAACTTTTTTCGGTAATACCAGTTGTGAATATTTTTTGTTTGATAGAGTGATATTTAACTAGATTAGATTTATTGTAAATTTTATGCGCCACGAATATGTCGTCGTTGTTACTTGTCTAGCAACATTGATATGACGTTTAGTTAGCTCTACTTTATGAACCAAGTTGATAAACACCGTTCATACAACCGATATTTTCCGTGCGATCATGTTGACTTATATATCTCAAACATAACTCTTTTTTGCGTTCATGAATTATAATGTGTTTTTATTTCGGATTGATAATATGCTTAATTTCAAAATTACATAAAGCATAATTGTTGATGGTTGAATGCTTATTGATTATTCATGAAATACCTTAGACTTACGTGTATTACAATCGAATTAATTATTGAAAGTATGACGCTTGAATGTCATTATCTCACTACTTACAGGACAGTAGTAGCATTAGTGTGATCTTTATTGACAAAAGGCCTTAAATCAACATACTTTGGAAATGATTGATGCTTTCTTTTAACATTGTGCTGGTATGGCTTTATTATGTAAAGCATACCACATTTGAAATAACATACGAAAAGCATACAAATATATACCAAGAGAATACAGAAATATACCAAAGAAATATTTGGTATGCATCCTTCGTATGTGATTGGTATTGAGCGATTTACAGTGTAGGCCTACACACTCATTTGCGACATATCCCATCCCAAGTTTCCAAACACTCAACAAAAATCGAGTACTTAAAACGAATTCAGTACGTATTGCGTTGCGATTAACTATGGAAACTGGGAATAACTATGCGATTCTCCGAGACTAATGACCAATCTCGTTGGACATCTGCAGGTCAGGAAGTGTCAACCAAATGCATAAAGCCGCTGCTTGTGATGATTCCTATTTTGCTGATCGTGTCACAAACCGAAATGGAAAAATTATAGCCACCGTGTTCATGAAAATACAAGCTGAAGAGAAATTCCAATGAACACCAAATGAGGACATAGATGAATTTGATGTGTCCGCCATTGTGTGAGTTATACTGAGTCCAGTCATCGGGAAGAAGTCGAATCATGTATACTTTTGATTTGAATGATTTACCGACCACTGAAAATGCGCTAAATTTGTGTAGTTCAGAAAACTAACTCACATATTTTTCTCAAGTGTAACGTCTTAACACTGAATTACTTCAATTTACGATTCAGCAGTTGTAGGATAAGATTTCCCGCATGCCAGTCATTAAAGAGGAGCGCGTCGGGAACATGTCCACTGAAGATAGAATGAAAATGTCGCCTCAATTCGCAGAAAAATAAATAAGTGCAACATAACAAAAAACAGAGATTTCATTCGCGTAACGTCGTAACTTTGTAATAAAATGTTTTTTCGCGCATGATAGTTAACTTATTGTGCTTTTCCGACAATGTATTCTTCATGTTGACCGTAAACTTGATAGGAAATCCATTCAGAGATAATGAGAAATGGTGTTACTTCTGATGAAAAACAAAGTTCGAACTTTATGAAATGCGTGCGAAATAACGTTGTAACGAGTGGAATTGCCTTTTTTCCAAATATGATAAACTCATTTCTATAATTTCTAGGGAGTCCGCAAAACAGATGTTCGTTTTTTTCTCCGATCGTTTATTGTCGAGATCTTTCGACCGTTCTTCACGATCATCGTCAGGAAAATTACAAGAAGCAACTTACATGAGAACCCTAGAAATTATTGCAATGAATAAGGATCCGTTATTTCAAAAATTGATAAATTCAATTGCTTGAAGAGTTTTCCCATTATCCAATACCATATAGCCTACATATATTTTTCATTATTCAAATTACTCAAGATCTGTTCGAATCAAGTCTTCAGAATGGTGCTGTATGTTTTCTCACAAAAATCTACTTTTATCCAAAGACTGATAAAAATTATATACAACCGGAAGCATGAACACGGTATTCACACAGTTAACATGTGTTGCTATTTTGACACGTAAATTGGTTATTCTACGAATGAAGATGTGTAGTAACACGCGAATTACAAAGATAATTTTCGCAATGGAGTAGGCCCATGAATTACTATGAATTTGAAGTCGTAAACAGCACTCAGCAAGATCAGCAAGCAAATAGACAAGTAATCAAGCAGGCATTTTCAGGCACCGGACAGTTGTTACGTCATCAATTTTTCAAATCTTCAACTTTGATGATAAGAAAAAGCATTCATTTATCACAAAAAATTGTATTACACGATAAAATAATTAGAAAACGTCAATTTGCGAATTTCCCTGAAAGATGAGGATCATGCAATTTCGATGCAATATTGTCTGGAACACTTCTTGGGAATATATTTTAGGCGTGCTACTAAAGATACGCAGTCACAAAACCTGACATTTTAAATCACTTGGGAAAAGCACTCAAGATGAACCAGAGAAAGATTCCAATGAAAAATAGCATTCGGATGGTCACATCAGCGGCCGGAAGTGCTTAATTGAAACATTGCTATTAATGAGGTTTCAATAGAACCAAATGAAGCATCTGAAACTTTTGTTTTGCTAGCTGAAAATGATTCAGCTGTTGTTTGATACTCAGTTGTTACCGTCTCATTCAATCTCATATTGTCGAGAAATCCACATGACTTGCCAAATTTTCTTTTGAATATTCTGCCAAATTTTGTATCTATTTTATAGCACATGATAACGTAGCCAACAAAAGTTAATGAGTTGAACAGAAATGTTAGATGTATTATTATTCGCATAGGATACGAAGGTTTCATTAGAAATGCCAATGCAAGTATCAAAATAGTCGGAAAATTAAGATAAAAAATCATCATATTGAATTTGAGAATATATCTTTGAAATTTTACCGAAATATGTGCTTTTCTCAATGTGCTCTTCATAGATGCAGCCTTACTTGCTTTCCTAGTGAGCAAATAAATAATAATATCAATTGACACAAGAAAGAATATTGCAAAAGTACTATATATCAATTTAATCGTTACTATAATGGAGGAACCTTTAAATTCTTTATACTGCAGTACTCCAGCACAATATACGTAAGTATATACAAATCCAGACCAAGTTGCAATTATGATTTGTGCTATCAATGCAGCTGATATAGGTTTATAAAACGCTGAAGCTCCCACTTTTGCGTGAAGTGGGTTTCTAAAAATGTAGATCACTCTTATATTTATCAAAACAATAATCCACACTACTAAGTCAATTGCTGCAAATCTCACACTTCCAAAAATTCTAGCCATATATGAAATGATCTTGGTACTTACTTGGTTAACAGGTAATCGAAGATAATAAAATGGAAGAGTTGATATATATATAACATCTGAACTAGCTCCTATAGCGTTGATCAAAGCTATCCACACATTGAATGAGTTGTGTATTGTACTTGATCTTGATTTAATTTCTCGCCATGCCAGAAGAGAGACAATATTCAAAATTGTTCCAATTATACTGCACAGTATTATGAGCGAATTAATAGAGAACAAAGTAATTGTAAACCAATTTGGTATTTCATTTAGTTGAGACGTATTGAATGCACTGCAATTTTTCACTTCACTAATCAACATCACTTCAATGAATTGATGCCGCGCTACGAAAATATCATTTAAAGATCATTACTTATAGTACATGTACTGTGCGCAATTTAGCTATGGTATAATGAGTTAGCGTGCGAGATTTCAACATAGATTTTGAGTTCAACAAACTCATTGTTATTAGGTTAGCCATGGACTCCTAAATTTCTCTGGACAGATAGGTGAGCAAAATTTGAAATCATTTTCTACATGTTCAGGCAAACCAACGTTTGTGTTACAAAAGATGGAATTTCGTAGCTAATCGAAGTGATCAATGACTATTTGAAATGATGAGTCTCCTGTGCGATTCATTGCAATGCAGAATACCAAACATACATGAGCATACCGCTTCTGGTTTTCAACCAAAATCACAACAAAGAAATTTGAATTTACAGGACAGTAGTAGCATTAGTGTGATCTTTATTGACAAAAGGCCTTAAATCAACATACTTTGGAAATGATTGATGCTTTCTTTTAACATTGTGCTGGTATGGCTTTATTATGTAAAGCATACCACATTTGAAATAACATACGAAAAGCATACAAATATATACCAAGAGAATACAGAAATATACCAAAGAAATATTTGGTATGCATCCTTCGTATGTGATTGGTATTGAGCGATTTACAGTGTAGGCCTACACACTCATTTGCGACATATCCCATCCCAAGTTTCCAAACACTCAACAAAAATCGAGTACTTAAAACGAATTCAGTACGTATTGCGTTGCGATTAACTATGGAAACTGGGAATAACTATGCGATTCTCCGAGACTAATGACCAATCTCGTTGGACATCTGCAGGTCAGGAAGTGTCAACCAAATGCATAAAGCCGCTGCTTGTGATGATTCCTATTTTGCTGATCGTGTCACAAACCGAAATGGAAAAATTATAGCCACCGTGTTCATGAAAATACAAGCTGAAGAGAAATTCCAATGAACACCAAATGAGGACATAGATGAATTTGATGTGTCCGCCATTGTGTGAGTTATACTGAGTCCAGTCATCGGGAAGAAGTCGAATCATGTATACTTTTGATTTGAATGATTTACCGACCACTGAAAATGCGCTAAATTTGTGTAGTTCAGAAAACTAACTCACATATTTTTCTCAAGTGTAACGTCTTAACACTGAATTACTTCAATTTACGATTCAGCAGTTGTAGGATAAGATTTCCCGCATGCCAGTCATTAAAGAGGAGCGCGTCGGGAACATGTCCACTGAAGATAGAATGAAAATGTCGCCTCAATTCGCAGAAAAATAAATAAGTGCAACATAACAAAAAACAGAGATTTCATTCGCGTAACGTCGTAACTTTGTAATAAAATGTTTTTTCGCGCATGATAGTTAACTTATTGTGCTTTTCCGACAATGTATTCTTCATGTTGACCGTAAACTTGATAGGAAATCCATTCAGAGAATGAGAAATGGTGTTACTTCTGATGAAAAACAAAGTTCGAACTTTATGAAATGCGTGCGAAATAACGTTGTAACGAGTGGAATTGCCTTTTTTTCCAAATATGATAAACTCATTTCTATAATTTCTAGGGAGTCCGCAAAACAGATGTTCGTTTTTTTCTCCGATCGTTTATTGTCGAGATCTTTCGACCGTTCTACACGATCATCGTCAGGAAAATTACAAGAAGCAACTTACATGAGAACCCTAGAAATTATTGCAATGAATAAGGATCCGTTATTTCAAAAATTGATAAATTCAATTGCTTGAAGAGTTTTCCCATTATCCAATACCATATAGCCTACATATATTTTTCATTATTCAAATTACTCAAGATCTGTTCGAATCAAGTCTTCAGAATGGTGCTGTATGTTTTCTCACAAAAATCTACTTTTATCCAAAGACTGATAAAAATTGTATACAACCGGAAGCATGATCTGATAAGGAACACGGTATTCACACACTTAACATGTGTTGCTATTTTGACACGTAAATTGGTTATTCTACGAATGAAGATGTGTAGTAACACACGAATTACAAAGATAATTTTCGCAATGGAGTAGGCCCATGAATTACTATGAATTTGAAGTCGTAAACAGCACTCAGCAAGATCAGCAAGCAAATAGACAAGTAATCAAGCAGGCATTTTCAGGCACCGGACAGTTGTTACGTCATCAATTTTTCAAATCTTCAACTTTGATGATAAGAAAAAGCATTCATTTATCACAAAAAATTGTATTACACGATAAAATAATTTGAAAACGTCAATTTGCGAATTTCCCTGAAAGATGAGGATCATGCAATTTCGATGCAATATTGTCTGGAACACTTCTTGGGAATATATTTTAGGCGTGCTACTAAAGATACGCAGTCACAAAACCTGACAGTTTAAATCACTTGGGAAAAGCACTCAACATGAACCAGAGAAAGATTCCAATGAAAAATAGCATTCGGATGGTCACATCAGCGGCCGGAAGTGCTTAATTGAAACATTGCTATTAATGAAGTTTCAATAGAACCAAATGAAGCATCTGAAACTTTTGTTTTGCTGGATGAAAATGATTCAGCTGTTGTTGGATACTCAGTTGTTACCGTCTCATTCAATCTTATAGTGTCGAGAAATTCACATGACTTGCCAAATTTTCTTTTGAATATTCTGCCAAATTTTTTATCTATTTTATAGCACATTATAACGTAGCCAACAAAAGCTAATGAGTTCAACAGAAATGTTAGATGCATTAATATTCGCATAAGATACGAAGGTTTCATTAGAAATGCCAATGCAATTATCAAAATAGTCGGAGAATTAAAATAAAAAATCATCATATTGAATTTGAGAATATATCTTTGAAATTTGATCGAAATATTTGCTTTTCTCAATGTGTTCTTCATAGATGCAGCCTTACTTGCTTTCCTAGTGAACAAATAAATAATAATATCAATTGACACAAGAAATAATATTGCAAAAGTAACATATATCACTTTAATCGTTACTATAGTGTAGGAACCTTTAAATTCTTTATACTGCAGTACTCCAGCACAATTTACGTAAGAATATACAAATCCAGACCAAGTTGCAATTATGATTTGTGCTATCAATGCAGCTGGTATAGTTTTATAAAACGCTGAAGCTCTCACTTTTGCGTGAAGTGGGTTTCTAAAAATGTAGATCACTCTTATATTTATCAAAACAATAATCCACACTACCAAGTCAATTGCTGCAAATCTCACACTTCCAAAAATTCTAGCCATATATGAAATGATCTTGGCACTTACTTGGTTAACAGGTGTTTGAAGATAATAAAATGGAAAAGTTGATATATATATAACATCTGAACTAGCTCCTATAGCGTTGATCAAAGCTATCCACACATTGAATGAGCTTTGTATTGTACTTGATCTTGATTTAATTTCTCGCCATGCCAGAAGAGAGATAATATTTAAAATTGTTCCAATTACACTGAACAGCATTATGAGCGAATTAATGGATAACAAAGTAATTGTAAACCAACGTGGGATTTCATCTAGTTGAGACGTATTGAATGTACTGCAATTTTTCACTTCACCAATCAACATCACTTCAATGAATTGATACCGCGCTACGAAAATATGATTTAAATATGTACTTACAATACATGTACTGTGCGTAATTTAGCTATGGTATAATGAGTTAGCGCACGAGATTTCAACATAGATTTTGAGTTCAACAACCTCATTGTTATTAGGTTAGCCATGGACTCCTAGATATATAACACCTGGACTGAAAGCTGAAATTCATTTATACACTACACGGCCAGTTTGACTCAATAGCTGTCGATGGTGGAAAGCAATATTCATGTTATAGTCATGCATTATTAATTGAAAAAAGTTTCTTCTTCTCTTTTCACATTGTCTCTTTGCACCCCTTTATTTCCGTTCTGTCAAGTTGGAAATTTCCAAAAGATCTACCAGTAGATTGTTTTCCTAGTCTCAATTACATTTGTCAAACATTCTGTAATTTCACCTTACACTCGCGTTTTGAAGTTATATAAGGATCAGCATGTCCCAGACCTCCATACCTGTATTTCTGTAGGGATGAATTTCTGACGTACAACTTCTTCCAACCTCTGAAAGTTATTACTGATGTTATCAACTGTTTGTTGCATAAAGGTCCTCTTGTGACAGACCTTTTGTGCATTCTGAAAAAGCAGCTTGTGGATCTTCAGACGCTATATCACTGAGATATTCAATGTCTTTTATCCATGTCTCCATCTTTGAATCAACATATGAGGATTTGAATTCATCACTTCCTATCACCTTTCATTCTAATCGTCATACATTCATTAGATGTTCCAGAAAGTGATTTTGCTTTTGTAAATACATCAGCATTTTTTGCAATCAAAATGGGAATGTGCCTGTCCTTTCTTTGATAAATCAAACCAACCGTGGCTACTTTATGAGTGTCACTAGTTAGTATTTCGTATTTTCACTGTCCAAAAGAATATAGTAGTAAAAAGCTTTCCACTACAAAGCGATGACAAAAGTCAAGTTCATTTTAATTCATTTGCTACATTTGATATAGTAAATATTTCATATTCAGTGATAACGATGATAAGTTAGTTGCAACCCCATGTTCTTCCGATTTCCATAAACTTCAACTTATTTTTCTTTAGACACTTCGTTTTCACTTGACTAATTGCTTTCCACCATCGACAGCTATTGAGTCAAACTGGCCGTCTAGTGTATAAATGAATTTCAGCTTTCAGTTCAGGTGTTATATATCTAGCAGTCCATGGGTTAGCCAAGGAGGTCTAGATATCTATAATTGTACAATTATAGATATCTAGACCTCCTTCGGTTAGCTATGTTTTACTTTTGGGAGCATCACCTGCCTAATTTTGATTTCTATTGCATCACATATTGTGTCTAATTTCTGTGTTAAGCAACGTAGCAAAACCGGGCATCAATGTTCAAAACAATCATGAATTAAGCCATATAACTCTACTACTGTCGAAATCTTGAAAAGGTATGTACATGCATAGTGCTACTGCTTATGACATAGAAAGTACATGACATACTGCTGTCTACAATGTCACTAAGTCAAGAATGACAAGAACAATTCAACAAATTCAGGAAAGCAGCAGTCATTGTTGGCTTGGCAATTAAAAACTACAATTGGAAAATTGCCCATTGAAATGGATCGCCATGCGCTTTTGATTTTGCTCATTTTCATTTTGGACCGATTCATTCACAGTTACTATTTTGCTCTTCTTAGATATAGTTTCAATAGTTACATTTTGTGAAGTGCTTCCAAGGTGAAGTGCTCTCCCCAGGGCCTCGAATTCGGTATCTCTTCGCTTTCGAGAATACCTCTCTACGCTCATTGGATTTTTGTGGCCAGTCAATGTTGATATCTCTGCATTTGAGTAGCCATTCTCTTTCAGCACTGTCACCATTGTCACCCTGATGCAATGGTTTATATATATTTTGGACAATTGCAGTTGGGCAGGCAGTTTTGGCATCAGGTTGTCAATTGAATGCTTGCCTAATGACTGACTTGAGCAAAACGGCGGATGAGATCTCTTTGATTTGTCAAACAAATTCCTTGAATCTCCAATTGCATTGCAGTACATATCCCATGCAAGAACAGAGCATTCTTGTGGCATCTCCTTGTTTTCGTATGCTCGAGATTTCTTAACATCTTCATACTCCTTTTGTTGCAAAGAGCATTTTGACTTTTTTGTCAACAAATCGTGCGATATGCGTAAATAGCGACTGCCATTGGAATCGATTTCACAAATTATACTTTCCCTTGAAAGCAGAGGCAATGTCTCACGCCCTCTGAGACCAAAAAAGTAGATGATGTTGAAAATTACTTCTTGCTGAAGTATCGTGAAGTCTGATCGCTCAAAGTAGGAGGTTCTTATGACTTTCATGTCTTCAGTTTGAATTGCAGGAAATGACTCCGCAGGCTTCAATTGTCCTGAAGTCTTGTATTTCGCAACCATGGATTTTAGCATTCGGTTGAACTGTGAAAATTCGTCATTCGTGATAATATTGATTGAAGGTCTGTTCAAGCTAAAAAATCTATGAATGGCCGCTCGAATGCATACAAGAGATGAAGACGTGTAGAAGCTACCATCCTGCTTGCGCAAACGGCTGTAGAAAAACCTCAGATAGTCATTCAATACTTTTGATGGTATCTTTAATAGATCATCGGACAAGTTGTTTGATTTCAAAAATATCTTAAACCGTTTTCCAGTGCTGTCCATTTGCTTCTGAGAGGATTTTGGTATGCAACTCCTCTCTAACTCATTTAGTTCATGAGTAATTTCATTATTCAATAAGCTGTCAGTCAAAAGCTCTCCTTCGTCTGATTGCAACAACTCACTAAATTCGCGACTCAATTCATGTAAATAACGACTGCTTGATTCCTCGGTGACCCAATGTATGTTTCAGTGTCTACACCACACAGTTGATTCTCCGGTATGTTGTCCAAGTCAATCAAAGAGGATGTTAATATAGGATCAATTGTATTCCTTTCAACTCTTCACAGTATACACGCTGAATCATCAATGATAGCTAAGCTGGAAGTGATAAAAATTTCGTTTTAAATTGTAAATATCGTGGAGACTTCCAATGGTATCGAATAAAATATCAATCTCATTGTTCGCCCCCTTTTTAGATACATTGATGCCCTCTTTTTCACAGCTTCATAGAAATTAGACACAACAGTTGTAATGAGACATTTCTAGGGCATCAATGTAGAACATCAACCGGCCCTAGAAATGTCTCATTAATAGTATATTGTTGAATATATCTATATCTAGCCAATGTAATTGTAAATTTAACATTTTCTATATTAATTTGTTGAAATCGATTTCAGCATTGAATGAATTAAAATCGTTCAATATTAGATATTTAGCATTACCTTTTTGACATCACCTTCAACTAAATATCGTCTGTATAAGGTCTGTCGTGAGGACAACACAACGCAACATTCAATTGAAGGTAGTCCATGTTATAAATGCAACTTCGTTAACCGTAAAATGGGCAGAAAATGTTCTAAATTCACGAATTATTTTCATTTGACTTGTATTGGCTTGACACGCGTTGTTTCTCAGTCTCTGCACAATTGGAATTGTTCCTTCTGTACATACAACAATTGTGTTCAAAATGATCTGCCAACTGATTCGAGCAAAAAATTCAAAAGTCTGCTTGAGCTTTTGATCGAATATCATTCCAATTATAAAGTAATAGCTCGCATTCCTAAAGCTGCTCGAACTAGCGCCTGTCTTGAAGAATTCTTTGGACAACAATAATGCCAGCGATTGGAGGAAACTGCTTTGTTTCCCTCTCATTGCTTTGAATGATCCTGACAGAAACCATGAGAAACAAAATACAACAACAGTTATTAAAAGACAAATAGAGCGTTTCCAAAAAGATGGCCTGCCTTCAAATACTTTTGATAATCGAATCAATCAGAACAGAAATCGTTCTCCAAGTACCGAAGATAAAAAGAAATCTTAAGACGAATTGTGAATGCTAAGTTAGCTGATCTTGATTTTTCTGGTGCAGTTCGTCGAGGTGCCTCGGATGATACCTTTGCAGGATACAGTCAAGTTTTCTTTAACCCTCAGAGACCTGAGCTTTTTCACACCCTCTGAGACCTGAGGGGGTCCAGTGGACCCCTTTAACATATTCTTAGTTTACCTGCTTAAATCGATATCAAAACATTAGGAAAGTTGATTTTAAGTAAAACAATGATGTTTGCGTGTAGCAGGTCGGTACAACGAATCCCTTCAGTGACTTTCAGCCTTCTCAGTAAACACGTGCGAAAATATGGTGTTTTTGTAAGTCAACCACATTTAGTACAGCATCATTTGTACTAGGAGGCGGCTTTACGATATTTTGTGTCACCATAAAGCCTCAGATAGTTGATTTTGATGAAATTGATTTAATTCATGCAGCTAATCCTTTCCATTTGTACATTCCTTCAAATTTATCCAAAGCTATCAGAAATAGACCTAAAATGAGTCAAAATTGCTGTACTTCTAGAACCAAAAACAGCTGTAAAACTTATCATTACTGCTGTGAAAAGTTTGTCATCAATCAGTTTTTGGTGCTCAACTACGAATATAGTGATAGCTTTTATTTCGGACATCGATTTATGTCGAGTTGTTCATATAGGCCAACCAGTCACGCGAGAGTATGTGCGAAAGCAAAATATTCACATTTTGCGATCTTCCAACACATTGCACATCTACGAGCATGATGCAAACAATGAATAAATGACTTTCGCTCATTATACACCATCGTGGACATGTTCGAAATCATTTTTCATCTAATTACAAAAATTTTGTGATGGAATTTCTACACCCTCTGAGACCTGAGGGGGGGTCCAGTGGACCCCCTTGGCCTATCTGGCATACTTCTACTGATTCAATTGAAATGAAATAACACATGCAGATTCACTGTCAGAAATGATGATTTTGTATGGGCTTGAGTGGTTGATATATCGTCAGCGTAAAAATGAAATTGAAAAATGTGGCTCCGGGGTCCACTGGACCCCTCCCCCTCATGTCTCTGAGGGTTAAAGAACTTTAAACCAAGTATCCTCACGGTGTCGCCATTCCCAAGGTTGAGGTCACTATTCCGGACTACTCCTTGATAATCTCAAAAGATGCAGTTGCAAGTGCTATCAGAACAATGAACTCTGGGTCATCAGGTGGTATAGATGGCATTCGGCCAATTCATCTGAAATCTTTGATCTGCTTGGGCAATGAGGCTAGTGAAAACCTTTTAAATGAACTTACACGTTTGGTAATTAGATGTGCTGAAGGCAGAAATGCTTTTTTCTCAGCTAATCTTTGCGCTATTAGAAAGAAGAGCGGTGGACGTAGGCCTATAACTGTCGGTATCACATACAAACGATTAACAACAAGACTTTTGGTAAGATTATCAAATAGTACTTTAAGCAATCAATCATTTTTTCCCAAATCAACTTGGTTTTGGTTTCAAGAATGGCTGTGAAAGTGGTGCTCATGCAGTGAGGATTTTAAGTGACCAACTGACCGCGAAAACTGGATCGACCTGCATGGTAAAATAGACATGCAAAATGCATTCAATTTGTTGGACAGAGGACATTTTCTCGAGTAAGTTCGCAAACATGTCCTATTACTTTTCCCCCTCTTGCAACAGGCATATGCAGACCCATCCTATCTTCTATTCGGTAAAGAAATCATTATGTCTGAATGTGGGTTGCAACAAGGCGATCCCTTTGGCCGTCCTGTTTTCGCATTAGGAATAAACGAGATTGTTAAGAACATCTCTTGTCCAGTGAATATATGGTATCTCGACGACGGTACACTTTGTGGCCACTTTGATTCAATTTTTGACAACCTGGTTAAGATACTACCTGAATTCAAACGCATTGTCTCAATATAAATCCAACTAAGTCTGAATTTTGTGCATGGAATGTGTCAGATAATGAAATGAATCGATATCGGTCAAGATTAGACTCAATTGTACCTGGTATAAAGATGACAAAAGTTAGTGATATTGAAATCCTCGATTCACCAATATGTGCAGAGGCAATTCCTGAGGCTCTTGAACAAAAATGCAGCAATCTCTGTCGCATGATTGACAGACTTCGATTTTTGGATGAGCATCCTGCTTATGTGCTGCTTCGTGAAGCATTTTCTATTCCTAAATTTTTGTATATTCTGCGTTCTTCACCCTCTTACTTGTATCCTGATATACTTGCAGAAATTGATGATTCTCTCAGAGCTGGCTTGGAAGACATTTGCAACATTAGTCTTGATGAACATCAATGGAAACTAGCTTGCCAACCAGTTAAATTTGGAGGGTTGGGAATTAGATGTACGACAGACATCGCTTTATCAGCCTACTTGTCCTCTATCGTGTTTTCAGAAGCGGTAATCAAAGTGCTTATTTCTAATCTTTCTGTTGAGGAAAGCGTTACCGCATTCGTCAACAGTGTGAGGAAAGACTGGTGTGATAATTATGGAGAAATTTAATCCGAAGACGATCAATTATCCCAACAATCATTGGACAATAAAGTCATACAAAAACATAGTGTACTGCTATTGAGAGATGCTGATCAAATATCACGAGCTCGCATAATACGAGCCTGTGCACCTTTCTCCCGTTGCTGGTTGAATGTTCTTCCAGTTCCTGCTTTAGGAACTCGCTTAGACGACGTTAACTTCCGCATCGGTGTTGCTCTTCGCATCGGGGAGAAGTGTGCGAACCTCAATGTTGCCGTTGTGGACAAAAAGTCGATGAGCTGGGTCACCATCCTCTGTCCTGCAAATTCAGTGCCGGTCGAATACCACGCCATGCTGCCATCAATGACATAATCAGGAGAGCCCTTTGTTCCGCTGGAATCCCAGTTGTGCTGGAACCAGCAGGGCTCGACAGAGGAGACGGCAAGAGGCCTGACGGACTGACATCTTTCCCGTACAAATCAGGTCGATCTTTGCTTTGGGATGTTGCCACAGTGGTAGACACTTTCTGTCAATCTAACATCAACAGCACGTGTCTTACCCCGGGATCTGCTGCAGCAACAGCTGAGGGAAACAAGCGCCAAAAATATGCGTCATTGAGTAGCGACTATCTTTTTGAGCCACTTGGTTTTGAGACGTCGGGGGCCTGGGGTCCAAATTCAACCCGACTCATAGGGGATATTGGAAATCGCCTGATGATATCCACTGGCGATCAGCGTCAGAAGGCGTGGTTGGCGCAACGAATATCTCTCGCCATTGTTCGAGGTAACGCAACGGCCAGAAAGATTTTATGATATGACATGGACTTCTAAAAAACTATGAAAGCTCAGGACGCTGAACTAGGGAAAGTGTGGCAAAAGATTTGGAGGCTTATTCTCTGAATATAGATATCTTACCTGTACATCTATGAGTAAAATTCTATGGAAATTTGCATCTACTTATACAATATCAGTGACAATTTGAATTCTGTCAATAACTTAGTTATCATTCTACGAGTAACGAGATTCATTACTAATTATGCCTCGAAAATGTTGTATTCCATTCTGCAAAGGCAATTACGACAGCGAATCTCAAAAGTCTCAATCTACTCCTTCCCAAAAGACCATGATGAACAACAGAAGTGGCTGAATTCTTTGCCAAACACTGTTCCATTTGGCCATCTGATGCAACTTTCGTAAAAGTCAAAAGATTCTCACGACCATTGGATCCACCATCTTTGTTTCCTGATTTTGCACCGTCGACATTCCGCCAAACTGTAAGCACTACGCTCACCTCGACCAATAAATGATCGCAACGTGTCTATTGAGTCCCGCAATCAGATTCCTGACGAGCTGTAGGCGTTCGAAAAGAAAGACAACCTACCATCATCTTGGAAAGATTTTCTCGTCTTACTTTCAACGCATTCAATGATTTCAGAAAATGATCTTTTTATATTGAACAGAGACAACTCGGTGAGGATACTACACTTTCTTGAAGAATACAATGTGGATTATATAGTTGACATTTTCTCCGACTACAGAGTAACAGCTACGCGCTCCAGAACCCCAGTGAACGTTCGGAACCTACTTGGCTTTCAATGGAGGTTAGAGCGGTGGTCTCAATTGGAAGCGATTATCTCAAAGACCAAAATCCAAGAACTTTGCGATTGTGTTGAAGTAACAGAGACAATCAATTTGTTACAAAGTAATATCAACACTTCAAATGTGGACAGAGAAAAACAAATAAAATGACTTTTTATTTGAACAATTGAGACTAATCACTGCCCCAAAGCAGGGATGCAGGTATACAGCATCTACAATGAAGATTGCCACCCATCTTTTTCTGAAAAGTAGAAATGCATATTCTGGCTTGAGGAACATTTTGCATTTGCCTCATCCAGACACAATCTGAAGGCAAATAGGATGCTTTGACTCCGAATCCCTATCTACCGTGAGAGCAGTTTTTGGGAAATTCACTGGAATGCAGAGATCTTGCTCCTTGCTGTTCGATGAGATTCACATCGATCCTTCAGTTCGTTTTCGCGGTGGACATTTAAGCGGAAAGGCTGCTGACGACAGCGAGAAGAATGCACGAACTGTTTTAGCCATTATGTTGAAGCCAATGATGTCTCGAGAGTGCTTTCTCCTTCGTCTCATACCCATTTTTACCTTAACAGTGGAGTTTTTGTATCAACAGATAATGCTTGCATTGGGTATCATAAATGAATGTGGTGGAAGAGTGATGGCTCTAGTGTCAGATAATGCTACAACAAACCGAAAGTGCTGTCAAAAAATGCTTGACAATACATATAGCAACATTTCATGGATTGGGAGAAATCCCCACAATCCCAATTATGAGCTAGTTCTGCTGCATGATTCTGTTCACCTTCTAAAATGTGTTCGGAATAATAGGGTAACTGAAAAATGCAAAGAGCTCAAGCTGCAGCTACCAGATAGAGAAATTGTCGGGAAGTGGACTTGTACAAGAATGATTCAATGAATATAGTCAGACATACTAAGTTGAGCAGAGTCGCCTGCTTTCCTTTACCCTTCGAACGCCAAAAGGTTTCCACTGTTCGTGATGTTTTTAATGAGAAAACAGTTGCTGCCTTAGTGATGGATGGAAAAAGTGAAACTGCTCAAGTGATCGACTTTTTTCTGCAGCTCTGGAAATATTTGAATTGCAAGAATCCTGATCTTCATTTGATCTTGAATGACCCTGATCGAAAGCCATTTTGTTCTATCAACGATCACAGATTTAAAAGAATGGAGAAGGCTGCAGAAATTATTTCGAAAATGCCCGGTGAAGTAAAACAGCAACGCATTCAGTCCCTCACCAAAGCCACGAGGGATGCTTTTGTGCAGACACTGAATGGATTAGTACATTTGGGAAAACGTCTTCTTTCGGATGATACAATCAAGTATGTCATGTTTGGCATCTTTCAGACTGATCCTGTCGAAAAAGAATTTAGTGCCTACAGGAAAACGAATGGAGGTAGTTATTATGTTTCACTGGATCAAATACTTTCATCAGCTCATCTGCGACGCCTGCAATTGTATAACCGATTGAATATTTCACCGGATGGCTGTGAGGCTAAAAATAATTGCTGCACGTCCAATTTTACCGAAAGTGAAATTTTGCATTTTGATTCCATTGCTGACAGCGCCAAAAATATATCGATTTCGGAAAAATCGGCGCTTTATTTCATTTGTGGTTACATCACTTTCAAAGAAAACATCAATTCCGAAAGCGTTAACTGTCACTACTATCATGAATCAGAGATATCAGAATTCACTTCCTTAGTGAGTCGAGGCAAGCTTTCACATCCGACACAAGACTTGTTTGGATTTTCTCTTATGGCTTACGCTTTATTTTGCGCATTGGACGACATTAAATGTTCATATAGATTGTGTCGACTTCTTCTATATTTGAGTGAATGCTACTTTTTTGATTTGAATCACATCGCAGCTGTTTGTCGTCGACTCTCCTTTCTTAAGGGTCTCTTTTCTCTAGTGTCGAAGGAGAAAGAAAGGCGAGTAAATGAGCAACACGAGAAAGAATCCAATAGAAGAAAACGGAAGTTTCAAAGATAAACGTTTATTCTGAAGTTGACTACCAACCAACTCGTCAGTAAAAATTGATATCATGATGTATATTAATTGAAGTAATATTAAACTTAATTTTTCTTTAATGTCTGTTAGTTTGCTCTTTTTTCTCTTGTCTATAAGATGATTATGCTCAACATGAGATGCATAGTAGTTAATTACCTTCCAAAAAATATATAAAGAATATCAGAATATTGTGAGGGTCCAATAAAGTCATTCAACCTTCCAAACTTTCAGCCTCCAAAAAAATTTGCACATAATTGCATAGTTCGACGTCCTGAGTAAATTATAGATATCTAGACGTCCATGGATATGATTTACGCGATACCAGCTGTAAAACAGCATGATACGAAGACAACGCTTATTAGCTATCTGTGTCATCGTGAAGCATAGATTTTCATAAAAGTTATCATAACATAGAGTTTCAATGTCAAGTTCGACTGTTAGCCTACATTTGAAACACTCTGTATAGTTATAGTTAGGTTGAGGTTCATGCTGCTTTTTATTGACTGGCTATGGCGTGATATAAAACGAGCCGCAGTCGATTTTTATGTCTACCAGCTAGTCAATAAAACCAGTATATACCTAAAACCTAGCTATAACGATATTATCAGCCGACACCAGATAACAAGTAGCTTGTATTGCATAATTTGATATCAGTGTCTGGATCAGTTGATATCAAGCAGTCATCGTGTAAGGCAAGAGCAGTAGTAGCATTCGACTTTTCGAAAGAAATGTTAATGGGGTCAATTGAATCTTTGCGCAGCCGGCTCACTCCATTGTCCAAAGACCATTCCATGCTGAAAGGGCGCATATCTAGTATTCTAGCGCAGAGCAGTAGTAGCATTCGACTTTTCGAAAGAAATATTAATGGGGTCAATTGAATCTTTGCACAGCCGGCTCACTCCATCGTCCAAAGACCATTCCATGCTGAAAGGGCGCATATCTAGTATTCATTTGATCAGAATTCTTTGTAAATCGCTTTCTACCCAAAGAATATTTGAAATTGATGACATGCGTATTGTCGCCATTTGATTATGTAATTTTGAAGTTGGAAAATCAATGGAAATTCTATTCACATTTCCTGCGTAATTTCGACAGCCTCCTTGCTGATAAGGATTCGATAGCGCTTGTGAAGTCGCATACAAAGCATCATGATTTGAACGTTGAATGGTTTGAGGAAAATGTATCGGATGAGATATCAAAGATTAGGTTTTCTTGAATCAATGGTTCTTTAATCATTGTTGACGCTCGATTCTGACATCTATATAATCGTCTCAATTTGAGTCAGTGATTTTTGCCACTTCATTTTTTCATGCGATGGCCTGTATGGACCTCAGAAAATTTCATTCATTAAAGTTCTATCGATGAGGCTGTCTAGAAAATGGCAAAATGATTATGGAGCTGTAAAGTCTTTTGTGATAGCAAGAGTGACGTTTGCCCTAATTTTAGGCTTGTAGATCTGTGAGTCACTGTCTCCATCGCTCGAGAATCAAGTCGGCTGAATTCCACCACTTCTTCAAGTTTGACCTACTTGTCTTTTCTCCAAAACTTCCTTGATGACGCTCTCTTCTGATTTTTGTCATTGTTGCTTGTGAAATAAAAATTGCTTTCAATCCTCTAAAAAATGAAGCTGAATTTTTTTACAACTGCAGAAATTTCTACGTTTGATTTGAAATTGACGACTTAGAAATTGCATGCTTATGACGTAAATGCTATTGAATTTGCGCTATACAAGGCATTGGCAATTTGTATTGTCACTTTAAAGTTTGTCAATGAACTGTAAGCCATGATCCAGAAGATATAACGCAAATGTTGCGCCAAGTTATGTAAATGAGTGTAAAATATCCTAGATTTAAGTGGCACAATGTTTGAAGTACACAATTTGTCTACGAAGCAAGTCATTTTATGAAATTCTACACACATAATCCATATTTTCTATGCGGTTGACATTAATGAACATTTGGGAAGAATTTATGAGAAAAGACTGAAATAACATTGCAGCAATGCATATACAATCAAATCAAACATAGAAATGTTCACTGTCATAAAAGAAGCAGCCAAAAGTGGATTATTCACGCTTTGGGAGCTGTGTATTTCAAGTTCTATGTCATACTATTCATGGACATCCCTGCTTTTAATCATTGGTTATCTTCTTTTTTTGTATTTGGAAACTATTATCGATATTTGTATCCAATAAAGTATACCAGATTATTACATAGTTGTGGAATCACATTTCAGAAAATCTTTTATATCTGATAAAATTTGCTCCCAGAGAAAATCTAGGTAGACAGGGATTCTATCGCGGATATCAGTTGTCCGAATAATCTGGCATACTTTATAACGGATAGAGGATAGCTACAATGTATACGATTCTCTAGCATAGCTCATGAAATTATTTGATACATCCCTCGAGGATTCATCAAATAATTTCCCTCTCTATAACACCTGGACTGAAAGCTGAAATTCATTTATACGCAAGACGGCTAATTTGACTTTTACAAGATACATCTAGGACTAGTTATATGGTTATTATAGGAATCCCAGCTGTGCTGGAACCAGCAGGTCTCGACAGAAGAGACGGCAAGAGGCCTGACGGACTGACATCTTTCCCGTACAAATCAGGTCGATGTTGCCACAGTGGTAGACACTTTCTGTCAATCTAACATCAACAGCACGTGTCTTACCCCGAGATCTGCTGCAGCAACACCTGAGGGAAACAAGCGCCAAAAATATGCGTCATTGAGTAGCGACTATCTTTTTGAGCCTCTTGGTTTTGAGACGTCGGGGGCCTGGGGTCCAAATTCAACCCGAGTCAGAGGGGATATTGGAAATCGCCTGATGATATCCACTGGCGATCAGCGTCAGAAGGCGTGGTTGGCGCAACGAATATCTCTCGCCATTGTTCGAGGTAACGCAACGGCCATAAAAACTTCCGTAAAGCGTGCCTCTGTAAGCCTATTTTTTTTGAAAATTCTTCTAACTAATTTACAAAGTTTTTTATAGTCCTTTTTTACTTCGTGATAACGTTTGTGTCATTTTATTATTTCTTGGTTCATGATATTATTCTGTTTTTTGTAAATGAATTAAAATTTTGTGATTTAAGTTATACTACTAGTTATTCTCTGACTAGTTATATATCTAGGAGTTCATGCTATAACCCAGAGAATCGCATAGCCATCCTATATCCATAGACTGCTCTATCCATTCCTTAGAAATCAGCTTTATTATCAGCAATTATACAACTTGCAGAATTTCTTGCAACCAACTAAATTTCTTAAAAAATGTTTAAGTTATTTTCTAAATCTGTGAAGGTTGACTTCCATGGTGTGTATCTAGGAGTAACATAGACACTAACTATTGATTTAACTACTGTATGTAATGAAAACCATTTCACAAAGTCAATGACTGTTGAATTACTTGATTTCGCTGCTTAGATCGACATGCTTCTCTAGTCAGCGCTGCACATTCGTAGCTCACATCTCCTCCTTTAGTTTAAGCAGACAAATGTTCAACGAAATGTTTTATGAAGCAATGGAGAATGCATTTAACAAAAGATTTATCAGCATAGGTTTCACCGATGAAATCGTCGAAGTGATCGTTGAAGATATTGAACAAAATGCTTTGATTTCAAAAAATGCGGTCCCACTGTCGACATTGAGTTTAATTCCGAGAATGTTTCCTTGCTGATACGCATACTTCCTACGGCACAAGCAAATCGCCCTTTTCAATTTCCTTCAAGAAAGATTAAGCTTCCGAGGTTTCATTAATTGAAAAATCGATTATATGTCTTTCTTCCACAAGCATCTGTTAACAGGTTACATAATTGTGTAATCGAAAAACAGAGCGAGAAACAAGCTCCGGCATGGTGGTGTATAACATCCATGTCACTGTCATCAGAGTTATTTGAAAATGAATAATTCGCTGTAAATTTCATCAGCTGCACTGATACAGTTCCAAAATTCTTTTATATTATGAGGGTGTGAATTGGGTTGATCAAGCTTCAGCAGTGATTTCGAAGTTTTATGTAGTGCTATGTACTGCTGATACGCACGGCGTAGCTGTAGAACTATTACTCAATTTAATGGCAAGTGCAGTTGTGGCTAATGCTACCACCCTGGCAAGGTCACTTCCAAAGACAAAGGATGTTGTCGAGTGTATACGCCAATGGGCGATTGTGAAATGAGAACCTCTAATGGATGGATTTCCGAAGCTAAGTTGGCGCATACTACAAACACAGTCATCTTTGACATACAAGATGTTAATCCTTTCATGACTTTGTCTTTTTCATTGTTCATTATTTTGCATACCATTTTTTGGAAATCAGTAAAGCATTTATTTCAAATTGGCTTGATAGCTGTCATTTTAGAAGAAAGCTGGTACATTGATAAAATAATTCATACACGTAAAAAACGGCTGCTAACTCAACTACCCCTTTCAAACAAAACCCACGAAATCCACGAAAGTTCATACACTTAAAAAACGGCTGCTAACTCAACTACCCCTTTGAAACAAAACCCACGATCTTTTGCTGATAGAATTTTTTTAAGGCTTAGAGTGGCTTAACATTCTTCTGTACTACACTATTTCCATAGTGTAAGTATATGTAGGTAAAGTGTCGACTCAAAAAAAGTATCTGTATACAGTGAAAATTTTTCCATCAAAATATTCAGTCTTTTGCGTAGATTACGCTTCTGCGGTCCAAAAGATTATATGACCAGTTTTGAAAAACCTAAATTTTTGCCAGTTAAAATACTGCCGACATGACGCCCCATTCTAAGTAGTATAAAACAAGTTGGTTGTCAAAAGGAATGAATATTCGCTGACAAGGATCGTAGCTAAGCGGAAATTATCCTGATGATCAAGGAAATCTAATGAACGGCATTATAATGGAAGTCTTCATGAAAAAGTCGAGATTTTATTGTGCTGCCGTGGCTGAAATTTCATATTTTTAATTCAATTTTCATCGTCATGATTTTATGATTCACTAAATCAATGTTTCACTTCTTGAATCTGAATAGTGATGTGGACCCATTTACATCTTTCAAAGTTAATTCAAATCATTGTCTTTGATTTTGTTATCATGCACTACCAGTGGAAGGTTGCTTATGAAATGATCACGCTTGCGAGGATTCTCTTGAGTTTCAGCAGGTCATCGAGCTGCCGAATTAACAAGCATTACCTCTTCAAGGCTGTCATGACACGGGCAATCTGTAAAATAACATCATTTCCTTCTGCTTTATGTTATCATGATCAGTCAATTCCGTTAACGGCTCCACGGAACTAACATTCAGAAGAAAAAATGCGACCCCTTAAGTGAATATATATTCTAGAAGTACTTTACATGTGCAACACGGCTATATGTGTCACTGAAATCATAACCTAGCTTTTCCATAGATATATCGATTTTGAAAAATGTACTACTTAGTACTATTATTAAAAAGTAGTCAATCATAATTTTCTTTGATATTATGAAATATTGACATTTATTAGTTGATTTTTTTTTCTGAATGTTAGTTCCGTGGAGGCGTGCGTTGTAATTTCTTCAAAACTGTATCAATGAGCATGTCTCACATTTGGAAACAATTCCAACTGCATTTACCTCGAGTTCATTTAATAAAATCGAAAGTGCATACACATTGTGGATTTCATGAATGCGGAGTTACCACTCTACCTAATATACCTACTCTATAACTATTTCAGTTTTTCATGGCATCCCGCCTAATCAGTGTTACGAAAATTGGGATGTTGCTGATTAAAATAAGTCATTTGGCAGTTCAACCAGAAGTCACACAGTGATATCATTAGAATATAGCAATGAAGTCATGAATTTGTAAACGTTGTGGTCGACCTGTATAGTGAACAATATTGCTCCTATAATGTCCACCAGCTGCTGCATGTATCCAACTGTGTGAAGCAGTGGGGAGCATTATGCAATTACGCATCTTAAACGTTGTATTCACAGTGGAAATCGACCAATGGAGCAAGCAGTAAATCACATCCAACGTATTCAGCAATAGAGAAAATTGCTTAGAAATACATGTGCGTCCTCAAACTATAGGTCTACTTCGAGACTAATAAGCTCCAGTGTACACTCTGTCAGAAAAAATGGTTTTTCATAAGCTAAATAAGGGTCTTTCACTCGGAAAAACCCTTGAAATGATTTTTATGAAGGTGTGATTAACGGTTTGCAAAATGGTTTTTCTGTCCTAAAAACTGCTATGGTTTTAAGAACAGTTTCTGAAATGGTTTTTCACGTTGAAAAACCTTTAATAGGTTATCCAGAAATTTTTCTCAAAAGGTTTTTAGCGGCTAAAAACGTTTTAAAAAAGTCATGTATAATACTATTGATGATAAGTAGTATTATACATATTTTGTCAACTTTCACATATTATTGCAATAGCAATATTATTTCGTAGAAATACTGCATATAAAATTCAGTAGATCAAGTCTATAACAATGAGTACAACAAAATAGAAAACACAAAAACCACAAATTATATTCAGAAGATCAAATGTATCATATCATAAATCAAATTTGTTGAGGAGAAAATGAATTTTATTATTTTCTACTTCTCAAAGACGATACATGCTGCACATCTATTTGCTAGCTGAACTACAGTCATGAGCTCAAATTAATTGTCGAAATTTTTGAAGTCAAAAAGATGTTCACGCTTACTGTTTTGCAGCGATTGATATAAAGAATCAAGGTCGATGCGTTTGGTGAACTTCAACCGATTAGAGGGAAGATTATTCTTTGTGAAAAATAAATTACGACAATCATTTTTCTATCTATTTAAGAACCAGTTGTTGTAGATATGTGCTGCTCCTCACATCAGAGTGGAATTATCATCTGAATTTATGTATCAATGTCAAAACAACAACATTTCTAGAGCGCAATTTTTCATTTTGATCAAGTATTCAGGTCTTTCATGACAGCGTTTATGGATGAAAAGTGTTCTCTATTATAACCCGCTCTATAATGGCATTCTCCTAATGTCGGAAAGCACAAGTAAATTGATGTTGAATTTGCCGCTAATTGAGAAAAATGTTATCCTCCGGAGACTCGAGATCTGAAACCCGTGCCGCTATTGCTCATAAAGAATTGAGGTGGCCGAAAATCTGCAAAGATATGTCGTAATTTTTTTGATTATTTCCAAACTAGTCTCTGTGTCAGAGTGAATCTAAAGCAGGTATCAATAACGATTAAAAATGGTGTGCTACCTACGTTAGTTATGTTGACCGTATACTCCTGAGTTTAAATTACCATGGGCCGATCTAAATCTATACTTGCAGGATTCATCTTTGAGCAGATGTCACAGCTTGAGATTATCTTTGTGACTAATTCCCGATGCACTTGCTCGTCCTTTTCCTTCAAAAGCGTGCAAGTTCGATCCACTGAAAAATGGCTCACAGAATGAACTTTCTTTATATCTTCTGCGGCTATCTCTTCAGATGAAGCTAGCGACTGAGACTTGAGGTGGGACGCTGAGATGCGTGTCTTTAGATTTTTATGCACTTATCTCCCCTACGTCTATATAATTTCCACGATGATATCCAGTCGGCGATGGATGAGTATGTCGCATGGCTCATACTGGCAAGTCTTCAAATATCTGTATTTGCTGATTATCATCTCGAAGTCAGTCATAACGATGATTGCTCTAATACCCCAACCAAGAGCCACCCTAAAGCTTTTGATAACCGCATCCACCTATCTCTAAAATCATTCCATAACCGCATAAACTGCTTCGGCCCAAATAATGCAAGATGCCGAAGGACCAGAACAGTACTGACAACCTTAGTCAATATTTTCGGTACAGATGATAACCCGAAATCTTCTTCGTCCATCCCAATCACAGAATTAGATTCATCTGCGCGCGCTTCGGTTTCCTGGAAATGAAGAATTGTATGTAACCTTAATATCAAAATCGCACATCACAGAACTAGACAACTTGCTCCTTCTCGAATGGATAATTCGTGCATCGCTTGCTATTGGAAATGACAAACAATAAGCTGTCAGCAGGACACTAGAGCCAGTGAGAGATGCGTCCGTGCTGTGATATCACTTCGCACACACCAAAATACACATCGCTTTCTTGGCTAGCAGTCGATTCATTACACTATACTGTGAGAAATGCCGAGGAGAGGATGTGAAATCATCAAGTGAACTAATTTTCGTACGCCTGATATATTTTTTAATAATGATCGGAAGGGCCAACATTATGGAGAAAACTTGTGCGCAATGATCTGAATTCTTCGAATCTGAAGCAATTATGGCAATCGAAGCACGACGCACGCGACGCACGACTTTTTTCCTATCTCTCTAAGGTATTAGGAATTCCTTTTTGTCCACACTGTAAATCGCTCGATACGAAAATTACATACAAAACATATACCAAAATTACATACAATTTGAAACTAACATCCGATACGAGATTCTCGTATGTTTGCAGAGATCTGGTATATTTTTCATGCCACATCTCACTTACTTTCGTATGTGATTGGTATGCAGCGATACGAACTATTCTATCTGTGATTGGCTGTTTTACACTGAAATGCGAGTTGTTGGTATGTTTTATATACGAGACCCGATGCAAATTCATCCTTATTCGTATGTCTCTAGTATGCATTTGGTATGTGCAGCTTTTAGTCACATAGTAAAAAAATAGATCCATTACATACTACTGTCAAATAACTTTTTTCGGTAATACCATTTGTGAATATTTTTTGTTTGATAGAGTTATATTTAACTAGGTTAGATTTTTTGTAAACTTTATGCTCCACGAATACGTCGTCGATGCTACTTGTCTAGCAACATTAATATGACGTTTAGTTAGCTCTACTTTATGAACCAAGTTGATAAATATCATTTCATACAAACGATATCTTCCGTGCGATCATGTTGACTTATATATCTCAAACATAACAAATTTTTTTTTTGTTCATGAATTATAATGTGTTTTTATTTCGGATAGATAATGTGCTTAATTTCAAAATTACACAATGCATAATTGTTGATGATTGAATACTGATACTACGTGTACTAAAATCGAATTCATTATTGAAAGTATGACGTTTGAATATCATTATCTCACTACTTACAGAACAGTAGTAACATTAGTGTGATCTTTATTGACAAAGGGCCTTAAATCAACATACTTTGGAAATGATTTATGCTTTCTTTTAACATTGTGCTGTTATGGCTTTAGTATGTAAAGCATACCACATTTGAAAAAAAATACGAAAAGCATACAAATATATACCAAGAGAATACAGAAATATACCAACAAAAATATTTTGGTATGCATCCTTCGTATGTGATTGGTATTGAGCGATTTACAGTGTATTTAATGAGATCCTCGATGTGCCTGCGATTTCGTATTAATCACACTTCTAGCAAACTGAAGCAGATAAACAAAATATCTAATTCTGCCTGTATCAATAAATTGCCTGTGTTGACGAATAGTGATAACTATGAGGTAATGGCGTATTTCACCACGAAGTTTCTGACTAAACTCTGTCAGAATTCCGTCCACAGAATTAGACAGATCGTCTCTTCTTCTGTTTGACTAGAAAGGAAGCATTGGAACATGTAACGTTAATGAAATGCACAATCTGCTGACATAACACCATAGCAATCGAACAATGAGCAGCCAATTCAACGATAAACACGTCAAATTGTGCGAAGTTTCAGTGATTGTTATCAACCGGATCACACAGCAAAGAGACACTGTCGATGTCAAGTTCTACAGAGAAGTTTATGAACGTTTTTTCGTCCGCCTGCTAACTTTTGTGCAATGATATGAATTCTTCGAATCTGAAGGAATCGCCGCAATCGGAGCATTTTGAAGGAATCCACAACAATCCGCAAGTGACACACGACTGTTTTTCGTATCTCTGCAAGGTATTAAAGATTTCTTTTTTGCCCACTTAATAAGTTCCAGCATGTGCCATTATTTTGATTCAGTTTGCACTTGTAGCAAAGTGATACAGTTAAACAATCTAATTCTGTGATTCCGTCACTAACCTGCTGCTGAATTTCTGCGCTGCACTCTCTGAACTGTTTGAACCTTGACATGAAGACTTTCTTGTATTCAGTGCATCACACACATAGCTCTCAAGCCGACATTGTGGGGAACTTTTGTGTATAAAGAAGTGAGATCGGCCGTAACAAGAATAAAGTCAGACGGAAGTGTATCACGCACGTGCTCCAACTTCACGCTCAGCGCATTCTTCTACTTGCTGTTGTCATCCTTTCGATCGTGTAGATTCCTTTATTGCTGGTACATACTACGCGATGACTTAAATATTTCATCTCATCGCGCCTGCCTCTGTAATTAAATGTTTTCTGCAAAAATGAACGTCTGAGAGCTTACTTGAGAGAGGTGCATATTGATTTCTTGCGTCTTCCATGATGATCTGCGAAATGAAGACGTCATCGATTCCCCTTCATAACTCACAACAATGCTCATTACAAATATCCCGCAAATTAGGCCGAGAAAAAGTTATGGAAATGGTGTTAGAAAACAAGGAAAATGATCCTGAGGTGAGTAGAGCCAAAATTGATGTAATGATAATAATAAACGTTATTTTCAAAAATCAATGTCTCACTATTGAAAATCGCGATACATAGTACAGCGGCAAGAAATACATTTGTAGAATAAAGTCATAACAAAGTAATAAGTAATGCTGAATGAAAGCTGTAAAAATGAATAAGGAAAGTGCGAAAGTCAATCATTAGTTACATTGCCAACATTTTTGTAGTCGCATTATTTCACAGTTTTCCCATCATTCCCCTTGTCATATTATTTCATTGTTCATAGGCAAACCTAAACTGTTAGAGTCACAGAATTAGACAGGTCGTCTCTTCTTCCGTTTGACTAGAAGGGAAGCATTGGAACATGTAACGTAAATGAAATGGCACAATCTCCTGACTAAATACCATAGCAATCGAACAATGAGCAGCCAGTTCAACATTAAACACGCCAAATTGTGCAAAGTTTCAGTGACTACTATCAACTGGATCACACAGCAAAGAGACACAGTCGATGTCAAGTTCTACAGAGAAGTTTGTGAACGTTTTTTCATGAGCCTGCTAACTTTTTTTAAAATGATCGGAGGGCCCAACATTATCGAGAAGACTTTAGCGCAATGATCTGAATTCTTCGAATCTGAAGCAGTCGTGGCGATCGCAGCATTTTGAAGGAATTCAGAGCAATCCGCAAGCGACGCACGGCTATTTTTCCTATCTGTGCAAAGTATTAAACATTTTTTTGCCCACTTATTGAGTTCCTGCGTTTTCCATCTGTTTGAATCAGTTTTCACTTCCAGCAAAATGACACGATTAAACAATCTAATTCTGTGGTTCGAGTGGCACGCTCCTTCGACTTGATATCGTGAGCGCAAGCACACTTGATCTGCATTTCATGATCTGTTGTGCCAGCTATCAAAGATGCAACGTTGCTGTCAAAAACATCAATGTTGACAATCCATCAACTGCCTCCAGACTGTTGATTTAGTTGGACAGTATACCAATTGACACTGCATATATTTGTTTAGTGAAATGCATTGTACACTGTAAACCTTAGACCGACAATTATCCTACAAAATTTCTGACAAAATCAACCGACGATTGTCACCTTCTCCACTGACATCGAAACAGATGCTTTGTATGCAAATGAACTAAACAAAAACTGTTGAATATTGATTGATTTTTTCGATTAGTGATTGCTTGACTTTTCGGCAATCTGTATTATTGTGTGGCAAAACCATGATATATTTTGACATAATTTAATTAATTACCTACATTTTTGATAAAAGTTAAGCTATAATTCATTGTTATTCATTTTGTCGCTTTTTCTCAGATATTGTAGGTGTTTAGTGTCAATCATCCTACAAGAACTAACAATGACCGACAAAATAGATTTTGTAAGATAACTGTCTCAATTGTCAGTCAACGGTTTGCAGTGTATTCAGACAACTGGTGCAAATGTCTCTGTGACCATTCCACGTTCTGCATGCACCATATAATATGTGAACAAATAAATTATAATGTTTGGATGCTTATTTTTTGGTTGTGAAGTTCAGATAGTGGCATATGCCCTTGCTTAGTCTTGAACATATGAAATATAAGCATGACCTTGAACATTCGCTCCTCGAACTGTAATAAATAAAAAGGTCACAATTGTCGTCACAAAAGTGCATTTTCATTTTTAGGTGTTATGTTTTATCAATAGTGATTAGCTAGTAATAGCTAATCATAATAGCTAATGATATAAACTATAAATAGCTGCCTAATTAGCTATTAATAGCTAATCACTATTGATTAAGCAGAACACCTAAAAATGAAAATGCACTTTGAAAATTCAATCGAATACAGTGCGTAAATGAAGTACTATAAGTTCGAAACCTGAAATGTGATCAATATATTACTACAGTGAGAATAAAGATACTACCTGATACCACATGATGAACTTGAGCATTTTTTATAGTTTGAAGCTTCCTTTATGTCCATCTGCTACAAGCATTCAAGTAGAAAACTTAGACACTCCTAGACGGTTATCGTGTACGTTAAACTGCACGCAAATTATTTTCGTCAGATAGGGTGAACAATGGACACCTTGTATACTCATTGACATAATTAATGAAACAAACTATCATTGGCTTGAATTGAAGTTTGTTTCATTTTTTTCTCAGGTATGATGCAATATCTCGCTTTCTATGTATTACCATTCAACACATTAGAGAATGGAGAAAGATCTATGGTGGTCAAATTTCAAATTTTGATATCGATACAACTGTCACAATTGCTTTTACAAATTGAACATAAACGTGAACTGAAATCCAGCTTTTGTAAAATAAAATGGCACACGATCAGTTTACCAGAGGTATGGCTATTGGAATGATTCGTTGTGGTAGAAGTTGTGCGAGTGCTGCCGAAGAGCTGCAACTATCGAGAGTCGTTGTTTGGAGGTGGTGGTGTCGATGGAAAGCAGAAGGAGATGTTAAAAAGAAGAAGGGATCTGGTCGACCAAGAAAGTCTGCAGGAAGGACAGACGCACGTCTAGTTTTGGCTGGCACAAAGAAGAACAGATTTGTGTCAGTCCCAAAGCTAGTCGTACACTGGAAGAGTGTCTCAAATATAGACTGTAGCGTTCGAACGGCTTACCGAAGATTGCGAGAAGCTGTAATTCAATCGCGACGACCAGCTGTCCTAATTCCACTGAGTTTTGAGCACCGCAGAAGACGAGTTGGCTGGTGTGATGCCCATCGCTCATGGAATGACCATCACTGGTAGAAAGTCTTGTGGACCGATGAATCGAGATTCACTCTGGATTTCAATGACGGTCATGTCAGAGTGCATCGTCTTCCACGTGAATGCTTTGCCCCATGCTGTATTAAAGAACACGACAGATATGGTGGTGGAAGTGTTATGCTGTGGGGTGGCATTTGGCATGGCGGACGAATGACAGCAGTCATCATCAAAGGCACGTTGACTGGAGAGAGGTATCTCAATGAAATTGTGATTCCTGTTGTTGCCCCAGTGGTCAGGGTGGAGGATCTCGTCTTCCAAGACGACAACGCAAGACCACATCGTTCCTCGGCTGTCATTGCCACTGTTAGGAGATTGAACATTCAAACCCTTGACTGGCCTGCACGCTCACCTGACTTGTCACCCATTGAACAAGTATGGGACGAGCTTGGGCGGCGAGTGAGAGACCGCTATTCACTTCCATCAGTGTCTCTAAAGATTCTCTCTGAAAGACTGACAGAGCAGTGGCTTCTCCTTGAAACATCCTTCATTCAGAAACTTTGTGAATCCATGCCATCTCGGATTACTGAATGTATTGGAGCTAGAGGGGGCACACGCGCTATTAAAGTTGAATCTGCTACATGCGTTGTTTTTCTGTGCTAGCGACTTGGTGGAGATTGTGACTAAATTATCAAGGTATCATACATACATGTATATATACCAGTCAAAAATGAAAGAAGTTAAAGAAGTAAATGTTTCAAAAATTTTGTCAATGAGTATATATGTCTTGTATTAATGATGTGGAAATTTGACTACTTTTCGTATTTTGTCTGTTTCGGATCAAAATTGAGATGAATGGCATCAACATCGTCTAATTATTTCGTCATTGTTACTTTTCAGAAGAAACTACATCGCGACTTTGATATATATTTGCCGGAGAAAAGGGGATGGACATCCTCACCATCGCTTTCAGCCGTGGTTACATGGCGACGCACAGCATCACGACGGGCAGGATCAGCAACGCCTTCCCCAATGCCTCAAGAAGGAGCCAATTTCTCGGGAGTAATGGGCAAAAGACCGTTCCAGGACACCATAAAATTCAAAAAAATAGTATCTTTAAAAACGACATAAATTCATGAATTTAAACCCTTTTTCAGGTTTTTAAGACCTAAATACATGAATTTAGTCCATTCAAAAAGTACCATTTTTTCAAAAAATGGCATTTTTAAAAACGACATAAATTCATGAATTTGAACCCTTTTTCAGGTTATGAAGACCTAAATTCACAAATTTGGGCGTTTTTAAAAATAGCCAATTTTTCAAATTTTTCAAAATCTCAAAATTTGAGAGTTACAATTTTAACCCTTAAAATCATGACCGTTCCAGGACACCGAAAAAATCATAAAAGTTGAGAATTTCAAATTTGTGATTATGATCATTTTCTTGCTCAAATCATGACCGTTCCAGGACACCGAAAAAATCAGAAAAGTTAAGAATCTCAAATTTGAGAATTACAATTTTTACCTTGAAAATCATGACCGTTCCAGGACACCGAAAATCATAAAAGTTGAGAATTTCAAATTCATGAATTTAATCCATCTTTTAGGTTTTTAAAATATAACATGTGACTAATAATATTTCTTTAAAAATGGAAGAAACAAAAATGGAAGAAACCGCAAGAATATATCCTTCATTATCATATGAAATGGATATTGCAAAACACAAAGATAGAGTACGTTATATGAAAGATAAGGAATCTCAATTATTACTTATATTAGAACATTATAATAAATTAAGAATGTGACACAAGGCGTTGGAGTATGTTTAACAATTTCTTTAGGCGCTCTCACTATTGTCATTTCATCGGGCGTTCTTACAATTCCAGTAGTTGCTACAGCTTTGTGATACAATTAGATTTTAGTTGTACGTTAGGGAAGTTGTTTTAATTCTTACCAGCACGTCAGCACAACCGCATGACGCCAAAGCATCTGGCAGCTGTTTTCACTTCTCTCTCTTCTGTCATTGTTCCGTGTGCGCTAGAAAGCAAAGTTCTCATTTGCGATGTCTTCCGTCAGCAAAATAGAGAGAGAATTTTGTTGCTTCGTGGATCAAGTTGTGCCTCTTATTTCACCAGACCATCTTGCTTTCTTCAAAACGATATCAACAAAATTTATTCTTGAATCGCTAAGAAAGAAACAGAAGACGAGTGGAAAAAAAAAGATAAAAAGAGAGAAGTGTTTGAAATAATCCGAGATTCATTCAAGGATGTTGACAGCAGCAATTTACCTGTATTTCTCGAGAAAAAAGATTTTTTAAGTGTTTCATCGTGCATCTCGTCATTGAATAAACTCATTGCTTTCGAGAAAATGACACATCGGAATCTTCTACGTTGCTATATTTCGCAAGGAGAAGTACTTCAGCGACTGAAGTTATTGTCTAATATGAATTATACAAAATTCGTGAAAGAGTTAAATGAGACCCACAAAATAAAGTTTTCACGTTCATATGTGACATTACTGATCAAATTATTCAAATTATCAAAGAACTATCCAAACTTAGCCAATTCTTCTCTATCAATTTACTTTGTGATGAAGAATTTTGCTCATCTTGAAGATTATATTGATCGTGAAAAAGAGGAGGAACAGCAAAGAATAGCAGAATCCATATTTGATTCACCCAATGTGCAACAAACTGAACAACAACATGCGCAACATACTGGACTCACGCAGGAATTAGAAGACTTGCAAACGTGAAATTCTACTTCATAAGTAACAAGTAGTAACATTTATTGCAACTTATTTGCGTGGAGACTGAAAAATGACAATGACATTTTCAAATTGGATTTCTGTTTTCATATAAATGTTGGACTCTACTTCATAAGTAACAAGTAGTAACATTTATTGCAACTTATTTGCGTGGAGACTGAAAAATGACAATGACATTTTCAAATTGGATTTCTGTTTTCATATAAATGTTGGACTCTACTTCATAAGTAACAAGTAGTAACATTTATTGCAACTTATTTGCGTGGAGACTGAAAAATGACAATGACATTTTCAAATTGGATTTCTGTTTTCATATAAATGTTGGACTCTACTTCATAAGTAACAAGTAGTAACATTTATTGCAACTTATTTGCGTGGAGACTGAAAATGACAATGACAATTTCAAATTGGATTTTTGTTTCATTTAAAATGACTGACCTGATCGAGTTTTTTAAATTATATGGAACAGAAACAACAACGAATTTTGATCTAAAGAAAATCGCACATCAATTGGGAATAAAGAATTTTCATGTCCTAATGAGAGACGAATTACAATTGATCAAAAATAAGCCAACAGGAACCTTCAGTTACCGGAACAAATTTTCAACTGTAAATTTCATATCGAATCTTCACACTTCAGACCAAAAAGGCGTACATTGGTCAGCAGGTATCTTTAGTAAAAACGGAGATAATTATTATTTTGACTCATACGGTCTTCCACCTACGAATGAAGTAAGAGAAATACTTGGCAATGGAATTTAAAATACATTTCAAATTCAAAAACCGGGAACAACTTATTGTGGTCAATTATGTCTTTATGTTTTATTTAAATTGCAAGAAGGAGTGCCATTTCTTGATATTATGTTAGAATTGAATAATAATAATGATAATTAAAAATTACTTCGTTGTCATTCATTTTGATAAAATCGGCCTCTGATATCTTCATCATCTAAATCTTTGATTTCGTAAGTAATCGGATAACTTTGATTTATTTTAGAAATTTCAAATATCTCTTTCGTCCAGTATCCGACGAAGCCTTTTTCAAATTTATTCTTATATTTAAATATTCTAACTCTATCTCCAATTTTAAATTTCGGCTTAAGTTTCTGCAAATTCGGATTACTCTCATTCGAATAATTATTTTCGAATATTTTCTTTCGTATTAAATCAGGGTCGTCAGAAGCATTCTTTGGGGTTTCTTCAATACCTGAATGAACTTTATTATTGTACTGCTCTACAATTCCTGGTAATATTTTTAACCATTTCTGATTTCCTTGCTGAGTAAATTTTTTGAATAATTTATTTTTTAACGTCCGATTGAATCTTTCTATCACTACGGCCTTCCCTGCATTTTCAGTTGAATAAACAGTTTCAAATAGTGGCTGAACATTTCTGTTATAAAATTCCGACCCTTTATCAACAAACAATTTTTTTGGCTTTCTCTTACTTTCTTCAAAGATTTCTTCAAACGCATATTTAACTGATAGACCACTGTTGCTTTTTAAAGGCTTTACCCAAGTGTATCGTGTATATAAATCTATAACGGTCAATGCGTATTTATAATCTTTTTCATTCGGCATATGAATAAGATCAGCACTCCAAATATCATCTTTATTAAATACTTTTACTTTCAATAAATATTTAGGCCTTCTATATTCCTTGTGGATTTCGGACGCGTAGGTTCGAGCGTTGCTCTCAGACAGCTTTGCTGTCGTTTCATTTAAACCCTGTCCGAATAATATTTTAGCTTGTAAAGCTTTCTTAACAAACATTCTTTCAATTTTTTCTCTAAATGTAGGATTTTGAATACTATCTAATTCTTGAATCATCTTCTTATCAGCTGCATGTCGAGAACTTAGATCATGATTTCGATAAGCTAAATCATGTCTATAAGCGGCGGCATCTACTCTATTTATTGGTTCTTCACCTGGTTTCGGATTATTATTCTCATCTAGTCTTATATCTAATCGAGTTCCTGGACCAGTATATGAATGACCAGGAAGATGTTTTTCTTTCGAATATTTACTCCAAATAAAGCCAGGAAAGTTTTCTAATGTTTTTTGTATGTCACGTCCAATATGCTGACAATTTGAGTTTTTACTTTTGTTTAATAGATAATTCAATAAATCTAAATTAGAAATTTTTAATTTAATTAAATTTTCGGAATTTGTAGAATTCATTTTAACAGATAAAATAAATGTTTTACCTAATAGAACTTTGTTCAGAGGCTTTAGCCGATCGGACAAAAGGTCCTCAGGTTATTACCGAATCATACTAGGACTTAGATATATTCCAGAACCATCTTTAGTTTCTTTAATTTCAATTAAATCATCAACATTGTGGAGAATATTTTTAAGAACTCGTTTTTCTTCATCAACTAATTTTAATTTACTAATAAAATTATCCACTATTCCGTCACCCCTAGCAACTTTCTCTAACTCTCTATTATGACGTTTTTGTTCTTCTAATGCTGCCTTCTCTGATTTATTTTTATTTACTGCTTGGACAATACCAGCTGTCCCACCTGCAACACTTCCTGCAGCTGCTATGCCACCTATTATTAGTGGAATTAATGGGAGAATCCCGCCATTCTTTTCTTCTTGTAATTGAATATTCTCTATCATTGGTTTACTTATGTAATACTTTTTTTGTTAATCGTAATAGTTTTAGGGGTATTTTTGTCAACAATATTACGTAATTTTAATTCAACAGTTTTATTATTATTACTTTTCGCTTGCGACATTTTTAATAAAAAAATTTTAAATTAGGAATTTTTAATCTATTCTAGTTACAAAAAAAATTATTACTAATTACTAAAAAAATTTAAGTTAACAAAAATTTTAATTAACTTATCGGAGCGAAGCTCCTCGAGGCTTCAGCCGATCGGACCAAAGGTCCTCAGGTTACTAACCTATCGGAGCGAAGCTCCTCTGGCTTTAGCCGATCCTAGCCATCTTTCCATAAAGAATTTCAATAGAATATTTTACATCTTCTAGCAATAAACCATAAGCCATCAATGAAGTTGTGGAATCTTTTTTTTCAATATTAATTGTTACATCACGACCATTTTTAATAATATCTTCAGATTGTGCACTTAAATCGAAACAGAAAACAGGATATAAATGTCTCCAATCTCCAGGAGTTAATTGTGGTTCAACTCCAAATTCTATACAAAGATTTCGATAACAATCATATCCTTCCATAAATTGATTATTGGTATCATCGAATCTTAATGGATCAATTGGATATCGGGTTTGATTTAATGAAACTTGTAAACTTCGAATTGTATTAATATGAAAAAGATTGTTGTTCTTATCAAAACTTGGAGAATTATTTCTTTGAAAAGTTAGCAATAAATATCTTGGAGTATTCGCAGTTCTAGTAAAATGCCAGTTAAATCTTTGTTCGGAAAAAGTTACTGAACTAGCAGTACGTTTTAGAAAATTTACTGGAATTGGTTTGCTAGTATTTAATCTTTTTGCAATAGCTGTTTCAATCTCTAAACTAGGAGTAATATGCTTAATCCACCATTCGAGTCTATCAATTTTTAAATATGCTTTTTTTTCCAGTCTTACCAAAAAAGATTAATTCATTATTTGCTGTACGATGAATTATTAATTTAAATTTTAATTGATATGATATTTTGTCATAATCTAAATATCCGAATAATGGAGACAATGACCAATTAACTGTCTGTTTATTTTTCTTGTTAAATTCACGTATTTCTTTATATGCACTATTGTTTGTTTTATTTAAATGTTTTGCAATATTTTCTACATCTTTCGCAATTCCTGCTGCATCTGTTCCAGCGTGAGTTAAATCATCAACAATTATACCCTCATTAGTATCAGGAAACCAACCTTCGATTTCATACTTTTTATTATTTTCACCATTTATTACAAATCTAAGCATTGTATCAATTACACCTGGAGAATCACTTATTGTTTCTATATTTTGAGTTGCAACATCTAAACGCATTTGTGTAAATAATCTTGGAAAAAAATTATTCTCTAATGCAATATTATCGATATCTGGTAATGGTGTTGTAAAATTAGCATCACTATATAAAGAATATTCACAGTGTAAAAACGAATCAGGTAAATATAAATAACTCTGCTGATTATCAACTTCAAAAATTAAATCACCTCCAGTATTTACTCTACTGGAAGATCCGGGATTCATAGCAATTCTTATATAGTCATTCTTTTTTTGATTATAAATGACGAACGCATGATCGTCTAATCTAAATTTATTTTCGATAAGCGAAGACATTTTTTAAAAAATAATTTGACCTTTTGTTTTTCTCACAGACAGAAAAATTTTTTACTAAAATATAATTTTAGAATTTTACTAAAAAATTATACTAAAAAAAATTTACTAAAAAATTTTACTAAAATATAATTTTAGAATTTTGCTAGACCAGCTCCGCTACAGCTTTGCTGGTTAGACCGAAGGTTGCTGCTCACGCCATTGCCTCTTATTTCTTCAATTGAACGAACCGTAGGTTCAATTGAACGTTCTATGGCTACGCCTGTTTTCTTCCCCTTTTTACTATCAGACGGAGCTCCGCTCCTCAAGGTTTCCCCAACAGCTATGTTAGCAATTTTATTTTTTGTTTCCTCTGAAAGTTTTTTTAAATTTTTTAGTTCTTCAGAATAATTTTTAAGTTTACGAATAGTTTCTAGTTGTTTTAATTCGTTTTGAGACTTAACAGCATTTGATATTGCACTAGCTGTACTACCTATAGCAGCTGCTCCTTTTGCAGCAGATGTAATCAAATCTTTATTATTTTTAATTAAGTTAACGATACTTCCAATACCAGAAAATATACCGGCTCCGCTGTTTACACTATCCCCTTCTGTTTGAACGGCACCTGCGGTGCCTAGGAATTTTTGTGCTCCGATTGTTTCTACACTGTCATAATGGTAAACATATTTCATAGATGGTTCATGAGCAATTTTTTGATTTGAAGCAAAATGTTTAAGATTGTGTTTATAAATTATAGGCATTTTTTAGGATTAAATTTGACTTTTTGGAAAAAATATTTACGATCGGCTAAAGCCTCTGAACAAAGTTCTATTGGTTAGTAACCTGAGGACCTTTGGTCCGTATAATATTTGCGCTAAGATTTACGTTTATGATAAGGTAACAACCTCAGGACCTTTGGTCCGATAGGCTAAAGCCTCTGGACAAGGTTCTATAGGTTGGAAACCCAAGACTTCGTCAATCGGTTGGTAACCTGAGGACCTTTGGTCTGATCAAGATTTACGTTTGTGAATGGACAACAACTTCGAGATAACTTTATTAATTGCCTGTTGCACTTTATCTATTGCGTCAAGCAGCGTGTGATGTACTTTAATTTCTCTTCTAGTAACTTGCATTTTCTGCTGATTAATCTTCAATGCCGTTTTAAGAGCATTTAACTTAACTTTAAGAACATCTAATTGTCTTTTAACAGCATCTAACTGTTCTTTATTTTCTTTAGAGTTTTCTTGTAAATTTTTCTTTAATTCATTTTCTAAATTGATTTTAAGAGTTTTCATTTTATCAACTTTTTCATTAAGTGAGTTTACTTCATTTATTATTCTATTCATCTTTTTCATTTGTTGAGTAATTTTAGAACTCAATTCATCAACACTTTTTTGGAATGTAGTTTGTAACTGCTTTAAATTTTTTTTAATTCTTTCAGGTAGTTTTTCTATTTCATCTTCTAATTGTTCTTTTAGCATTTTTATCTGATGTTTATTTTTAATGACTGCAGATTTTAAATTTAAAGAAAGTAATATTAAAATTTTTGATTGTTCTGCAATCTTTTTAAAAAGTTTTGCTATATCTGCTTCTAGCTCTCTATCCTTTTTATCAAGTTATAATAATTTTTCGTTTAATGATTTGTCATTAAGTTTTAGCAACTTTAATTCATTCATCAGTGGAACCATAACATCGTTTATATATTTTTCTTTTAAGTCATTGATTTGTGTATCAACATACTGTTTATTTGTCAACTCTGTATTTTGCTGCGGAAGAATAGAAAGATGCAATCGACCAGATAAAACGTCTCCAGTTTTCATGATATAATTTTCTATCTCTATTTCTAATTCACGATTATTCGGGATATATGCACCTCCATCAACATTTGGTAACATCATTTTTTAACAATAAAAAAATAAAATTTTTTCTAATAAAAATAAAAAAATAAAAGTTTTTCTAATAAAAATAAAAAAATAAAATTTTTTCTAATAAAAATAAAAAAATGGAAAATCCAAATTTAAAAAAATCATATTCGCCCGTATCATCCTGTTCTTCTTATTCGACGAGATCAACGGGATTTGATAATAAATGTTTTGATAATAATAATAATAATAATACTATTACAAATCCATGTATAGATGTTAATCTTTTGTTTCAATTACAAGCCGAAATATTTAGAGAACAGACTAAAGGTTTACCTTCTATAGAAACTAATTATTGCATTTTCTCAGGTGATCCATTTATTAAATTTATGGAGATTGTTAGTAAATATAATGATGTAGCTTATGTAGAATTAAATAAAAAAAATATGGTTATAATAGGACATAATAATGTTTACGGATTCATTAGAGCAGTTTTACCGATTAGTAATACTGAGTGGATAGAAAATAAAATTATCAATTATATCAATATTAAAGAATTAGTTAAAAAATTAAAATCTTTTTCGAAAGAAAAAATTAGATTATTTGTTGATGAACAAAATCAATATAACATTCATATCGAGAGTAAAAAACATAACGAAGAATTATTATGTCAAGTATATTATAGAGATACAATTTATAAACAAGAAACATTAGAAATGCCGCAAAGATATGATGATGATACTTATATAGGATTATATTCAAACTTAAATATTAATTTTGTTAAAATCTTACATAAATGGCTTAGCTCAACAAGAGAAAATTTATATGTGGACTACACCTTATACTATTAACAATGTCCATAATCATAATCATAATAAACGAACCGACGGTTCTAGGGCTTTGCCCGATCTTAAAGAATCTTATGATAATAATGATGATAATAATATAGATGATAATAATATAGATGATGATAATATAGATGATGATTCTGAAACATCTGAAAATGGTGTAAATGGTAAGAAAGATTATAAAAATATTAGTAATTATAAAAATTTAAGTGAAGAAAAATTTATATCTCATACTGATGTACATGATATTAATACTACATATAATCAAAATTTATCTAAATTTCATTTTCTTACAATTGAAAATAATAATGATGGAATAGTTGAAGATACTGTTAGACAACTATGTGTCGGGTCTACAAAATTTAAATTAGGATTTACATCTAATCAATTTAAAATTTTATCATCTTTAATAAAAACTAAAAGTGATTCAGATTATGGTGGTGTTATTAAATTTTCCAAAAGAGATCAAAGACCAATATTTTTCTCTATTATATTATTATCAGATAAAAAATGTAATTTAGAGTTAGATATTCCAATAAGAGAATGGTATCCTATCAGGGAATGGCATCCTCAAGTATATTATAGAGATACAATTTATAAACAAGAAACATTAGAAATGCCGCAAAGATATGATGATGATACTTATATAGGATTATATTCAAACTTAAATATTAATTTTGTTAAAATCTTACATAAATGGCTTAGCTCAACAAGAGAAAATTTATATGTGGACTACACCTTATACTATTAACAATGTCCATAATCATAATCATAATAAACGAACCGACGGTTCTAGGGCTTTGCCCGATCTTAAAGAATCTTATGATAATAATGATGATAATAATATAGATGATAATAATATAGATGATGATAATATAGATGATGATTCTGAAACATCTGAAAATGGTGTAAATGGTAAGAAAGATTATAAAAATATTAGTAATTATAAAAATTTAAGTGAAGAAAAATTTATATCTCATACTGATGTACATGATATTAATACTACATATAATCAAAATTTATCTAAATTTCATTTTCTTACAATTGAAAATAATAATGATGGAATAGTTGAAGATACTGTTAGACAACTATGTGTCGGGTCTACAAAATTTAAATTAGGATTTACATCTAATCAATTTAAAATTTTATCATCTTTAATAAAAACTAAAAGTGATTCAGATTATGGTGGTGTTATTAAATTTTCCAAAAGAGATCAAAGACCAATATTTTTCTCTATTATATTATTATCAGATAAAAAATGTAATTTAGAGTTAGATATTCCAATAAGAGAATGGTATCCTATCAGGGAATGGCATCCTATACCAAAAAGTGTAATTTATGATGTTGAAGAAACAATTTATGATTTTGAAGAATCAATTTATGATGATGATGAAGAATCAATAGTTAGTGAAAATAAATATAAATTATCTTTTGATAAAACTTTATATGATTAAACTTAATATGATAAAACTTAAAATGATAAAACTTAATATGATAAAACTTAATATGATAAAGAAAATAAAATAACTTAAGAACGTGAAATATATAATAATATAAAATAACTCTCAAGTCCTTGATATTAGAATGTTCATATCAAAAATTAAAACACAAATATTTTCTTTAAAAAATAAAGAAATGAGAAATACCAAGTTTTATTGTAACTTATGTAAAAAAAAATTCAAACAAAAAGAAGTTATCAATCTCATTTAAATAGTAAATTGCATTTACAAAATGTAGATCGAGTTGATGAAGGAAATATATTAAAATTAAATAATTATATAAACTATCTAGAAACATTGCCAACTGACATAAAAGTTAAAAAAATGTTTGATGATTATTCACATTCGGAATATAAAAAAGTTTTTAATAGTGAAGATGAACATGTACGAACCGAAGGTTCTAGGGCTTCGCCCGCACCAGATGGAAGATATTTATTTAGCGATACTGATGAATTTAACGAAATAGATGAATTATACGAAATTAAAAAAACAGATAAAGCGGAACGAACCGAAGGTTCTAGGGCTTCGCCAGTAACAGATATAAAATATTTATTTAATCAGTCCGTGCGAACCGAAGGTTCTAGGGCTTCGCCCGTTGAACATAATGAAACCGATGAAACTTTTTATAATGTATTAAAAAACTTTTATAATATATTTAAGAAATCTTTCAAATGTTATATGAATGTAGAAGTACTTTATACAAAAAATGGACCTGATGGAATTCCTGAAGAAATAATACAAGGACATTTTACAAATTCGCAAGAAATTCATAATGTAAATGATATACAACCCATATTTGAATCGATGATACTTAAATTAGAAAATTGTATAATTGAAGCCCAGTTACGTGAATCTGGTTGGAGATTTGTTAAAATACTATCTAAGAAATTCACCACAAATAATCAACATAAAAAATGAAGATAATTATTGTTTTCTGTGGAGTATTATAGCCATTTACATCCTGCAGAATATCACAAAGAAAGACTAAGTCATTACAATAAAGAAGAATACATAAATGAATTTGATCTCTCTGATGGCTTAGATGAATTTCCATATGATTATAATAGGTTAATAAAGTTTCATAAAAAGAATAAAAATTTAATTGAAGTAAATGTTTTTGAATTAAATATGAATTATGTTTCTATTGGTAAAATTACTCCACTTTACTCAGATTCAAAAAAATTTTATTTGAATAATAAAAATTTATGTCAATCAGAAATAGTATATAATGATAGAGGAAATTACATGCATCATAATATTTTTTACCAAGGAAATATAATATGTACTGAAAAATTTCAAATTGTTAAAACATTATCACCAATAATGATTAATCATATTAATTATAAAGGACGTAATTATAATTATGATTATGATACCGATTATTTATCTTTATCTTTAGAATATCAACAAAAATTACAAAATTTAAATGAAAGTTTACAAAAGTGTAAAACAGATTATCAACAACAAACAAAAATATTAGTACAAGAATATGGCCATAAATATCAAGATAAGATAGAAACGATTCAAAAATTAAATGAAGAAAATAATGAAGTCAATAAAGAATTAAATAATGAAGAAAATGAAACCAATCAAAAAATAAATGAATGTTTAAAAAAATGTCTACAACAATATAAAGAACAATATGATAGAGAATATGAACAACAGCTACAAATATTAAATCAAAATTTTCATCGAAATACATTTAATCTTACAAAAGAAATTGATGAAACACATGAAATATATAAAGATAAGTTTGAAAAATTAGAACAAACAAAACAACCAGCACAAGCGAATATATTATATTATCAGGGTCATTTTATATTGTGTAAAGATGTTTCTATATTTACAAAAACTTCAGATAATGCTAATTTTCCTTGTCTCCAATGTATGACGAGCTTTAGAACTAAAGAAGAAATGAATAGACATTTGGAGAATTGCCAACAAAATGAAGCAGTCAGAAACACATTTCCAAAAGATGATCATTTAGAATATAATAAATGGTATTTTAAAAATAAAGTACCCTTTACTATTTATTGTGATTTTGAAGCATATAATGTTAATATGACACAAAATCACGAGACAACGGAGATGTCTTCCAGGGCTTCACCCGATTCTGAAAATGATAATTCTGATAATGACAATTATGAAAAAAGTGCAGCTGAACAAAGTAAAGAAAAATATTTATTTGAACAAAAACCATTATGTTGGGGAATGTACATTCATTCAAATTATCCTGAATTATTTAAATCAGAATATTATCAATACTATGGTGAAGATAGTTCAGAAATGTTTACAAAGAAAGTAGAAGAATTACAAGGTCGCTTTTCACAATTGCTTGAAACAAATATACCAATGATGCCATTAACAGAAAAAGAAAAATTAAATTTTATTAATGAAACAAAATGTTATTACTGTGGAAAAGAATTTGCAAAAAATTATAAAAATTGCAGAGGTAGATATCTTGATAAGGTAAAAGATCATGATCATCTAAATGGATTATATAGAGGTGCAGCACATAATTCTTGTAATCTTAATGCTAATAAATTTAAATATAACTTTGTTCCTCTATATTTCTACAATGGTTCTAAATATGATTTCCATCTAGTAATGAAAGATTTATTTTCATCTGAAAAATTACAACGACAACAAATAAATGTACTATGTAAAACAGAAGAAGAATATTTTTCAATGCAATTAGGTTGTATTAGAATTTTATATGCATTTAAATTTTTTACTCCTTATTCATTAGATGTTATGGGAAAAACTTTGAAATCTGAACAATGTAAAATATTAAATAAATATAATTTAAAACCTTTAAAAGGCATATTTCCGTATGAATATATAGCCTGCGGCTCACAGTCGAAGACTGGTTTAACTGGAGATAAAACCTGTGGTTCACAGTCGAAGACTGATTTTAATTCTGTGAATAAAATTATGGAAGAAAAACAACTTCCTCCAATAAATAAATTTAAATCAACATTAAAACAATCACAATTATCTGACGATGATTATGCAGAAGCTGAAAAAAATTGGAGAGAGTTAAATTGTAGAACAATGTATGATTATACAATGAAATATCTACAGATAGATGTATTAATACTAGCTGATCTTTTTGAAAACTTTCGTGATATGTGTTTAGAATATTACGGAATAAATCCATGTTATTGTTATTCTACACCAGGTTTAACATGGCTAGCAGGATTAAAACATACTGGTGTTCAAGCCGATGGCTCTAGGACAAAGTCCGTTAAACTTAAACATTATAAAGAAAATACATATGATAAATTATTATTTTTTGAATCTGGAATTAGAGGTGGAGTTTCATCAGTTTTAGGTAATCGTTATGTACAGTGTTACAATAAAAAAGTAAATCCTGATGATTATGGAATAATGAAACCTTTATCTCCAGAAGAAAGTGATCAGTTTATAAAATTGTTTAATCAAAATATAGAAGGACTTATATCAAATGAAGATAGTCAAGCAGCAGTTGATGAAATCATGAGAGAAAACTATTTGTTATATTATGATTTTAATAGCTTATATTCTTCTTGCATGATACAAGAATTACCAACAGGTGAGATGGAATGGTGTAATATTCTAGATTATCAAAAAACATATGATGGAAATTATAATTATGGTTATATATATGAAGTTGATTTAGTATATCCTGATGAAATAAAAGATAGAACAAAATATTTTCCTTTCTGTCCCGAAAACAAAATTCCCAATATAGAAGATTTTTCAGATTATCAAAAATCTATAATTCCTAAGAAATACAGACCAACAAAAAAACTTATGTTAACACAAAGTAATAAAGAAAAGTATGTTGTTGAAGGAAGAATGCTAGATTGGTATTTAGAACATGGAATGATTCTCACCAAAATACATCGAAAACTATTTTATCAAAAATCTAGGTGGTTAAAAAATTATATAGAGTTCAATATTGAAAAACGTAAAATAGCTAAAAGAAATAAAGATGATTTTGGAAACGTGTTCTTCAAATTAATGAATAATGCATTTTATGGTAGAACTTTAGAAAATGTGCGTAATAGACAAAATATTGAAATAGTTTATGATAAAGATAGGTTTCAAAATTTGACAAGGAAACCTACATATAAAAGAACTACTAGATTTAGTGATGAACTATGTGCTGTACACTTACGTAGAATTACCGTAAAACATGATAAGTTTAATTTTATTGGATTCACTATATTAGAATTAGCTAAACTATTTATGTATAGATTTATATATGATTATTTAGCACCTGCTTATGGCAAAAACTATAAATTACACTTTACAGATACCGATTCTGTTTTCTTAGAATTAACAATACCGTATAATTCTTCACTTGATGAAGAAATTAATAAAATAAAAGATATTATTCATCCTTCTGATTTATGTAAAGTAAAAGATGAACTAGAGGGAAATGAAGATTTCATAACAGAAGCTATATTTTTAAAATCTAAATGTTACTGTTATGATACAACCAATAACATTAAAACACATAAAACATTAAAAGGAATTTCAAAGGCATCAGTGGCTAATCAAATAACATTTCAAGATTATAAAAATGCATTATTTAATAATGAAATAAAAACAGCATGTAATTATAGACTTAATTCAAAGAAACATAAAATGTATTTAAAAGAAGAACATAAATTAGCATTAGATCCATTTGATGATAAATGAAAAATTTTACCTGATGGAATAACTACTTCACCTTTTTAATTTTCTAACTTCTAAGATAGACAAATTTGATATATATATAAAATAAAAAAAAATATTGTAACACTATATTTGTATATTTTTATCACTCAGTAAACAAATCTTCTATCGACTTTCAGTCGGGGCGAAGTCCCTCGAGGCGAAGCCTAGTCAGTGAACAATTGTTCTATAACTATATCATGAATTTTTTTATCAATATTAATTGTGATAAATCCATAATCTTTTGACCAAGCATTGTTACACGATTGTATAAATTCATCTTTATTTCTTACGCATAAATCTCTTAACAAATCACTTAAGTTTCTTGCATTTATTTCAAATAGTATAAATATATTTGCATTCTTTCGAATAACACTTCCGTCTAATGAATACATACTTTGTGTTAAATAAAATACACTACAGTTATTATGTCTACCTCTTGTGAAATAATTTCTCTGAACTGACTAATTTCTATCATTAACACAATCATCAAAAATTACACAATGTTTCATTGTTTTATCTAGTTTACTAGGATCTTGCATATTACCACTATCATCTATTAATTGTATCTTTACATGCTTATTTTTATTAGATTCTACTAACTGATTATTTTTTGCTGCTTCTTCACACCACGAACTTATTTCTTCTTCATCTTCAGATTTTTCATATTCTTTGAATAATGAAACAATTGCTGTTTTTTTAAGATTATTTTCAAATCCATATTTTAAAAATTGATAGACGGGTTGTTCTGCTGTTGTTGTATAAATTATAAGATTGTTATAATCCAAAAAATTTGGAGTCGTTAAAATTTTAAATAATAGATACGTTTTTCCGCAACCTGATCTTCCGCAAATAACTGACAAAACTTTATTAGATAAATTTGGATGATGATTAAATTTAAGTTTTTTTTTATTTAATGGAGGTAGTTCACTCATTTTCTAATAAAAAAATTTATTTTTATTTTATTTTTATTTTTAAAGAAGAAGAAGAAAATTAAACTTCTCTAGCTTCGCGTGGGAGTTTATACCTCCCGAACGGGAGTTTATACCTCCCGAACCAAAAGATCTATCATAATTTCTTCACCTCCAAAATTTATTTCTTGTCCTTTTTCATCAGTGATTCTCATGTTAATGTTGTTAATAGTTTTTCTTGTAATAGGGAAATATATTAATGTTCGGGGAAATACATTTAATCTATAACCAATGGGTACAGTAAAAGCTGGAAAACTGAATATTAAATTTGACAATTTACCATTTATATATCCTCCTTCAATAATGTCACAATGTACAACAATTGAATTTATTTCAGTTATTTTTGGAATCTTCTCACCTAAATGATAACCTTGACTATAGGTTTGTTTATTAAATCCTAATAGCTTTGACAATGATCTATCATGATTAAAATCAACTTGATGATTTTCGTCTAAAGTAAGAGAAAATTTATTAACTGCCGGTTCAACTGCAAAATGTAATTGTTTCTTATCTTTAAATGGTATACCTAAATGTCTCTTAATTTCATTTGATATTGATTCAACTTCGTAAGAACCAGGAAGAAAAGTTAGTACTTTCCACGTTTTGCCTTTATCAGTAGAATATCTAAATTGATCATTCACATCTTTGATAACGTTTTGAATAGTGTTAAATGTAGAGAAACTAGTCAATGCAATTTGATAATTTTTATTTTGTTCCAAATGTAGAATGGGTTCTAAATTACAAGTGTGTGATGAAGTAGTTGTTATAATTTTTAACGTCGTACTAAATTTTGATGAACCCAAAATCTCTGTCAAATTTTCTAAATGATTATTAATTTTGTCTAAATCTACTGAACACATTTTTTAGTTAAAATTTTGAATAAATATTTTTTATGAAATATTTTTTTTATAAAAAATTAAAAACAACAACATATTTCAGCTACACTTTTATAATCCTCTTCATTTAGAATCTTCTTTTCCAGCAGTCTTTTCAATATAGCATGAATTTCATTGAAACTAGAATTATGTCCTTCTTTTATTGCAGATATTAAAATATTTAATCTATTTAGTAATTCTTGTGGATCATCTGGTAAAAATATGGTTGTTTCTGTTTTCTGTTTTTCAGATAAACCTTTCCCTACTTTAACTCCCGTTGATAATAAATTTTCTAATTGTTTATAACGTCTAAGAGTTTTTACTACACCAACTCTATCTAACATAGCTTTATATTTTATAAGATCATCTACAGCATAATTATTTAAATCTGCTCCTCTTAAAAGATTAACAAAATTTCTATCTAAATTAAAAGGATATTTATCTGGTGAAAAAATTATACCTCGAAAAGGTTGTGGAAATATTTCTTTTTGTCCGAGATAAAATCTAGGTATTGTTTTTCCATCTATAAATGAAATAGAATGTTCAAATTGCATAGATTTTGGTAATTTCTTATTAATGTTTGATTCTAGTAATCCATAGTCATCTAATATAGTTTTGTGCTCTGGATCTGTTATATCAATTTGTTTATCATTATTTGTAAGTTCTTTTTCAAGAGTTTTAAATGGTTTCATAGTTTTTTCAAAATCAGTTTTTATTTGCTCGGTTTGCTGCATTTTTTCAAACATATCAGATTGAATACCAACTTTTATCATTCTATGTTGAAGATGATTTTCTTTCATAATATTTCTTTGTTTTATTAACTCTTCTAATTGTTTTATTCTTTTAAAATTATCAGCTCTAATTTTATCCATTTTTAAAATATAATATTTGAATTTTGTGGTAACATTGGAATACAGCAAAAACATTTTACTGAACAAATTATTTTTTTATTGCTTTGTTGTTTGACATCTTTTCGTTTAAAGTTTTCTCGTTTTAAGTTTTGTTTAATAAAGTTTTGCTTAAATTTTCGCTTAAAGTTTTTAGCTCTTCTAAAAAAATTTTGTCATTTTCTTCATTAGAAATTTTACCATCACTAGAAATTTTGCCATCCTGTCTATTTTTATCATCAACTTTTTCGGACTGTAATTGAAAGGTTTGATTTACTTCATTAGCTATTTGATCAAATTTTTCAATCTCATCTAACGTAATAACATTATCATCACATACTCTTTGAAAGTAGTAATGTAATTTATCATAGACTTCTTTAATATGTAAATGCTTAGTTTTTAATGATTTTCGTTTCTTAGTTATTAAAGATTTATCTAACATTGTAACAAGTGAAGTTGCAAAAACACCCGTACCTGTTAAAGCTGTAGCAACTACTGGAATTACTAAAACACCTGAAGATATAACAATAGTGAGAGCGCCTAAACTTATTGTTAAGAATATGCCAATTCCTTGTGTTACATTCTTAACTTTACTCCATCTCTTTCTTAATTTTTTATAATGCTCTAATCTTAATAATAATTGAGATTCCTTATCTTTCATATACCTAACTCTATCTTTGTGTTTTGCAATATCCATTTCATATGATAATGAAGGATATATTCTTGCGGTTTCTTCCATTTTTGTTTCTTCCATTTTTAAAGAAATATTATTAGTCACATGTTATTTTTTAAAAACCTAAAAGATGGATAAAATTCATGAATTTGAAATTCTCAACTTTTACGATTTTCGGTGTCCTGGAACGGTCATGATTTTAAGGGTGAAAATTGTAATTCTCAAATTTTGAGATTTTGAAAAATTTGAAAAATTGGGTATTTTTAAAAACGCCCAAATTTGTGAATTTAGGTCTTCATAACCTGAAAAAGGGTTCAAATTCATGAATTTATGTCGTTTTTAAAAATGCCATTTTTTGAAAAAATGGTACTTTTTGAATGGACTAAATTCATGTATTTAGGTCTTAAAAACCTGAAAAAGGGTCTAAATTCATGAATTTATGTCGTTTTTAAAGATACTATTTTTTTGAATTTTATGGTGTCCTGGAACGGTCTTTTGCCCATTACTCTCGGGACTTCCTCTCTGCCTTCAACAGTAAGTAAATGTTGAATTAACTGGGTTGGCAACACTGGCGTGCACTTCCCTGATCAAATTCGGGTTCTAGGCAGAGCACTAGGTCCACCACAAGGCTAAGGGTTCGCGCAGGAGGAGGTTGATGCTCGCAGTTCGGCCATGTGTTGACCAACTGCATACATGTATGATATATACACCGTGCATGTATTGGTCTTTAACCGATCTACCTGCGACACTGTCATCCGAATATTCGGGAATGCGGCCGCATGTCAAATTACTATTCGGTGCACCCCTAGCCTTGGCCCACCTTTACTATAGATTGTATTAATGTAGATTATTTGCCACATAAAAATGATGAATTATGCATATTTAATGCAACAGTAACAATATCAAAATAATACCTACCGATTTCAAGGGAGTTCGCTAACTCTTTGAAGTAAGCGATGATGCCATTCGGAAGGAAGTGGTGAAAAAGCTGCAAAGTGAGGTGAAGATGGTGCACCAAAAATAAGGTAAAGCGCTGATTTATGAATTATATTCGGAGGGAAGGACAGGAATGTAAACAAGAACACGAAATACCTTCTTTTCTTTTTTGCAAATTTTCGAGAACACACATAATATAATCCGATCGTACATTGACTATATACATTGACATCTGGAAATGAATGTATCCATATATCCGTGAACATAATTGATGTGACAAAACCTATCATGTGACTCCAGATCTAAGATTCCACCATGGGTAAATGAAACATAGCATAGAAAATGATCCGCAATCCTTTGGATAATCCAGTTCACTTGTATTTCATCAATGTTGTGCTACATACATAGCGTTTTTGCGTTAATTGTGGAACAGAACGCTGCAAAGAATGTATTTCATTTAATAAAATCGATAAATCTACACTGTGAAGCCGAAATTTCGTGCCAGTTACTGCCTAATTAGCACCTTCTAGTGCTTCGAGGCACCAGTAGGCTCCACTAGGCACTAAATAGACACTAAATATTTGTTTATGCAATGATTTCGAAAGAAAAAGCAATGGGCACGAACTCGGCACCATGAACTTAGTGACTACTCGTGCCTTGTGTTGGTTAGAATTGATAATAATTCTAATAATTCTAATACTAAATTTCGTGCCCTACAGTTTACAGTGTAGCAAATCAGATAAATGAAATTATTTGGACATTTGCTTGTACACGTATATTATGTGTGTTCTCATCATGGACAGCTGTCCATAGTTCTCATAATCAGAATATTCAGATCGATGCTCATTTTTAGCATTTATTTTTCTGGTCTGAAGATTATAAAAGTTACAGTTATCTAGTCAATGCGAATCATCTTTCACAAGTCATTTCGGTCAAGTAGAGTGATTTTGACACAGTCCTCACGAAAGTTGTTGCAAGTTCCTTTATTATTGCGACTGCATGAAACCTCCCAAGTAATTGAATTTTTGATAATTCATTACTTAGCAAAATTGTGTAAAACACGCGCTTGGATATTGTTTGTATTGTCATGATAAAGTTATCTTAGCAGAATGACTTGCATTTAATTGATTGCACGTGCAAAAACTTTTCTTGCTGTGTCTTAAAATTTGTATTTCCTTTTTTATTATTTGTGTTATTCCTTTGAATTCGAGTGACATATTGTGATGTTAAACAGTGTTTATTTGTATACCTTTCATAAATAGCAAATAAATTTTATTCTAACGTATGGAGGTTTATCTTTATCGTTTATCCATGGATGCTATTGATTTTAATGGGTTGAATGATACCTGCATGTCAGTTGAAAGTCTTTCGACATTCTCAATGAAATTCTAAACAATGTCGAAAGTGTCAACTGAGCAATTCCATTAAATTGTCCAATAAGAACATAGGAAATTCGAAAGGACAGTTTATAAAAATTCTATAAAAGAATCCATAGGTAATATGTCTAATTATTTTGAAAATTGCAAAGGAATGTCAGAAGAAATAAATAATCGGGATCTCAGACAAGAAGCTCTCAACATTTCCTTGAAGACTTGTAGGGATTGCCATTATAATCCAGTTCATAAAATTTCCTTGATCAACAGCTTAATTTCCGCTTTAAGATGCCTATCATAAAATATTCATTCCATTTTGCGATTTTTCCTTTTCAAGAATGTATTCGTTAACTATTGAGTTCCCATGATCAAACCATATTCTGCTTTGAGCATTATGATCATCCGTTGGTCTGTCAGATCATCTAAAAGTTCGCAATTCAATTGACTTCATTCGATAAGAAATCTTCTTCGTTCATTTTTGCAGTTAGTTCTTCAAAAAATGACATTTGGTGATTTAATCCGTGAACTTCACAATGCAATTTCATTTCTGTATTGAGTAGGATTGCGCGAGAGAAGTGTGATGGCATTCGTCTGATCCTAGCAACCGCTAGCAATGTTTGGATATTTCTTTTCCTTTCTTGAGAACTCTGAAGCATGAGGTTGGTCCAATCAATTTGAATACACAAAATATCGCCGTCATTTTGATGGAATTTTATTTTGTAGACTCCTGAGCGCTTTCGCGGCCTCTCTTCATGAGGAGTACGGCCGTAATGACAAAGACAGAACAGAGATACACAGAATGTCACAAACACAACAAATACTTAATCGATAGAGACACAGAGATCTATAAGCCACTGACATGACGTCTTGCAGGTAGAAAAGAAGCAATAAAAAATAAACTTACTAAAGACAGAGGGAACATAACTCACATTGCAAACTAAGATACAGAAAAAAAAGTACAAATAAGATAAAAAGGGGACGGAAAATCATAATGACAAAAGAAAGAAATCACCAAGGTAAAGAGAAATTATGTTTGAGTTCCTTTTGAAAGCAAAGTGACGGACGGAGGTGAGAAATATAGTGACTCTAAGATAGGTAAAGTAAAAGAAAGGCATGGAACACTTAAATACTGAAAAGTAGGAGGACAACGTATTGCCTCCAAAGATGTCACAATCGATGATATGCCTTTTCCTTTTCCTTGTAACATTTATTGTCCATACTTGCGTTCTACGATCAGATTTAACACAAACCAGTGAACAGATTCGACTGTGTCGCGATGGCTCAAAGTCTTTTCGTGACATTCTACATGTATGGAGACATTTCTTCAGGAGTTCCTTCTTGTGCAATGGAAAACGATGTAATTTAGTGGTGGAATACATGAAATCACTATCTACAGCTGCTAATTCGCTAGGCATTTTTTATTTGTAAATCCAGGAAACAGCAGCAGCCTATTAATTTGTAGTCTCCAAGTTGAAAAGTTAGACCTACAGCAGAAATTCATTCATGAGTTGAAATTGTGACAATAGCTTGTCCAGAAGATATCTAGGAGTCCATGTCAAAGAGTAATCACAGTTTTTGCGATGAGCCAGGATATGTACACTGTACATCGCTGGATACGAAAATTACACGCAAACATATATCAAAATCACATACAATTTGAAACTAACATCTGATACGAGGTTCTCGTATGTTTACAGAGATCTGGTATGTTTTTCATACGAAAGCTCACTTACTTTCGCATGTGATTGGTACATGTATGTAGCGATACCAACTATTTTATCTGTGATTGTCTGTTTTACAATGAAATGCGAGTTGTTGGTATTTTTGATATACGAGGCCCGATGCAAATTCGTCCTCATTCGTATGTCTTTCGTACGTAGAGCTTTAATTCACATAGCAAAATATATACATACTACTTCAAATAACTTTTTTCAGAAACACCAGTTGAGAATATTTCTTTGTGATAGTGTGGTATTGAACCAGATTAGATTTATTTTGAATTTAATGTCGTCGTTGATACTTGCCTAGAAGCATCAACAGGCCGTTTGGTTGAACCAAGTGGATTAACATCAATTCATTCAACCGATATCTTTTGTGCAACCATGTTGACTTATATATCTCAAACATATCTATTTTTGCGTTCATGAATTATAATGTGCTTTTATTTCGGGTTGATAATATGCATATTTCCAAAATTACATAATGCATAATTGTTGATGGTTGAATATCTATGGATTATTTTTTAAATGCCTTCAGTAGTAATCCCATCCCAGATGGAAGCGCAGTGCGGTGCAGCGATGAGTCATCGCTGCGGAGTCATCATGCTGACTGAGCCCCCCCCCCTCTGGAAGGAAGGAAGGAGTTTGACAAGGATGTGATGGAAGGATGGGACCGAGAAGAAGAAACTGTTCCCTACCCCCCCCCTCTGGAAGGAAGGAGGGAAGGAAGGAGGAGCAGCAAGGGGTGGAATCTCGGAAGGATATAGTGAGAAAAGGGTGGGTTTGAGTCGTTTTGGGATGAGAAATGTCTTTTTTGGCATGAAGGAGTGCTCGGATGGGAAAACGAAGGGCGGATTCGGAGTCTACGTCAAATTTTGGGTCCAGTAACTTGTTTCCAGCTCAATCGGAGAGACAAAGTTCTGACCCCCACCCCTCTGGAACGAGACTTCCAACTTTGGTTCTAGAGATCGTTGAAAGTCGTGTGATAGCTCATTTGAAAGCTAAGAGTTAGAAAAACTCAGTGGAAGAAACGGCTTGTTCATATCTGCCTTCGCTTAGATGTGAGAGTGACTTTAAGATTTTTGTCCAACACCGAAAAACGACAGAGTTAGAATTTTATGAAAATGTCTGTAGCGGGTGAACGAAGCCTCGGACGGGAAAACGGAGACCAGATTTGGAATCAGCGTGACATTCTGCATCTAGAGGGTGAGTTTCAAGTGAATAGGATAGAAAAACTTGAAAATTTTCTTCACACTGGGTCTCCACACTGGATTTTTTCGTGAAAATGTTAAATTGTAGCCACCTTTGGTGATGAGTAGCGGAGGATTGGAAGTGAATGAAGAGCTCGAGTTTCTTTTATGGGCAAGACCGCACTTTGTTCTCTAGGATCATATCTTTTCAGATGCGTGGTAGGTTTCGTTTTCAAATGAGAGCATGTTGAAAATCAAGTTTTTGTGCATTTTCCAAGATTTTGGAACTTTTGAAAATACGGCTCGGCTTCTTGTCATCGTAGAGAGTCGAGGGATGTATTAAATGAAAGGTGAGAGCGAGAAAACGTGACTGTCAAAATTTGAAGTCAATCGGAGCACTAGAACCGTAGATAGACGTGTTTAAATATTTGGATGATGGATATTACGTCATCAGCTGATCGCCACAAACTATAAGTGGAAACTCTACTTGTGGAAATCAGTTCTCCTCCCGACTGGGTTGGGATAGGTGAACTCCGAAGCTCTGATGATAGCATCGAACATTCCAAATTTCGGGTTTCTATAAGGAACCGATTTATAAAATTTCATTGCTGATATCAGCTAAGGCGTCAGGCTTAAAGGTTCGCCAGGAGGTGGCCTTCGTCTCCAGGCCATAAAAGACTCCAAAACTTTAAAGGTTTGTAACTTTGCTTCTACAAGTCCGTTTGACTTGATTCAAAAAAGGTTCGATCGCTATTAATCAGACCTATATTGACAGACTACTTATAAAATTTCATAAGTAGTACTAAATGCTAAAAATTAATATTCATTATTTTTAGAGGTTTTCTGGGTTTTTCGACCCTGCTGAAGTCAACTAAAGGATTTGTAATGATGTCTGAGCCACATATGAACCAAGCGGCTTTTCACTGAAAGCGAACATGACACGGAGAGTTTTGCTGTAATATTCCACTGACAGGGTGTTCCTTCAGGACGGCGGATGATGCCGTAGTGATACGTGTGGCAAGGGAGTGTGTCATATTTTAGACCGAAACCGCTGGGGCAACTCATGTTGGGCATTTGATACAGTTCTCAACGTGGCACTTTGAACGGCAATCGGTTGAGTCTTAGCCATCTTCTCATGGGTGCCATCTAAACATCTCCATTGCAAAACGCTTGTGAATCACGGCTTGCTATCAAGCTGATCAAAGCAACGACTTCGGATGTTTCTTCTTGTAAATAACTCCACCGGTTTTCATGTCAGGCTATCAAGTCATTTACGGTGCAACTCACGGAGATTTTCGGTGTCATACTTCCTGTTGGTGGGCGTTCTTTCGAGACAGCGGTGAATTCCGTAGCGATGAGTACTGCACGGGACGTTGGCAATGGTAATCCTTGTGAAACCTCTCTGCGTCATGTTTCTAAGTGGTTGCCTTTCTTCTCAACGTTGTACTCTGACCACCAGGGCGACATTTAGCTATCTACCACAGGTTACCTCATAAAATCTCCATTGCACTTGTCTCCCGATAGTTGGCCATACATGGGAGAATGAACCATGAGTTCTGCTTGTCTCTATCACGCAGACGAAATGATGAATGGAATGAATAGGAATGGTCATTCATGCGCCACACGCAACCACAAGCTCATTTCTCTCTTCGCTAGTGAACAAGCTTCTTGTGACTCTTCTTGTGAGTGCCGTCAGAAAGTGTATCATGGTTTGCAAAAGCAAAGTTTTGTCAAATAGTTTTACCGCGACGCACGTTTGTGAAAGTCAAGTTTGATCATCGAAGTTTTATTCGTGAGTGTCGTCAGAAAGTGTATCATGGTTTGCAAAGGCAAAGTTAGTGTACTCAAATAGTTTTACCATGACACACGTTTGTGAAAGTAAAGTTTGATCATCGAAGTTTTATTCGTGAGTGTCGTCAGAAAGTGTATCATGGTTTGCGAAGGCAAAGTTAGTGTACTCAAATAGTTTTACCATGACACATGTTTGTGAAAGTAAAGTTTGATCATCGAAGTTTTATTCGTAAGTGTAGTCAGAAAGTATATCATGTTGTACAAAAGTTCTACTGCAACACAGGTAGATGTATAGTTAGAAAGTTTGATCATGACGTTTTATGAAACACAAATGTCATAAAATGCAAGCGTTAGTGTAGTCAAATAGTTTTTACCACAACACACGTTTGTGAAAGTAAAGTTTGATCATTGAAGTTTTGTGACTGACTGAAATCACAACAGCATTAGAAAGTTTAGCACAACACAAGTGTCATGAAAAAATACTTTATTTGGTCTTTGATTTAACATCATTGAAACCCGTTTTACTAATAGCAATGACAATATGGTTTATTTTATTCCGAAGCAAATGATCGCCGTAACCATGAAAGTTGTCCATC